>JAYWMT010000215.1:0-380798 GCA_039090855.1 Macrothele yani | reverse complement strand
AATCGTTTGCACATAATTTTTTTATTTTTGTAAAAAAAAAATGGTTTTGGCCACCAGGGGGCGTAAATTTTAATTTCCGCTTCTGATGTATTTTGCAGCAAAATATGAGCTTCTAAATTCTCGTTTGAAAAAAACGTCGTTTGTAGACCACCGTTACTACTCATGTCGACAAACCTTTCAGAAACATTTTCTTCTTAAAATAATGCATGGTTTCTACGCCAGAGGCGTAGATGTATATCTTATTTTTGTCATTATCTCTACTTCTAGGAGTCCGATTTGAAAAATTCCTTCCTTTTGTTGGATGGTGTTTCCGATGTGAAATGTTTTTCCTATAAATTCAAAATTTTTCAAGTAAATCATAGACTTTCCGCTTCAGAGGGCACAAAGGTAAATTGCGTTTTCTGCGTTATTTCTGCTTCGAAAACTCCGATTTTAAAAATATTTCCTGTATCGCATAAAAAACCTTATGGAAAATATTTTCCACATAATTTCTAATGTTTGGTAAAGAATAGTTTGGCCACTAGGGGGCATAAGTGGTAATTTTGCTTCTGATGTATTTGTAGCAAAATGTGGGATTACTGAAAACTCGACTAAATTTTTTTTTTTGAACAGATACCGCTCATATGGAAAAAACCTTTTGAGAATACTTTCTTCCTAAAATAATGCATGGTTTTCCCACGCAGGGGACGTAAAGTCGCATCTTATTTTTGTCGATATCTCTCTGTTTCTAAGAGTCCGATTTGAACAATTCTTTGTGTGTTGGAGAGCGTTTCCGGTGCGAAATGTTTGCAATATAAATTCATGTTTTTCTTAACGCACAAGTCCACAACCAGAGGGCGTAAGCTCACGATTCTGTTTACAGCAATATCTGAGGGATTAAAAACCCGATTGAAAAACTTCTTTCTTCTGTCAGATACTATTGTTTTCCATACCGGTTCCATTGACTTTGAATAGCTTTTATGAATTTAATTAGCGTCAGAACGGATTCAAAAGACGTGCTTATTACACCCGAAAATTCGGTGTCATCTTTCTTGTTTTCTTTGAATGCCGTGAAATGGGAGAGACTACTATAAGAGGAACATTTTATGTATTACTTACTTGCTAGTCACAAACTCAGGCAGTTAAATTCAGAAGTTAGTTAATTCTAATTCAAAACTTTAACAACAATGCAATACAAATGTTACTATTAATTATTCTCATGCGAATGAAGGAAATCGGAACATTGCCATAACGTTTATGTGCGCTTTATATAGTTGTTTATCGCTTTTTTAAAATTTGGTCTAAATATTAATGAAAGATAGTAATTTTCCTATGCTCTTATTTCTCTTACTTAGACCTTTCTTTCTTTGGAATATTCCTACCGTTAGCAAAAGAGACCATTTAGCCGTACATTCCATTCGGCCAGAAATGTCAGTTTTCGAAATTGGTCTGCTGGTTTTGCCATCACACACTTACCTTGTTAGTCTCGCATGATGATGAATCGTTGTATAGAGGCCGATTACATACTTCTGTACAATATGTGCTTGTGTAGTGTGTGCACGTAGGTACTGTTTCTGGAAATCGATTGGTGCTCAAGCTTTTGATATGAAGTCTAATGGGTTGCTTGAGCATTTGATAATGAAAGTTCAATGGATACTCGAACTTTGGACATTAACAATCGGTGATTGTGAGCTTTGGACTTGAAGTCCAATGGGCACTCGAAGCTCTTTGTACTTGCACACACACACACACACACATACATACACACACACATACATACATACACACGCGCGCGCGCGCGGGCATACATATCAACAGTGGAACGTCGATTACTTAGCAGTTGGGCATGCGGTTTAGTCGGTGATAGTTTTTTGTAACTGGGACAGATATGTACATAGCTTGTCCCAAAACAACCAGAATGTTCTGTTTTTTTATAAAAAATGCGCAATACTGCGTTTGACCTTGGCACGAGTTTAAAAAAAACGTAGTCGTTGTAAGTGAAAACCGACCATTGCAACCGACCACACCTGTTTATCACGCATGCGTCGTCTGTAGTGCGCAGTTTAATAAGCGTTGTTTGCGTGAACCCCTAACAGAGTGTTTTCGCGCTGTGATTTTTAGAGAAAAATGGGTGTGAAAGAGGAACAGAAATGCGCCATTAAATTTTGCTGTCGACTTAATAAGTCTGTCTGAGAGACTTTTTGTCTTAAGCTTATAAATACGAATGTCTAAGGAAAATCAACAATTTACGGATGGCATAAAGAATTTATGGATGGTCGTGAGTCGGCGGCTTTGACCGCGCATGGAGGAAGACCTTCAACGGAGTGTTACAGAGGTTAAAACATCAATACAATAGGTGTTATTATGAGGGGAAATAGACACCTATGAATTAGAGATATCGAAGATACGGTTCTACATATCAAAATCATGAACTCGCCAAATTTTAACCGAAGAGAGCATCTGGACATGAAACGAGTTTGTTCAACTTGGGTTCCCCCATTTGTTTTCATGTGCAAGACCCAATGCAAAGCCTCTGTCGTTTCTTATTTGGAGAGAATGGATATTAAGTTGATGCTCCAGCTACCTGCATATAGTCCAGACTTGTCACCATGTGACTTCTGGCGTTATTCCTCATTAAAAAAAAAAAAAAACATTACTGGGACGACAATTTGAGACTCATCAACAATATAGTACAGCTGCGCAGGTGTGCTTCAACTGCATTTCAGAAGAAGAATTCCAGACGGCATTCCAAAACTGGGAGGAACGTTGGGACATCTGTATGCAAATGCAATGGAGAGTATTTTTTGAAAAAGATAACCACTTACTTCATAATTAAGGTAAGATTTTTTTTCTTTTATATAGAAACGTTCTTTTGTTTTGGGACAACCTTTGTAATTTAGCACGCTTTTTAATTTTTCTTCTGCACTTTTTATAGTTTGTAGCCCATATAGCCTCTTCTGACGGTGAGTGGATTCGAACTCACGTCTTCTTACTCTGGAGCGGCGGTTCTCCCAATTGAACTATGCCAGCAGGCTTATCGCGGCTTCATTGTCGGTTTGATTCATGCGTCACCTCAGTAGTACGTCATCTACGTCATGTCACGTAATATTACAAGTTGTTACGTGTTTTTAGTTTTCCTTGAAAAATCACAAAGATGATCGACGTGGTACTGTGTTCTATTTTTGTATGCCTCCATGTGTATGCATGTATGTAAAAAAAGCACGCAGAAACACAAAAATAGAAAACAGTGTCAAGTCGTATGATTCTTAAACTGAATGTAAGAAATAAGCTTCCTAAGCACGAGTAGTTTGTTTTCACAACTATATGAAGCACACAAACTTTCACTTCCCCCCATATTAATATCAAGAGACTTAAATGCAGGTTTATGCACAAGATGCTACATCGTTTTAGATGTAGAAATACTGGAAAGAAGGAAATTACAGTGTTATACTTCTAAAAGTTAAAAAAATGGCCAATTTTAAGTTTTTGTTTGATGGACGGGGAGCATACTTTATTCCTTTCAATGACTACGTCGGAAGGATCCACAACCTTTTTTTTTTTTTTTTTTTTTTTTTTTTTATGGTACTTGTGTTACGGGAATTTTGTACTTTTAAAGGAATTTAGTCTTAAATTGCTATTCTCAAGTAAGGGACAGCCGACATGGAGTATTCGGGGACCAAGAGGTAGCAATTGGTAATTAGAAGTTGTAAAGCAGCAATAACGGCCAGCCTTTTTTATGTGCTTAAATCGTTTTATTGGCCTACACTGCGATCATCGGCATTGCCATCCGTAGAGGAGTCAAGACCGCTAAATTGTTTTAATGTATCAGAGGAGTCAGACGTCATAGCCCTTCAAGCTGGCTATGAGGGACTTCAGAATTCTACAGTGAGGGGGGGTGGGATAGCTAAGAAGGACGGCGACTTCAGAGAATAGGCGAGGGGAGAAGAAGCTGGATGAAGTTTTGAGAAGGAAACATTTTCTTCGGGTCTTCGGACAGTAGAGTGAAATGGAATAAAATGTATTGCGTGGAATCTGAGAGAGTAAGCACTAAACAGTAATAAGTAGAGAAAAGGAATGAAATGCTGCGTGGAATCTGAGAGAGTAAGCCCTAAAGAATAATAAATAGAAAAGGAATAAGAAGCTAGAAGACAAATGTTATAATTTGTTAAGGCCAATCGGGAGACAGCCTGCACGTACAACGAATTAGTTAATAAATAATTTGAGACAACTATCAATAAACCAATTCTTCCTGTGCTGCTTTTCATCTTAGCAACTTTCTTTATTGAAAGTTTAGAAATTTGCTACAAATTTTCCTCAATGCAACTAGGCATAAACAGTAAACCCAAAAGTGCAATAAACAATACGTCCCCGTAACAACCTAGTAGCACTTGACACTTAATTTTTAGTTGCCTTACGAGACGGATGGATGCACTATATTCTAGTGTAATACGCTAAATAATACGTCATGTACTTTATATGATTATTGTTAAACTTGCTTTGATTTCCTGATTTTTTTCATTTTTATTTTCCTTAAGCAACTTCAGTATATGTTTTAAATGTTGTGTGGAGGATGTCAAAGAATCCTCCCACAACATTTGAAAAGGAGGTCGCACAAAAAGTAGTGCAGGGAAAAGATTTTTTACTTTTAAGTGAAACCGATGTTATCTCACTTGGAGAGATGTGGATTGCAGTAAGAATGTTATATAATTTAGTAACGCTTTTAGTATCCAAGAAGACAGAAAATAAATAATTTGTTATAGTATATGAAATGCAGACAAGCAGGCTCTAAAACTCGTATTACTGATTTTCTTAAATTGTGTAAAAGCAGGGTTATTTTTTTTATCAAGAACGTAGTTGAGATTTTACAAATTCATTTATTTTCCCAGTATTCTTATTTACGGAGAAGAAAATGGAGCTCCAAGGGAAACAGAAAAAAAGCTGATGCATCAGAAAAACACAGTCGATTCACATTATTGTGACCACCTCCTACTTTTGACGTCAACAGTGCGTTGCCAGTGAAAGAAGGCACGTGTCGTAAGCTTGCTCGGAGGGTATATACGGTGTGCTGTAGGCATTCTGAAAACTATCACTAATTGCTGTCATGGATAAAAGGAGCAATTTATCAGATTTGCAAAAAGGGACGATTATCGGCTTTCGAGCCAAGGGTGGCAGTATTTCTGAAACAGCGCAGTTTGTGAACCGTCCGCATGTTGCTGTGGGTAAAGTGTATTGTGATTGGAAAAATGGTGCCATTGCGAATAAGCTACGTGGAAACTGCGGAGCACCGCGTGCCATTGATGTTAGAGGTGAACGTCGGCTGAGAAGGTGCGTGAGAGCCGATCGACACGCTATACAGTGGAGCAACTCACTGGCCGAATGGACCAGGAGGCAGGAGGCTACCAGAGGTGTGTCTAAAACGACAGTTCAGCGAACTCTGCTGCGTATGGGGCTCCGAAGCAGACGGTTGGTCACTGCACCTATGCTAACGAAGGTGCATCGGCAGAAAATGCTTACATTTGCACGGCAGTATCGGAATTGGACCTCAGCTGATTGGCAAAAGATTGCCTTCTCCGATGAGTCACGTTTTCTGCTTCATCGAACCGATGGAGGTTGGCGTATAAGGCGAGAAATATCGGAGAACAAACATTACTCAACCATTACTGGCAGAACATAAGCTGGTGGGGACAGAGTTATGGTCTGAGTAATGTTTTCGTGGCATTCTCTGGGTCCACTCATACCTGCGGAAGGCATTATTGACCGAATTCGTTATGAATCCATCCTTGCAGACTACGTACACCCATACATGCTGATTGTTTTCCTTGGGGCAGATGGGATCTTCCAGAACAACAATGCTATGTGTCACACAGCTAGAAACTTCCGAGAGTGATTGGAAGATCACGATGAAGACTTCAAAGTACTTCCCTGCTCCACTAATTCTCCAGACTTAAATCCAATTGAGCATCTGTGGGACCACCTCGATCGTGTTGTTCGCTCTATGGATCCTCCACCACGTACCCTCCAGCAGCTCTCAGATGCACTGCAGTCAGCATGGCTCCACATACCTATGAACACCTTCCAGCACCTTATTGAGTCACTCCCAGCCCGTCTAGCTGCTGTTTACGCTGCACTCAACAGTTATTCTGGATATTAGCTGGTGGTCACAATAATGTGACTCGACCGTGTATAACACTGAAGGAAACAAAAAGCAGATACTTAGGAAAACAGAAGAATCAAAAACTGTTTTCTAGAATTCCATAACTCGTGTGTTTCCTTTATAATATTAGAGGTGTTGAGTCTTCGCTTCAAAATAATCGCCGTCTATTATTTTGAAGCGAAGTCTCCAAGTGGGTGCTCGAATTTGGACAATGAAGTCCAATAGGTGCTCGAGTGCTGAATGAAAAAGTCCGCTAAGTTTTAGAGTTCTGGGTAAATTCTTTTGGCACACTGTAAAAAAAATTCTGAAATTCAGGAGCCACTTTCCGTGATTTAACGAAGCATTTTTCTGATGCAATGTTTCCCTTGAAATGATGGAAAAAAAACTCTGAATATCACGGATTTTCCGTACACCATAAAAAATTTGAATTTTCAGAAACCTTTCCGCTTCCGCAATCCCTTTCTAATATTAACGGAAAAACTCCGTTCTCACTTTTTCCATATCCATGTCCGAAAAATAGGAGAGATTCATTGGAATTCTTCCGGGCTTGATTAACTGGTAAATTTTAGTAGTTTGTCGAAGTATTTGATTTTGAAGTTCTGTAGCGAGATCTGATATTGAGGATAACTACACTATCTACCAACAAGTAATCACCCCTGCAATCAACTATATCTGCGGTCCCAATACACGTCACGGCCGCCGCCGTTAAATATCGTGTGGGAAACAACAACGCAACCAGTCGCATGCAAGATGCCACGCAGTTCGGAGCTCTCTGATTTCGAGAAAGGTGTAATCGTCGGGTATCACAGAAATGGCCGATCCATACGTGACATATCCAGCGAGTTGAAGTACCCAAAATCGACAGTGGCAGACGTGATTGGCAAGTGGAAGATGACAGGTGACTGTCCGAATGTGCCCGGACCCGGCAGACCCACAAAACTGGGAGTTAGAGACCGACGGGTGCTGGTCAGAGAAATTCGGAAGAACCGCACCAAATCGATGGGCCACATCCGCGAGGAGTTTCAACAGGCATCCGGGAGTGTTCTTTCGATGAATACCATCCGTAAGGAAGCCAATCTGCTTGGTTAACATGGACGTGCTGCAGCCCACAAGCCTTTGATCACCAAGTCCAATAGCGCTGTTCGGCTAACGTGGTGCAAAGAACGTCGACAGTGGACCGTTGAACAGTGCAAACAGGTTCTCTGGAGTGACAAATCAAGGTTCACCCTCTACCGTTCGGATGGCATGGTCTGGGTTTGGCGTCTGCCTGGAGTACGCCTCCTGCCGGAATGTATTGTGCCAACTGTGAAGTTCTGCGGCGGCGGAATTATGCTATGGGGGGTGTTACTCCTGGTATGGCACGGGACCCTTGATGGTCGCAATTCCTGGTAAACTCAACGCCGAGACCTACTGCACCATTTTGGATGACCATGCGCTTCCTACGTTGTGGCAGTTTTACGGGGTGGGCCCATGTTACTTTCAGGATGACAATGCCACCTGTCATGTTGCGAGGTCTACCATGGCTTGGTATGGTGACAATGGGGTTAATCGAATGGACTGGCCTGCGCAAAGCCCGGACCATAACCCTATCGAGCACCTCTGGGACGAGTTGGAGCGTCGACTTGAGGGGTGCCCTCACCGTCCGAAATCGGTGAAGGAACTGACCTGTCTTCTCCAAGCCGAGAGGAAGAAAATATCGCTAGCCGTCGTACAACGCCTGGTTGAGAGTATGCCCCGGAGGGTCGCAGCTGTAATCACCGCTCGTGGAGGCTCCACCAACTATTGAAGGTGAATAAACTTCGTTTTTCTTTGCTATCACAGGTGTCCAATTACTTGTTGGTAGATAGTGTATATCCCATGAATTTTGGTTATTGCAGCACCAGATATTTCTTCCCCTCTTCCTCATTTTGCCCACCATCTGTTATATACACTCATTGTCAGAAAAATTGGCGCACCAAGAAGGAGGCGTTGAATTGAAATGAAATTTTAGTCTTGAGACGGTACATACCAAGGACAGATGTGATTACAATATCACAGCAGCAGGAGGATTTTGCGCGGACATACGGTAGACATTCCGGTCAGCGTTAATACCGCGTTGGACGGGCTCGTGCTCGGATACATGCGGTGATACTGTCCGGCATGGAATCAAAGAGACGCCTTATGTTATCCTGGGACAGATTGGCCCACACTTCTTGCAACTGACGCTCTGAATCATGACCACTAGAACATGGAGAAAGCTGGCGTTCCATCCGATCCCACACGTGCTCGATGGGCGAGAGATCAAGCGATTTGGCAGCACGGAAGCTTCGAAGCATGACATACAGTCCTGAGAAACCCGAGATGTGTGCGGACGGGAGTTATCTTGTTGGAAAATGGCCCCAGGCAGCCTCACCAGGAAAGGCAGCGCATGGGGCTGCAGGATCTCCTGTACGTAGCGCATGGGGCTGCAGGATCTCCTGTACGTAGCGCATGGGGCTGCAGGATCTCCTGTACGTAGCGCATGGCTGTCAACGTCCCTCGGATTACTGCGATGGAAGTCCGGCTGTCATACGCGATGGCTCCCCAAATCATCACGCCTGCAGTTCGTGACGTGTACCACTGTACAGTGAGGTTTGGATTCTAGCGCTCATCTGCGGTCCTCCGAACTCTGACACGGTGGTCGTCCGTTCTCGTACAGAACCGGGATTCGTCGCTGTTGACACCACTGCAATCGACGACGAAGAGAGTCAGGCGTTAGTGGCAGAAAACCTAAGGGCTGTCGAGAGTGCAGATTCTCCTCTGCCAGGCGTCTGGAAATGGTTCTGGCGGACACAGGTGACCCTTGTACAGCCACCACATGTCTCTGGGTATTGGACAAGGACGTCGTTGCATCTTTTGCGTGCCGCTCTCACGATCCGACGGTCCTCTCTGCTGGTGGTGTGCCTGGGTCGTCCAGAGCCAGTCCACCGTGTCTGGGTGTCTTCCCGTGTCCATTGCTCGCAACACGATTGCACCTGTACTGTCCGAACGGCCCAAATGGCAGCCGATTCGGCGCGCCAGCCATCCCGACGAAGCAGTATCGTCTCTCATCCCGACGATACTGTCTCGTTCAAACTCCGTCAGTTGCCCGAATGCACATCAACTGCGGCTCCTCGGCATGTATGTCTATCACTCAGGGATCTTACCTGATTCTTAGCGTGCACTTTGGCACGTATGTGGAGTCCCTTGCGCGGCGCCTTATACGCCCCAAGGATTGCGATTGCAGCCCCGGTCTTGGACGCGCGGGCATGCGCAATCGCACGAAACTTTAATAATTTGCATGTCTGCCGTCCCCGTTGCTATTCACCCAGTTTCGCGTTAATCGCGCAGTTTTTTCTTGGTGCGAGGATTTTTATGACAATGAGTGTATTGTGTTACCGTAAGAAACCGGGTCCTTAATTTGTTGCACAGGTGATTGTACGATGCCTATGTATCAGTATGTTGAGTTCTTTAAGGCAAAAGCTATATAGTTATCAAGAGTAAATTTTATATTTAGAAATTTCGTGAAATAAAACTGTCCATTGCGCCTTCTCTTAAAGATAACTGAAAGTTATTGTCGGCTGGGAAAAAGATCTCAAACTCCAAATCATTGTGTTGCTTCCAAAAATCAAGATGAAAAAAATATGTATTTTGTAATAAGACCTCATACAGAAAAAATACAATTATTACAAGCGTGTTAAAGAAAATAACCTCCAAGACAAAATAAAATGACAAAAACACTCACATTAATGAAAAACAATAATCATTGACCAATTAGTTTTACTCTGAACGTGAGCCGGAATCCTGTGACTTTCTGGCTCAGTGGTTAAGACGCGCGGCTTCAACCCAAACGGCCTTGGTTCTGTCCTTACTACCGACGCAAAAGGATTCTCTCGCATATGATATTCAGCGTTTTCGATTTTGCGAAATTTCTGTCTAAATATGGAAAAAAATTGAAACTGACTTTTCTGAAATAAATGAAAATACTGATTACCAAAAAACTCTGAAAATACGGAAGTTAAAAAAAAAAAAAAAAGAAAAAAAAAAGACAGGATTAATACAGACATTTAACGTGGACCAGGAACATCAAACAAAGAACTTCGCTCTTTCCACGTTTATAATTTAGTCACGGAAAAATTCTCATTGGCCGCCACCGGGAGTCGAACCCATGGTCTTCCAGTTACGCGCCGGATATGCTTCCGCTACACCACAGCGGCCTCGAATTCCCCAGACTCACACACGCTAACTGCCAAGCCAATTTGACAGGTTGCTTTCAAAAACGGAAATTTCGTTAAAGGACGAACACTTACCGGCAACTTTGCTGCACGTTATTTTCACAAATTTGTAGTGAATTCACACCCCTTATTTTTTGCAGTGTATTGGAGCTCAGAACATGAAACTCAGTGAGAACTCGAGCTCTTTACATGCACGCACACTTGTGCAGAAATCTACAGTAAAACTTCTTTTATACGCCAATTACGAATACGTTTTAATCGGTGATAGGTTGTTAATGCTTGGACAATATGTAATTCAGCATGCTCTTAATTTTTCTTGAGCTCATTTTGCAGTTATAAGTCTTTTATCTTTAGTCACTTACACGTAACCTACGTGCCACTATGTTCTATTTGCGTGTGAGTCTATTAGTACTCATGTGTCTGTGTGTGCTGATATACGTTTCCCAAAAGCAGTTTCTGGCCAAGTTATTTCCGCCTCTTTATCTCTCTTTGTGTGTGATTCTAAAACTGCATTTTGGAAATGTTTCATGAGCACGAGCAGTTTATGTTCTTCCCACGATAATTTATGTTCTCATATGAACCACACATATGCTTTCACCTTCCTGAAATGAATGTCAAGAGACTTAACTGTATCAGGTTTGTACAAAACGTACGCTCGCGTTGTAATATGTATATAGAAAAATACTGAAAAGAAGAGAATTAGAGTGCTAACCCACTGACATTTCAGAAACGGTACATCTAAAATTTTTTAGGGGATGAGAGACTTTTACTAATGGCTCAATAGGTACCTGAGCCACGGAGCAACCACGTAGTGGGCACCTATACTTTAAACAAAATTTGAAGGAAAAGGTCAAAGTAAGCTAGCCGTTGGATAGAAGAACAGAACCAGTGATTTTCTGAACTTGAAAATTTTTGATGACACGTTGATCGTATAATTGCAAGAGCTCGCAGAGTTTGAGACCTAATAAAACCTATATAATTGGCTATGTCTGTTCCTAACGCACTGACGTCAACGCTTTGACGTCATCAGTATTTGCAGCGCCATTTGCTTTTATCCGGTGGCTGAAATCGGAACTAAGCTGACCGCTATCGCACGAACGTAAAATATAAAAGAGAAATACCGGAAAATAAAGTAAAGTTAGTAAAACAAACGACTTCATCTGTGGCAACACGCATGTGCTAGAACTGTCTGCGACGTTTGTTCTGTTACGTATGTGTCATGTTGTGTTTTATTCCATTTTCTTCGCATTACAGCGTAATTTCTTGAAAATGAATGAAATTGCTGAGTAATTTCATAAAAAGGAATAAACTTGCAGTGTAATTTCATAAAAGGAATCAGCATTATTTTATTTCATATATAAAAAGGAAGAAGTAAAATTGTAGGAAAGTAACTGCAGGCGTAGTTTTGGTTCACTGTGATGGAAATTTAAAAAAAATTATTGGTTTTGTGGAACTTTTTCTTTGTAGTACAAGATGGAAAAAGATAAAACTGAAAGAAAACTCGCTTAAATAGAGAATGACAACGGCGATGGCGTGCAAACTAATCTTCATAAAACCTATGAAGCTTTTGAAGAAAGAAGCCAGACGTATTGCAGACGTAGCCTATTTCATGGGTTTTATGTACACACTGTATTGACAAAAGTCACCGGACACCCCTTCAAAAGAAAATGAACGGATCCGCTGCGTTGTTAACATGCGCGGTACAGCTGCAAACGGTATAAAAACAAGCCTGCAGCTGACCGCGATCATATCGCACTGTGAGGTTGAGTGAAAATGTCGCGACGGGAGAGAACTAAATTTGAGAAAGGAAATATTGTTGGGTGTTATAATAGTGGGTTGTCCATAAGAGAAACCGAGAGGCGTTTAAACATACCCAAGTCAACTGTTTTGGCTGTACTGAATAAGTGGAAGGCACATAGCGTGTCAGCAAAACGTACCTGCGTGCAGCAAAACGTACCGGCAGACCAAAGAAAATCAGTGATAGAGGACGTCGAAGACTCAGGAGAGTCGTTACAACTAATCGACGGAGTACTGCACAAGACCTCAGTGTACAGGTGAGTAAAAATGCTGTAACCTCGGTATGTACACGTACCATTCGCAGAAAACTTCATTCCATGGGTTACTGTGGTCGCGCAGCTGCTGATAAGCCTTTCATCTCCACACGGAATGCTGCTCCTCGTTTAGCATGGTGTATAGAACATTTATCGTGGACCGTAGGTTAATGGAAACGGGTCCTATGGACTGATGAATCCAGATACACGATCCATCAGTCTGATGGCCGTGTGTGGGTACGGCAGTAGTCGGGGGAATGCTATTTACTACAGTGTAATGTTCCTACTGTCAAGTTTGGAGCTGGTAGTGTACTCGTGTGGGGGTGTTTTTCGTGGTATGGTCCCGGCCCATTGGTTATCGTAGACAAATCTGTTAACCAGCACGTCTACCTCGATATTCAGGACGATTATGCCCTACCAACTCTGTGGCAATACTATGAAACCGTGCCTTGTTGGTACCAACAGGATAATGCACCGAGCCATAAAGCAAGGACTGTTACGGCGTGGTTTGACGATAATTCCGTATCGTGTGGACTGGCCAGCACAGAGCCCTGATCTTAATCCCATAGAGCTCCTATGGTATGAATTAGAGCCGCTTAAGAAGTTTGGAACCAAGGCCTACTACTAAGCAACAGTTAGCGCAGCATTATGTACTGAATGGAAGCGGATACCTATCGCTGTGTTCCAAAACCTTGTCGGAAGCATGTCTCGAAGGGTCAGTTTTCACACAGTATTTATTAGAAGAAAGATACAGGAGATGTGCTTGAATAAATCATCTCAAATGATGTATGACAAAAAATATTTACAGATGCTTGTAGCTTACGCTACTGCTTATTTACACGGTTCTGTACATTGATGATAGTAAAAAAACAGTTAATTACACTCGAGTGTCTGGTGAGGCAACAAAAGTCTCTGACAAAGCAAAGAATAGGAACAATTCAGCTTGAAGAGCGTTATACAATATTAATTTTGCACAGTATTGATGCAAGGAATAATACAGAATTCGAGCTTGCAGACATAGATTCAAAAGACAGGTGATGAGAAATTAACAGAATGTGCAGCTTGCGCTACGTTAATTACAGGATTCGGTGCAACGTTTGCATGACAACAGTTAAGTGCAGTAGAAATCTGGCGAGGCAATATGAATCTCTGGTAATACAGAGAGTAAAATCAATCCAGAATGATGAGCACTATAGAGTATAAATTTTACACAATATTGATGAAAAAAGAAAAAAGTTCTGACCGAAAAGTGATACATTGTGGGTGACCTGGAAAACCAGGAGGTTGCAGGTGATCAAGGGACAAACATGAAATCGAAAGTTCGAAAGACAGATGATGAAAAATTTACAGATGAATGTGGCTCGCGGTACTACATGTTACATACAACGGTGATATGAAAAATAGTTATATACAATAATTTTCCTGAGAATACAAAGGAAAAATAATCTCTGAAAATACAGAGAGAAGACACAACTCATCACAGTGAGTATTGGAGAACACAAATTTACACAGTTGAAAAGTAAAATTACACTGTTGAATCAGGAATTGAAGATAAGAATATACTGTAAAAACGACAAAGTTTACAGATGTCTGTGGTTCGTGAAACGACCTATATACATGATTCTGTACAACGAGAAGTTACAATTTATATATATTGGTTTGTCAGAGGTGGTAAAAAGAAATAGTCTCTGACATCGCAGAGAGAATACATAATTCAGCAAGATGAGTAATGAAAAACAAAAAAAATTTACACATGAGTTATACACGAAATGATACATGTGAAGAGGATGAGAACAGAGTCTTAAAAAAAGCGTGAAAAGAAATTGGCAATTATAAGTAGCTCATGCTTCGAACAATTCATAGGATTCTATACAATAATTGATCTACTAAAAGTGATGTACAATAGTGAGACAAACAAAAAAATTCTGATAAAATAGAGAGTACAAATAATATAGTACAGTGAATGTTGAGGAACAAGATTGTACTCAGTTGCGAAGCAAGAAAAAAAACAGGAAATGTGTATAGAAAAATCGTCTCAAAATGACATATGAAAAGAAGATTTACAGGTGCTTGTAGCTGACGCAACGACCTATTCACAAAGCTCAATATAGTGGTGAGAGAATACAGTTTATGTATGATAATTTGTCGGAAAAGACAAAAAATGGTCTCTGATGAAGCAGAGATTGAAGACAAATCAGCATGGCAAAAATTGTATCTATCAGGAGGTAGGTGAAACAAAAGTTCCGACTGTAAGGTGAAGCGTTGTGGGCGACCCTGCAAACCAAGTGGTTCCTGGTGACCAAGTTGATAGGAACTGTGGTTCACTGCAGCGTGCAACTGCAGTGGTAAGTTCTAGTCGAAGGCGGGAGAGTAGGCGATTACGAAAATGACAAAGTAACGCAGTACTGACTTTATTTATGTCAGTAGAAGCTTCGGGGGACGCTGAAGATGATACACGTGAATTATATGTTTTACAAGCACGAAGATGTAGGAGCAGACTGCCGGAAGGTGAATAGGGCGAGAATTCAGAAGTAGTGTTCGGTAGGCGCTGAAGGTGAGGACGGTCTCACAGGATCGTTGCGCTAGCGTGAAAGCGAGATGGAGTATTGGCAATAATACTGTGCAATACATGAAGACATGCTGGATGTCAGCCTCCTCGCCACAATACGGACAGGAGGGTAAAGATAAAATGGTCATGCGATGTAAAATCGACGGCACAGGGAGGCGGTTGTGTAAGAAAAGCCAATGTGAATTGACTTCAAGGGGTGGTGAAAGTGGGGAAAGCGCAGCGGACCACACTGCGGAGGTAGAACAGAGTGGAATACCAGAAATGGGAAGAGGTGCGGAAGAGCGAGAGAGAAAACGGTAGAGATCAGCTGTTGAGAAAGAGACAAGAGGAAGAGGTGGACCAATGGACGACAGAAAAAATGGGAGAAGGAGAGAGGCAGAGTGAACAGAAATGAGACCTGAGGGAGTAGCAAGCTCAGGGAACAGGGAGATTATAGTAGAAATAAGGGAGTTGTGAACAAAGTGAGCGTTGGCATTGAAACGGAGAGCAGAGGGTAGAGAAGAGAAGGGGAGCCAGGAAAGATCGGTGTTAACAAGATCGCTGATAGTAACGACTCCAGCTCTGAGCCATGAAGGAAAAGCAAAACATGGGAGATGGGGAGGGTGTAGTAGAGAAGAAAAAAAAGAGGTTCGGAAAGTAGGTCATTTGTGGAGGCAGGGAGAGAGCGAGAAAGAGGGGAGGGAACGAAGAAAGGAGATAGCCTCTTTGTAGACAGGAGGAAAAGTGTGAGAAGGGGACAGTGGTCCATGAGTAAGAACGAAAGGAGAGTAAAGCGTGGGTTATGCGGAGAGACTATGACATCACGAGCAGCAACTGCCGAGGGAGCAGGTGCTGCAAGTGATCGTAAAAACGTAGACACACGATAAGCCTTGTAATAGGATCTGACGTCGGGTAGACTAATGCCTCCGTTGGAAGGAGACAGGCTGAGTTGAGGTGCTCCGACCCAGTGATGGCCGGGCCAGATAACCTGAGTTTGACAGCGGGTGAGTTCAAGAAGACGTAGTGCTGGTTGCTTCGAAGCCAACCAGGAATACGTGCACATTGAAAGCAGGTAAGTGTGCGTTAGACGTGCTCTTTGAAAGACGGAGGTGCAGAATTGTGCGCGCCGCCAGATTGCGACCGAGCGATGTAGGCGTGGCCGGAGAGTCATCCAGGTGACGAGTGAAGCAGTTGCTGGTTTTCCAAGGTGGACTCCTAGGAATCGTTGAGAGGTGTTGGACCACTCTGCTCCCCAAGGAGAGTCAGTGCGGTTAGTCCACGAACCGGTCCATAGGCCTGTGCTTTTCGTTGTGTTTAGCGCTGCTCCGGAACATGAGGCGTAGGTATTGTAGAGATTGTGGAGATCGTGAAATTGTGAGTCTTGCCGAATGCAGAATGTAATATCGTCGGCGTAGGCAACATAGGTAGCAACATGATGACGTGTGCTGGCTACCACCGGTGGTAGTGAAGCAAAGAAGAATCGATGGACTGCGCGTAAAAAAGGTTCTATTGCGAGGGCGAAGAGCTGCCCGGATAAGGGGCAACCCTGACGCACGCCGCGACGAAAGGGTATGGGAGCTGTGAGAAGGTTGAGCAGCTTGACGTGGAAAACTGCGTCCCGGTAGAGGGAGATGAGAAGAGAAGCAAAGGAAGGAGGAAAGCCGAAATTTAGTAATGTAGCAAGAAGGTAATCATGAGAAATATTATCGAACGCTGAGCGTTGGTCGAGGGAAAGAAGAGCAAGGGGTTCTGAGCGAGAGCGGGCGAGGTGAATTAGATCATTAAGAAGCTGAATATTATGGGAGATGGAGCGCCCGGGTACAGTATAGGTTTGATTAGTGGAGAGAATATGAGGGAGTATGGGGTTAAGCCGGCGGGACAGAAATTTAGTATAGAGTTTATAATCAGTATTTAAGAGTGAGATGGGACGCCAATTCTCCAAGTCAAGCGGATCACCCTTCTTGGGGAAAAGTACATGTGCGAGCGTGAAACTCCTTGGAAGAGATGTAAGATGCATGGCAGTGGAAAAGGCACAGAGGAGAAATGGAAGGAGGGCAGGAAGAAAAGCCTTATAGAAAGAAACAGGGAGACCGTCCGGGCCAGGTGAAGCCCGGGGGTTGAGGGACGAGAAAGTGTCAGAGAGCTCAGTTAAAGTGGGAGGATGGAGGAGGCTGGCTGAAAGATGAGAAGGGACCTGAGGCAAAGAAGAGAACAGAAGAGCACAAGCCGTAGGGGAGGGAGGAGGAGTTTCGCAAAATTTTGAAATGTAGTAATTACGTACCATAGAACAAATTGGAACTGGTTCGGATGAAACTACTCCAGTTGGAAGACGAAGGTGCTGTAGAACAGAAGAGGATCGGCGAGTTGACTCAAGTGACGTAAGGAATTCGTACGAACAAGCATCAGGTTTCAGGTGTTGTAGTTTAAGGCGTTGAAGGGCTTGTTTTGCAAGTGGCACCAAAAGTGAATGTAATTCTGCCTGGTAGACTTGAAATAGGGGATCAGCAAGATTGAGCAAAGAAAGCATTTGCCTAGTATGATCAAGTCGCATCCTCCGTTGTGTCATGATCGAGTATGACAGGTTTCGTACCAGTAGAATGAGGTGGCGTTTTACTTCCAACCAAACGTTGAGGGGGCACGGTGCAGAATGAAGCCTTGTACGCCAATCCGCAAGAAAATCTCGCACCGATGAGCAGAAGGCTGAGTCATCTAAAAGAGTGTCGTCAAAAGTCCAAGGCCGGATTGTACGTGGCTGTGTTGAAGTAGCAAAAACTGTTATGGCAATGGCGCAATGATCCGAGGAAGCTGTGGGTGTACAGCATGAATCTGATATTGCTGGTAGAAGAAGAGAAGTTGCATAAAAGCGATCCAATCTTGCTGAAGGAGGATCAATGGCTCTTAGTGCACGCCATGTATGTGTAGTCTGGGTTGGTGACAAATGGCGTTGAACATCTACGAGTGAGAAGTCTGAAGTGATAGACTGTAAGAGATGTACTACTTCTGTACGGTGTTCTCTGGAAGAAGAAGAGCGATCAGTTAGATGATGTAGAGTGCAATTGTAGTCACCTCCTATAAGTACCCGGTCGGTGATGGGAATACGTGACAGAGCCCGTCGAAGTTTTGCAAACGACTCTGGCACGTGAGTAGGAGTGCAAGGAACATAAATGTTGAATACATGAAATTTTTCAGCTGCAACGGTGAAAGAGACTCGTTGTAATAAGTCTCGACATAAGTTTTTCACTGAGAAGGAGGAAAGAGTTGAACGAAAACGTGAGTGAACACCAACTGCCATGCCACCACGCGACAGTTGGCTGTAGGCGTGATGGAAAGTATGATCCCACTGACGCCATTGATGAAATTGAGTGGTGGAAGTACAGTTTGTTTCCTGCAGAAGTAATATATCAGCATTCAGCGGAGCAAGATCCTCTCGTACCAGCGCATTCGCAAGAGGTGTCGCAAAACCGCGACAATTAAGTGACACCACCTTGAATGTCTAGGTTAGTTGTGGGATGCAGTAGGAATTGACTGGCTGTAGTGATGGAGTGGAGTCGACGGAGAAAACAAGCACTCCACGGGACCTCGTCCGCAGTGCGCCGAAGAGTGTTTTCAAGTGAGTGTAATTGAACCAGCACTTGTGGAAGAGCTGCTTCATACTGCTAAATGGAAGTGCGTGCTGAGGAAGGGCTAGAGGACCCTAAAAGGCAATCCAGCACGTCCTCGTATGGCAGAGGCTCAGCAGGGAAGGCATTTTCAGCAAGAAAAGTTGTGAATTCTTCTAGTGAGGGAAAGGTACCCTCACATGCTGTCTCAGAGGAAGTGTGTAGAGGCGACCTGGAGAACGGTCGTCGAGAGCTGACGGAGCGAGTGGATGAGCGGGTAGAAGAGCGAGATGATCTTCGGGACGCCAGAGTCTTTGACTTCTTCGTCTTGGAGCGAGTAGCACCACTGCGTTTTCCAGCAGCCACTAAAGCTTCATGATCGTCTGGAGAGTCTGAACCCGAAGCGTTACCTGTGACTCGTGTCATGGAGCCAACGGTAAAAGATGAGGAGTGGTCAACATGTACATCAGCAGTGGTTGTAAAAGTACAAGGGGGAGTCGATTTTGGAAGCCTGGGAAAATTCTTAGGATCAGCAGGAGGTGGAGGCATCAAAGTCGTTTGTTGACCAATGGCAGTAAGCTGACTTTTGGAAGATCTTGATTCCGCGACTTTCCTCGAATAGGAAGAAGTCTGTGAAGCGTTGGTGGACAAAGTCGAAGAAGATGTAGTGTGTGGAGCTGTTTGCAGGGAGGCACGTGGGCACTGAGCCCTTATGTGACTTTCGCTCTGACATATAGTGCAATACTGTGAAGTGATTATCTCAACTCTTCGGCGTTGCTGTCCACAGCGGATGTGCAAAACATTCGGAACCGCTTTCAGCTGAGCATCAGATGAAAAGAGGACTCGAGCAGTGCGGCGAAAACCTCGAATCGATTTGTCTTCAGGGTCTCTGGGAGCCGCAGAGAGAGTTGTTATGGAGCCAACAACTCTGCCGTACCTGCTGAGCAAGGTGCAAAGTGCAGCGTCGGATATTTCTGGTGGTACGGGGTAGAAGGTCACCTGCACCGGGCGGTGCGCAACCGGTTGTGCTAACAGATGCACGTCATTGATGGTTAGACCTTCCGTAAGGACCTGGTCAGCATGCGCTTTATCCTTAAAATAGACCAAGACAGATCTGGGTTTTCGAGCTATAAAGTCTATTGCATCCTTTGGTAAGATAGTTTTGAGGGCTCGGCTATATTGCCACAGCTTAGTGTCGGGAAGCGCATCAAAATAGACGCCCCGTTCCATAGTGGAGGAAAAAAGGTGACCATCTCGGGAATCCTCTGGTATGTCAATTGTAGCAGTAGAACCGACGACAGTGACATAGGATTCAGGAAAAGGCATAGCAGATGAAACTGGGGGTGTGAGGACCCCAGAAGTTGCAGAAGCATAGGATGCTTGGGCAGGCATGGGTCGAGAATTCGATGAAGCGGCTCCTAGCAGTGAGGGCGGATCAGAAAGTTGATGAAAAGTAGAAGCTATGAGCTCAGTATTGCTGATAACGGATACGTCATCATCTGCTGAGATGTAGATAGGAGACTTGGCACCAGCGCACTTGGTGGGAGTAATAGCTGGAGAAGAAGAGGTGTCCATGACGTCGCAATGACGCTCGGGAGCCACCTCATTAAGCTGAGTGGTAGAAGAAGAAGAGGAAGCTGGCTGATCTGCCAAGATAAGGATGTGGGCGTCACCCTTGTCTGCCTCCGCCATCGAAGCAATGGCGAGACTTTAACGAAAAAAGACCAGCTTGGTTGAAAAATAAAACAGTGAATAATGAAAAAATATGGCACTCACCAACCTGGGAGATACACGAACGTAAAGCGTAGAACTTCAACTTGAAGATACACGCAACCACAGAAACTAAAGCACTCAATAAACACCTTATAGCAACGAAAATCACGGAGCTCAAAACCCAACCACTTCGAGCTTCGAAGGGTCACTGCATGCATTAAAGCCAAAGGTGGACCGACACCGTACTAATGTATGTCAATAAATGCTATGTTGTGTTTCTCTTCTAGGTGTCCGGTGACTTTTGTCAATATAGTGTATATATGTATTTTCCGATTCGTGTCATAAAAATTTCAGTCAAAGCTTTTTCACCCGTGTATGGCACGGGCTGGTACGTAGATATTTATGGAGTTACAATATTATATGTCACAGAAAAAGAAATCCATGGGAAAATTTCCAGCATTTGCAGGTTTTAATTTAATTTTTAGTTTTTGTTGCCTAATCGATGTTGCATGCTGCTTTTTGGGGGGGAGGGAGGGGGGTTGAATTTATGTTTTGTTTTTGTTTTGTTTTTCCTTTGTAGAATTAATGACAAAAAGAAAAGGCTTAATTGTTGTAAGATGCTGATCCTCTTCGTTCATAATTACTTCTTCTTGGAACAGCCGAGCGATTTTCTTAGCAGTAGTCAATGCTTGTCAGTAGATGACGAAATGTCCAGCAGTTGTATTGAAGCAAACATAAAGAGAGGCTTATCTCTAGGAAACAAACATAAGGAAAGCTTATCTTCTATTGATCAAAGGTGCCAGCTAATCGCTTTTGCTGGGAATCATCTGCTCCACTGGTTCATCGATCCTCTTCCTTCCTCTTCATCCCTCTCGCATCCGTCACCTCACCCCATCTCCTCTATCTCTTACTCGTTCACCCACATAGTCTGCTTTAGGCTGCTGATGATGTGTCGTGCTTCGTAAATCCTACCCAAGTCCTAAGCCATTGCTTCTCTGAATTTCCATCAGCTGCCATTTCAGGCATTTTGTGAACCCGAACCACTTAATCTTTGGGGAACCTGCGCTTTCTAATTTTCAAGGCGATAACTTGGTCTCACTTCCAAACTCAGGCTGTCTGCCAGGTGCGCATGACTTATTCTAATATTATTCGGCAATCTCTCATTGGTTCACAAAAACTTCAGCATAATAATGGGAATCCAAGAGGGCGAACAGAAGTGAATGCCCCTTGCATTTTTGCACATGCAAATGACCCACAACCATCACATTTCCATTTCGGATGAAAAATACGGGTAATAATGGAAGAGCTACCGTTATTATTTAGTAGGTTTTTACGTTTCTCTGTTTAATAACATTAAAAATTTTTACGGCTTAATATGTTTACCCTCGTTTCTGTAAACTCGTAACAGCGGAGTTCAAAACAACTTATTGCAGCAAAGTTGGAGATTTACTCAAATGTAAAATTATTATCAAAAACATAACTTCCTTGCAAGTAACCGGTACGTGTCAGCGTGGTAGGTATGGCTGTTTTCAATTACATAATCTGCGTAGCATGTTTCAAATACTGTTAGAATTTTATCATTTTGCTTTATGTAAACTCAAAATCTTCAGTCGAAATAGTTTCATTCTCGAAACTGATTTCATGCTTCTGTCTCTTTCCGTTTTTTCATCTTCATATTCTTAAAACAGACC
The DNA here is from genome assembly GCA_039090855.1 of Macrothele yani. Classification (NCBI taxonomy): domain Eukaryota; kingdom Metazoa; phylum Arthropoda; class Arachnida; order Araneae; family Macrothelidae; genus Macrothele; species Macrothele yani. The sequence goes on along the minus strand of JAYWMT010000215.1, from coordinate 358,831 downwards.
GTGAACTATATAAGACAAGGACACAAGACAAGTGCGTTGCAGGTCAACGCTTCCCGAATGTTGCAAATTTGCAAAAGGAATGCTTACGCAATGCTCCGCTTCGTGTTAGGTGAAGCAGTGGCATTTCCAGTACTTGTCTTTGGAAAACAAGAAATTGCTTATACTCGTAGTACCACTCTATCTGCCCGGCTGTGGGCACCATATTCCTGTACTTATTAGTCAGATTTGAAAAGTGTTTATCATTGGGAAGCCTGAACTGTCCGAGCGATGATCACTGTCTTTCAGTTTTTTCTGATGCACAACTTCGATGCTATTGAATTCACAATGTATTGCATTCCATATCATTGCTTCTAAAAAAGCAATTGAAACTATTCTTTCTTCTTTGGAACAACTTAATACAAAGATCATTTCGAGTACAGTTTCTTCTTCAAATACGATACTCTTTCCTTCTAGAGGGCATAAATGTGTGTTACATTTTACGAATAGCTTTTATTCTAGAAGCACGATTTGAGAAATTCTTGCGTTCAACAGCGTTGATGGTGAAGAATATTTTACATATAATTTCTGATTTTCCATAATTAACAATTTTGGCACTGGAGGGGGGGGGCGGGATATTTCTGTTTGCAACTTTTCCTACGTGTTTTAAAATCCGACTGAGAACTTTTTTTTTTTTTTTTTTGATCAGATACCGCCCACTACGAGAGAGGTTTTATACATACCGTAAAATAATTCACAACTTTCCTGATGAGAGGCGAAAGGAATATTTTAATTTCCTTGATATCTCTTCTACTATAAGTTTTATTTGAAAACTTACTCTTCCATTGAAGTGCGGGGAACATTTGCATATATTTTTGAATTTTTCATATTCAGGGTTCTTTTGCTAGAAGTGTGTTTCGTTTGGCACTGGCGTTCCGCTTTTTAAAATCCGATTGAAGAAATTTTTTTGCACGGCATGCTAATCGCTATGTTGAATATTGTGAACGTTATTTGCTTTCGAAATTGCTTAATCTTCATGCAAGGAGGAGTACATTTATAAACAGTTTCCTTACTACTTCTGCTTCTGAAAGTCTTATTTGAAAAATTAATTTTCTATCAACGTATTTTATCCCCAAGTACCGTCTGAGTTGGCCTCTTTCTTTCGGTAGAAGTTTGCGATAGTTATCAGTAGCTTGCCTCCATCCTTTCTTTTCAAGTATGACCCTGAATTGATACTTTTCGAGTGATTATATGTATACGAAGTTATACCTTCTTGTAAATTGGCCTAGGCTTGTACGACTTTTTAAGGATATAAAAGCAACGCATCGATATTGTAACATCCTATGCGATAAGTTTAAAATTTTATTTGTCCTTGAGTAATATACTGTTTATTCTATCCCACGAATATTTTCGATTAATAGATATTCATAAGTTTGGCGTATATTAAATGACTGTTTCACTGTGATATCATATCCTACAGATACGTCATTACACGATCTCAAATATAACTAATTTCTCCCACATTTCGTTTTAGTTTTTGCGCTTAGACAACCCTGTATAACGCCGATTATGACATTAAAAATTATCGATTGGCTTTTTTTTTTTTTTTTTTGAAAAGACATTAGGCTGCATCGATATCAATGCATACTGGTTTGAATCTTTGCCGCGCTGTACACACAGACATAATTTCGGAAATGAAGAAAACCGTTTTTACTAACTTCGAGGCGCTAAAGAAGAATGTTATTAAAAACTGGTGATTTTTTTCTTGTGAGAAAGATGAAGCCCAACAAAGTTAGCAGATTACTGCTGAAATGTGATGCGAGGGTCTCCAAATTTGGTGTATAAGCGACAGGCGATTGATGTAAACCTATAATGCCATCTTCAGTAAATGACCCGATGCAGGCAAATGACTGTCTGGAAAATCGTAGCCAATAAAAAAATTTTTGTCGTCATTGCGGCTTTAGCACTTCGACTTACATAAGAAACGGCTGTTTGCACTTCCGGAACGCACCAGAGTCAAAATTTGTTCTTTGGTGTTATTTGCTCATCACGCAGCCATGAAAAGTAGGTAACTGGATATCATTTATTTGCTGGATATTCTGAAGTTTCCCAACATGACATCCTAGATCTATGCATGTAGCAATCTCAAAGACACAAACTAACACAACTGCTTCATTTGGGCTAAAATGAATGTGAAATATGTGCTTTTGGATGCATGTTGATACGAAAAAAAAAAAAAAATCTAAGAAGAAGCGTAATTTAAACGCTGTTAATTTTACTGTTGTTACAAAACCTTGTTTATCCGGAGGCCAGATATAACGCACTTTTGCCAAAGAATATCTAACGCCTAAAGAAGGTCAACTCTCATAGAGATAACGTAAAACAAGCGGCAACAGTGCCACCACATCTTAAGAGGTAATATGCTCTGCGGGAAAGTTAACATTCAGGAGCAAAACACGTTAGGGGAAACCATCGTGCACTGCTTTTCTTTGATCCACGATGGTTTCCTTCGATCTGATGACTATTTGCTTAGAGCAGTTTTTTTTTTTTTTTTCGTTGTTGTTGTTGCTGCTGCTTTCTGATGTCCCGCCCATCCCGTATTGTGGTGAGAAAAATATGCAATAACATTAGTATCACTATTTAAATTAAATTTCAGCAAATATTACAGTTAGGCCTAAGGATCCGTACGAAATGCAGACATTCCCTAGTATTTGGCATTACTGAAAATATTTCTGAAAAACTGAAGAACAAACAAAAGCCTTAAATAACCCGGTTGGTGTAACAAAACTAACATCCGATTTGCGAAGTTATTATGCTACCGAGAAGATAACAATCACGTGCTGTGAGTAGCTCGGCTGACTGTTCTTTACCCAAAGAATTGAAGTCAACAGAAATACGCATGCGCAGTCTTCTCTGCTCTTTGCTCCTGCATCAGCCTGTATGTTGGCTTCTGTGCACTGCACTTTTTCTCTGAACATATGGCGGAGCTAGTTACGTCTCGCTGAGCCTTAACTTCTTCTCGTTGCTTTTGCTGTGATGAATTTTTTTACATCTTGAAGAACCAGTTATCACTGAGGTTGGCTGATGAAAAAGTAATTTCTTACGGTTTCCCTATTTTAATGGTTTCCCTATTTAACACAGAAGAAATTCAGCATTGAATTTTAAACTTCTGTGATAATAATTTGGAAGAGCTATTTATACTAAATCTTAATTTTCGGTGCTGATTAATCATCTGAAGTTGCGCAGCAAATGTAGAATGAACACACGGAATTTGCAAACTGGATGAAGGGAGTTATAAACTCTGTGGCTCTATATCTCGGAAGAGGGACAAACAAGAATGGTTTCTGCATAACCAAGTTATTCGTAATTCCTGTCATTTGGCTTACCGCCCTGAGGTGCGTACACGAACATACACATACCGGCCACTGAATTAGAAACTTTTATTCAATACCGGGTTGGACTTTCTTTAGCCCGAATTACAGCACGTATGAGGTTTAGCATAGATTCCACAAGTTGTTGGAGTACGTCTTTGCCCACAGCATACCAGGCATTCACGAGACAGTCCGTTAACTGATTGAGATTTGACGGAAAAGGACTTTGCTTTCGGATCTGGTTTTCTAACAAGTTACATAAACTCTCAATGGGGTTCATATCCGGTTTTGTGATGGCCAGGAAAGATGGTGGAAGCTGATCCGGATTAAGGCCTACCAAGGCTAAGACATCTGAGCGGGACTCTAAAGAAATTATGACGGCTAATCATTATGGAGACAGCGAAACTGTAGCAATATGATTGTGGTAATTAATGCGTGGTGCATTCTTCAAACTACGACCTCCAGAGTTTTCATAAAAACTCATTGTATTTTCCACTGTTCTCACCAGAATATGAGTTCAAAGTTTAAGATTCCTAGATTTTTTTTTGTCTTGGCATTTTCAGTAATTTAGCATTGTATACTTTTCTTGGTGCATCTCTTTTCTTACGCAATGTGCAGTCACAGTGGATTTCTTCCATTAACTGTTCCAAGTGCAAGCAGGGACGTATGGGCGGATGGTAGTGAAAAAGATGAAACTGCCTCGCCGACTCCGCTCTACACAGCGACATGAAACCTTAGTGAGTTTTCTAGCCTCTGTTTGCGATCGAGTGGAAATCATACGAGACAAAACTAAAACTATTTTACTTCTTTCTCTATATAAATATATACGCTGTGTATTATCTCCGGTGTAGCGGCACGCCTCCTGGGTCCTAGGTAATGGTGGGTCACTAGGCTTATAGCACCGTTAGACCCCTCCCCTAATCCGGCACTTAGTGGAAATCTCTGTCAAGTTCGCTGAATGACTGCTGAACACATCTTGCGCGATGGAGAGTAGCATTGTCGTCCATGAAACGTCAGTCACCTGCTGGATAAAAAATCAACAATGCAGGATGAACTTAATCGGCAACAATGTTCAGATAATCTTTGGAGAACACCCATCCTTCCAGCAATATCAAGGGACTCGTTCCGTACCAACAGAGAGTTCACCACACCATTACACTACCTCCAGAAGCTTGAGCTGTGTTTGCAAGGCAAGCTCGGTCTATTGCTTCATTGGGATTCCGCCAAACTCTCTGCCTACCGTCAGTACCTCGTCAGACCACATGACTTTTTCCCTGCTTTCCAGTGTGCAATGACAGTGCTCCTGACACCACTGTAGACAAACTTTCCGTCTCTTTCCAGAAATCAGTGGTTTCCATGTAGACTACCGATACTCTACAATCTCCTGCGCATAGTTCACTGAGATATGGGTTCGGTCAATTTCTACCCATAGCAAGTCCTGTTTCTCCGTACAAGTCTTCTCAGACGACAGCCATCTCGTTCCTGAGCGATTGCTGTAGCGCCATAGTTAACCCTCGTAGACAAGCAATGTAGGTTATTTTTTCCATTGATTAAAGACTCCGGATATATCGCCATATGAGAAACCATTCAGTTTTCAAAATCGTCGCTCCATCCAGACGGGCACCCACAATAAGGGCCCTTTATCGAACTCTGAAAAAATCCTTTGTTTTTCCCCATTGTGAATCAACACTACTGACGGACATCAGTCTTAAATACACTGGCGGAAAGTGAAAAAATAACACCAAGAAGGAGACGTCTGATACCAACGAAATTTATACAGCATAATAACGGAATACAGAGGATAACGTGATCAAAACATTATGGCAAAATACAGCTGTATTTGCTCGTAAACTGAAAAATAACATTTCCATGTAACATGGTTAGTACGAGGTTGAACCGCCGTAAACTGCGTCACACTGTGCAATTCTGGCATGGAGTCTGTCGTACAGATATTGGATGTAAGTTTGGGGTATTGAGTTCCAAGCATCCTCAACCTGGACGCGTAAATCGGGGATATTCTTATCTGGCCGTGGAGACCGGATAAGTCATTGTCCCATAAAATCCCACACGTGCTCAATGGGGGACAAATCCGGTGAACGTGCAGGCCATGGAAGTTGTCTCACACCCTGAAATGCATGTTGCGTTGCACGTGCCGTGTGTGGGCGTGCGTTATCTTGCTGTAAAACACCACGATGGACCGACCTTACAAATGGCACAACAACGGGCTGAATGATGTTGCTAATGTAGGAGGTGCTGTTTAACGTACCCGGTACAAACACTAGTTGTGTACGGGAGTGATAGCTGATCGCTCCCCACACCAGGAGCCCAGGTATAGGCCCTGTGTGTCGCTGGCGGATGCAAGAAGGGTGGAGACGCTCCCCTGTGCGTCTGCGAACACGCATACGGCCATCGGAGGCTCCCAAGCAGAATCTGCTTTCATCGCTGAACACGACAGATCGCCATTGCGTTCTCCAGTGCAGACTTTGGCGACACCACTGCAGCCGTTCCTGACGGTGGGCTGGAGTCAGAGGTATACATGCCAGAGGCACACGTGCACGTAGTCCTGCATCCAGTAGACGGTTGCGGATTGTTAGCACAGTCACCTCAGGTGCAACGGCAGCTCGGATTTGCGTCGCAGTGGATGTTCTGCTTGACAACGCCGCTTTTCTTATGCGTCGATCGGTCCGCTCATCAGTCCGTCTGTGACTCCCGGTTCCACGTCTTCTCGTATGGGAATGTTCCTCGGACCATCTACGCAACCATCGTACCACCACCGATACTTCCCGTCCAATTCGCTCCCCAATACGACGATACGACCACCCGGCCTCGCGGAGTCAGACTAGACGACCTCGCTCAAAGTCCGATAACTGCTGAAATCGTACACGTCTTCCATGCCCAGGCATTGCAGCTTCTTCAAGGTCTTCGCACGTGTCCGTACGCCGACGACTGATTACATTCACTTCGCCGTACTCCTTAAATACCACCGACGATAATTTGCATATTATGCCGTGCTGTGGCGTAAGCGCTCGCCGGTTGGTCTCGAAATTAACATCACACCTACGTAAACTCGACCCCATTGACATATGTAAATTTCATGATCGTCCGCCAATTCCTTCTGGGTGCTCTTTTTTTACTTTCCGCCAGTGTAGTTGCCCAGATCACGTGGTGATGCACGTGACTGCGTATTTTGCGTATACTCTACGTAAGTGCCGTTTACCTAAACTTGCATAGAAGTTTCTAATTCAGTGGCAGATGTGTGTACAACGGGTTGCGTCAGTCGAAGAACAATGTCTAGCATACAAATACAAGCAGCAGAGATTCAATCTACACTTTTAACAATGGCAGTGATGATTCATGTTATCTACGTATACTTATTCATATCGAAATACTCCAGTATCATGTGGGAACGGCAGAACACTTTGCCCAGAAACGGAATGTTATCCTTCTCAGTCTTACCAACTAAACCAAGCAAAAGCTATATTAACTGATTGGAAGATTGAAAGTGAACAGAAGACATTACTTACACTGACGTGGAAAAAAAAATCCCAACACCAAGAAGGGGTTGTGTTAGATAAACGACAGTTGGTAGGCAGTGAGAGTACATCTGTAAGATGACGTCTTTGCAAATTTCGCGCTCGGTGCATAAGTGTGGCGCTAATAGCGCCCCTCGGAACATGCAAAGCAGGTTTGCTGTAAATACGCGCTGTAACGTTCGTGAGCGTTAGTTATTGTTGAGATTCGACGTAGTGTGTTGATGTTAGTCAAGAATGCCTTTAAGAAGACGAAGAAGCCATTATCAACAGCTCACGGAGTTTGAACGAGGTCGTGTAATAGGGCTACGAGAAGGTGGATTTTCTTTCCGCAATATTGCAGTACGACTTGGCAGGAATGTAGCCACTGTGCATGATTGTTGGCAGCGGCGGTCAAGGAAAGGTACTGCCTCAAGAAGACCGGGTTCCGGCCGGCCACGTGGCACGTGGTACTACTGAGAGGGGAGACCGCCGTGTACGGCGTATGGCCGTGGCGCATCGTACCGCGTCTGCGGCAGCAATTCGAGCATGCAGTTGCCACCACAGTGACACAACAAACTGTTACAAATCGGTTACTTGAAGGACAGCTCCGAGCCAGACGCCCTGTAGCGTGCATTCCACTTACTCCAAACCACTGCCGTTTGCGACGTCAGTGGTGTCAAGCTAGAGCTCATTGGAGAACGGAGTGGAGATCTGTTGTGTTTTCTGATGAAAGCCGGTTCTGCTCTGGGTGCCAGTGATGGCCGTGTGTTGGTTAGAAGGAGGTTGATTGCCTGCAACCGACCTGCCTGCGGCCGAGACACACTGGACCTACACCTGGAGTTATGGTCTGGGGAGCAATTTCCTATGACAGCAGGAGCACTCTCGTGGTTATCCCACACACCCTGACGGCACAGTTGTACGTCGGGCTGGTGATTCAACCTGTTGTGCTGCCATTCATGAACAGCATTCCAGGGGGTGTTTTCCAACAGGATAACGCTCACCCGCATACCGCTGTTGTAACCCAACATGCTCTACAGAGTGTCGACATGTTGCCGTGGCCTGCTAGATCACCAGATCTTTCACCAATCGAGCACGTATGGGACATCATTGGACGACAACTCCAGCGTCACCCCCAACCAGCATTAACCGTCCCTGTATTGACCGACCAAGTGCAACAGGCATGGAACTCCATCCCACAAACTGACATCCAGCACCTGTACGACACAATGCATAAACGTTTGCATTCAACATTCTGGCGGTTACACCGGTTATTAATGTATCAGCATTTCACATTTAAAATGGCTCTTCTCGCGCTTACATTAAGTTGTGATCTTGAAACCTTAATCGATTAAATATGTTACCTATACAAATGTATTGCCGCCATTTCATTCCTCTACAACTATTTTTTCGTGGTGTTGGGATTTTTTTTCCCGTCAGTGTATTTGAAGAAACTGAAATTTTCATGCCACAATTTCTATCCGTTGTAGATTTGAGAAACACTTGCAAGTTGTGTTTCCGTTTACATTAATAACTTATTTACACACATGCACTGAAGTAGTAAATTACTAGGAACACCCAATGGCAACCAAACCTGTGCTGCCCTAACTTACGTGCAGAACGATTAATTTGCGGTGGCTTCACAAAGAGCTCACTGCAAAAAATTCAAGAAGTGTGCTAAGCGTCGATAGCGGCAATATGGGAAAGTCTCGTGATTTAATCGGCTTTGAAAGAGGCATGATGGTGGGCGATAGGCGGGAAAGTGCATCTCAGAAAGAGCAAACCTTTTCGTCAGAACAACTGCATCGATTGTGTAAAATGAGTGGTTCAGAATCAACAAAACAAGCAGATAGCGGTATTTCTGTCGGCGGAAACCACTGCTCTATATAGCTGGAGAGGATTGTAGATGTAACAGACGAGTTGCATTGCGTCAAGTAACCGCGTAGAACAACAGTAGTACCGAAAGGAGAATTTCAGCATGCAAAGCTTGCAACACATTAGCTCGAATGGGCTATATAGCAGAACGTGTACCACTCGTCTCTGGTAAAAAGCCGACGTATTCGTCTACAATGAGCACTGGAGCGCCAAAACTGGACTTTCCAAGACTGGAAAAAGAGCATCTCGTCCAATAAATCAGATTTTCTGTTAATACACGCTATGGACGGGCCAGAATATGACGTAATCAGGACGAATAGGTAGATTCCAGATGTCTAGCATCAATTTGACAGGCTGATGAAAGCGGTGTAATAGTTTGGAATCAACTTTCATGGCGGGGATTGGATTCCTTAATACTTCTAGAACAGCTTTTGGATGGCACGAAGTATCTTAACATCACTGCAGACCAGGCACGTGTTGTTTCCTGATGGAGAAGGTTTCTTCCAGTAGAATAATGCGCTAAGCCGCTAATCTCGGATTGTCATACAGTGGTTCCGAAAGCACGAAAGGGACTCCAAAGTGCTAAAATGACCCCCACTGTTCCCAGATGTTAACCCAATTGAACACCTGTGGGATGAGATTGAGGAAGATCTTCAAGCGAGCATACGGAAACTGAAGGACGCTATCACATCCGCTTGGCCAAAAACACTTGGAGAGCGATATCAGCACATGGTTGAATCCGTGCCATATCGAATCGAGATTGTTTTGAAGGCCAAAGAGGCCCAACACGTTATTACATATGTTGGTGTTCCAAATTATTTGCTGCGTTAGTGTATATAACCACGGTGTTTTAATGTTTAAGTCACCTGCCTTTCTGTTATATTAATCTTTATCTATGTTCTCAAAAATTCTGTTTAGGTATATGCTGGGAACAACCCTTCTGCCGAGTCTCTGTATGTATTACTCGATCATGTATCCGTGACGTTTTACTCAGAATCTGTTATCTGAGGGTGGATGCTAAAGATGACTTTACACCAACCCTGAGAAAGCGGATACTAAGTGAAAGGTCGATCATGTATGGTTGCTTTGCGTTTGTTAACGCAAGGGCCCCAATGGGGGCAAAGAGTACTCTCTCTCATTGGATGGGCTGATATTGCACGAACGGTTCTGGAGGCTTTCGAAGTCTTTCGAATTGGCTTCTTAGCCAAGGCTTAGTGCGTATGTAAATTAACAATTTTTTTTAATTTTGCAGTATTCCAAATGAAGAGCGGTGAGCTTAATGCTTCCAAAAAAAAAAAATAATCGTATTTGACATCGATATGCTTCAGTCTGCATTTCTTATCATTCTGACATCTGACGCATGTTTTTTTACCACCTTGATGTGTTGCAATCATATATCGTTCACAGACAGTCTTTAAAACTTTTTCTCAACTAAACCAGTTCGCTGTGAATGACAGGGGACCAGACCATACTCTTTTTCCTAGTATTCCATGCAATTACTCTATGTTCCATTCAGCAAATGAGATGTTAATTTCCTGTCAGGTGTATACATACGAGTACCTGTTGGCATTTCCAAGCAGCTGCGGAATGGTTCTTTCGAACTGTCGGGTAGTTTGCGACTTACTTTCGACATCTTTGAATGGCTGCTTTTTTTTTTTTTTTTTTCTCTTCTTTAAAATATTCCTACATTTCCTACATGAAACAGAACTTTGAGAGATAAGTATTTAAAAATAGCACAGTCGTCTCATTCCCCCCTCCGAATAATAAGGTTTATTTTGCATCGCAGACAAGAAATGAAAAAACCTAAATTACCACATTTCCTTCATAAAATGGAACTTTGAGAGAAGTATTTGAAAATATCAGATTCGTCTAATCTTCCCCTCCGAAGGATAAGACTATTTTGCATTGCAGACAAGAAATGAAAGAGCCTAAATTCCTACGTTTCTTTCATAAAATAAAACTTCGAGAGAAGCATTTAAAAATAACACAGTCGTTTCATCCGTCCCTCCGAAGGATAAGACTAATTCGCACTACAGACAAGAAATGAAAGAGCCTAAATTCTTTGAGAAAGAAGCATTTGCAAATATTGGATTCGTCTGACACTCCCCCCCCCCCGGGATAAAACTATTTTGCATTGCAGACAAGAAATGAAAGGGTCTAAAATCCCACATTTCTTTCCTACATAAATAAAAACTTTAAGAGAAGTATTTGAAAATATCCCATTCGTCTCCCCCCCCCCAGGGGAAGGATAAGACTATTTTGCATTGCGGACAAGAAATGAAAAGCCTAAATTCCGGACTACGTTATCTTGATAGAGTTAAATCCAAGCGGGGGGAAAATTGCATGCATGATATGGAAAACTGAATCAAAATAGATATAATTTTACATGTTTACTTTCTGAGAACCGCACCGTTTCAAAAATATTTTTAATATGTTTTTACAAGTGAATAAAAAATCCTTTCTTCAGTTCTCTCTCTCGCCCTCCTTTTCATTCCTTCATTCATTTCAAACTAAATAATTTCTGTTTCTCAAGAACTGTTCAGAAAGAGGTTGTCCTAACTCTGCATTCTAGGCGAACCTTATGGTGTTTGGGCCGATGATCAATTTCGATTGCATACTTCAAAAGTTGAACTGCTGAAATGTAGTTCACTCGTCCATCATTTAAATAGTTGAAAGTTGCAATTTTCTTGAAATCATGTGAAGAATAACAAAATTTCGATAACACAGCGGGTCAGTGAGCTGGTAAAAGTTTAAAAGGTAAATGATGGGCACAAAATACATTTTTGTATATCTGTTTCTCGTAATGATGAGAAAACTGCAGGAAGTGGGCGTCAACAGTTGACAATAATTGTGAGAAATGTTTATAGAAGAGGGGGGGGGGGGGTTGCATAGAAAGTTACTATTGCTGGCATGTGAGGAAGCGAATGAAGAACTTGTGAATACGATTACGGGATCGCTAATCAGGCAAACCACACTGTAGAAAATTTGAAAATTTTCTGAAATATTTTCCGTGATTCCTTTCGTAAATTAACGAAGTATATTTCTGACACCTTTTCCGTTAAATCAGAAGGGGGGGGACCTGAATTTCACGGATTTTTCGTACGCCAGGAAAATTCTAAATATTGAGAAACCTTTCCGTAATTCCTTTCTATTGTGACGGTAAATTGCCGTTTCTAAGACGTGTTAACGGGAAATTCTGAATTTTCCGAAGCTTTTGTGCAATTTCTTTCGCATATTAACGGAAAATTCTGTTCTTACTTTCCCCATATCCATATGACGTAAAAATTCAGGTAATGGGAACGATTCGCGGAAATGCCTGAGGTTTGATTAACTATTAAATTGATTGTATGCCGTCTCAGGTAAGCCTCAGTTGTTTGCATTTTGTTGTCCTGGTTAGCATACTCGTGCGCAAATCGGGAGATGCAGGTTCGATTCTCGTTCCACGAAGAGGAAATTTTCAAATTTCTGCGGTTACGTTACATGGAAGACACAGCTTGATTTATTTACGTATTAATTATTCCATGTGTTTTCAATTTGATGATTTTATAATGTCTATGTATCAATCTGTGACCCCTTAAGACAAAAGCTACTGTATTAGATGTACAACTTAATTCCCGGCCCCTAACCGCAAGCGATCATAGAACGTCGGCAAATGCAAATAGCCGTGTGCGATAATGGATTATTGCAGCGCCATCCAACAGCTTTCCAGGCAACCGTAACCGCTCACAGCTGTAGTGACAGAAGGGACGAAAGTTGACGGTGAAAGCAATGTCGTTCGAGAAGCAACATTTGAGGCACTGCCTCCTGTTCGCGTTTCAGCTGAAAAAAAGTGCCGCGGAATCCCAACAAATGATCTTCTCTGCTTTGGGTGAGGCTGCTGTGTCCTACAGTACGTGTAAGAAGTGGTTCCAGCTGTTTAAGCAGCGAAATTTCGATCTCCGTGATGCAGAACGTCCGGGACAGCCACAGAAAGTTGACGATAAGGAACTGGAACAACTGTTGGACGCGGATCCCTCTCGCACATAGTCAGAACTCGCCCAGGAACTCGGAGTAACTCGGCAAGCCATTGCAGAGCGCCTGCATAAGCTTGGGCGGATTCACAAGGAAGGCCGTTGGATGCCCCACCAACTCACAGCTGCGAACAAGTCTAGGCGCTAAGATGTTGTTGTGTCCTTGCTCTCCAGATTCAAGAAGAAGGATTTCCACCACAAGATTTTGACCTGTAATGAGAAGTGGATCCTCTACGATAATCCTAAGCTGCGCAAATCGTGGGTTTATCCGGGTCAGACTACCACCAGTACCGCCAAACCGAATATCCATGCCAGGAAGTTGTTGCTGTGCATATGGTGCGATCAGCGCAATGTCGTACACTTTGAGTTGCTCAATCCTGGTGAAACGGTCAATGCTGAACGTTATTGTCAGCAACTCATTCGTGTGAGTGACGCAATGGACTCTTTCCAGCCCATTGTTGTTCAGAAACAACATATATTCTTTGAATATTCATAGTCCTTCTATAACACAACAAATTTTACTAAACCTATTGTAGCTGGTAGACAACTAACTATCCAAGACAACATAGGAAAGTCCTATCTTGCGGTTTTTACAATGTCGTTAACCAAAAACGTGATATGATTTTGTGTTTCACACACACACACACAAACTGCTTTGTGGATTTCCATGTGAAGTGAAAAATATTCTTTTGAACATTTTCCTGTATTCAGAGATGGGAGATCAAACAATTTCCTTTCGAAAAGTACGATGTGGGTTCATCTTCATGAAGGAAACAAAATCAGGAAATGGAAGTCAAATTATCAGAAATTTGTTTGTATCCCAATTTTGTTCACAAACAATATTTAGTACTTGAGGAATAAAATGTTATAAAAAGTTTTCAGTGTTATTTTATTTATTACAAGCACAAAACACCACAAAACCAGAAAAAAAAAAAGTTTCCAATTTAAAAAATAAAATTTTGGGCTGGAAAGGATTAACTCAGCATGCCGGGGGAGAATAAGTCAGAACTGAAGATTTTGTGAAATTTCAGGGAAAGTGCGAGAAAAGCCCAAGACGGATTTTTCTGAAATAAACAAAATTACTAACTGCGGAAATTCTGTCAAGATACTGGAGTTAAAAAAAAAAAAACGGAAATTTCGTTAAAATACGGACACCTAGCTTTTCTACACGTTATTTTCAAAAATTTATGTGGATTCACAATTTTTTTTTTTTACAGTACGCTCTTCCCTGCAGCACAACATCAAAGGGATATTTAGAATGCACTACCTCAGATGTGTGAGCATCTCACCGGGATTGAACGAACTTGTAATTTAATAAAATAAAAAAAGATGCTGAGATTTCCTTTCTTAAGAAATAAATTGAGAGATTTCGCTTTTCGAGAACAGAAAATTGAAAATGATTTTTAAATCCGCAAGTTCGACGCCGTTGCTTAATGTAAAGATTTCATAAATGAAGTAATGGAAGTTTCTTAAGTCTTGGAATATGAATAATCAAATAAATAATAGTATAAAAAATACGACTGAAATAAAAGTAAATAAAACTGGAATTGCATTTGACGTAGTACGAGATGAGTAATATACGAAAAACAGGTTTATCAGATTTAAAGAGATAAAACTACTATTGGGGTAGATTTACTTTAACAAAATAAAACATACGGTGTATACATTTCTATGATTTTCCTCGTCCCTAAAGCATGCTGAGGAAATCAAAAGCTGATGCACTTTCGAAAAAGGATCAAATAAGTGTTATAAGAGCGGTGCTACCTTTAATCTGCAGGTTCCTCCTTTATTTGTTTATTTATTTATTTATTTTTTAGGCATCGCCGTGTACACTGGTGGTAAATACCCTTCTCCTGAGGCATCCACTGCAGAAAAGCCACTAAAGCTCTGAAGTAGCAGGAAGCCCTTCTGTTTCCATAGCAACATCTTGGGACTTGAAGCATTGCTTTGAAACTCGAGCTACTAACCAAGTTAGGGGTCGATCGATCTCGTCCTTCGCTCCCACTTCGGGAGGAAGTTCCAAGTTTCCTCTGTAATCCACCCACTTCAGAAGCATGCATCACTTCCAAAAGAAGAAAACTTAAGTGCTAGGGAGGAATGAAAACAGGGGAAGGAAGAAGAAGAAGAAGAAGAAGGCAAGAGAGTGAAGAATAAATGCAGGAGAAGGGGGGGGATGTACCGTGCCTGCTGAATTTTATTTCTTCATCGTTGTTGTCATTATTATTATTCGTTTAAGGTTTCTGAATCGAAAAGCTTTACGCGCAGCATAATATTTTCGTCTACATCGTCAAGTTGCCAAAAGAAAAACAAATTATAAGAAAAAGGAAAAACTTCTGTGCACAGTGTTTTGCAAAATTCTTAATACTGAATTCAATCTTCGAGAACATTTTGTGAACTTTCGCGGACTTGGCATTTTATGAGACAAAACAGAGTGCTACTGACAGCCTTGAAGCGTATCTTCTCACAAAAAATTTAATCCGCTTGACATTAAAAAAGATGAATTTAACTGAGTATTACAACGATCTATAAAAACTGGTAACCTCTCTGATGGCATAAAAAAGACAACTAAAACAGTCTTCATCGATTCAGTGTAGTTACGGTAAACCTAAACGCGCAAAATCAAAACGAAACTAAGAGTGAAACAATTTGTTCATCACTGTGCATGTGAGATAGAGAGAAAACGAACGGTGATTGATACGCACACTGACATAAAAAAACAAAAAAACAAAAAAAAACCCTCAACACCCCTCCATCTGAATGTGTGTAATATTTACCTGAATTCGTCAGCTTTACCTCGAAGCACCTTCTCTACAATGCAATCATTTTCTTTTCTTAATTTGAATTATGTGCGTGTAACAGTCTCTAATGTTAGAGTTTTTCTTGTTTATAGCATATGTTTAAAGTCTCATTGCAGCCGCAAAACCTATGAATATATCATTTCATTTTAGTCAGCTACAAATTTTGTAGGTATACTTCTGAATCATTTCAGCATGCACAACATTTGTGAAAATATCAATATCTACTCTTTCAGATACCGTGGGTTAATTCGTTAAATCTTAGTTGCTTTTGCCTTGTTTAGGAAAGCATTTATATATGAGAGGAAAATAAATAAAAATAGCATAAAAAAAACAACTAACAGAGTGTATCTTTGAAAAAAAAAATTCCGGTTTTTACCATTCTTAACTATAAAAAATTCAATAGGTCTCCCTTTTTTGAAGTTTTCCCCACTTCGAATCTTAGGTTTAGAGCCTAAATATTTCATAAAATAGTAAAACTATGTTAGTAATCCGATTTACTAATGTAAAAATAGAAATAAGTATAACTTCACTCTAAAATACTTTGTCTTCGAAAAATTTGCTTTCATCCAACATTTGAAATTTCCGGATAAGCTTCTGAGATAGAGAGAGAGAGAGAGAGAGAGACAAAAGATGAAACACAGAGAGAGAGAGACAAAAGATGAAACAGAGAGATGAAAAGGGGGGGGGGGTATTTATGACTGATCAAAGTTCGCATTGATTTAATCAAGTGACGATGTATCGTCAAAATAGCATGTAAAGGCATTTTGGACACATCCATCTTGAAGCTAATCTCCCGGTATTGCGATTTCCCTAACGATGTGATACGATCGCTTATGGGATAAGAATTCAGTACCACAACTTATATTATTTTTCATGTCGTCAACTTTCTCTGCCAAGCCGGTGAGCAAAAGGCGGAGATATTCATCTCAAGCGTGGAAATTCAGGAATTTTCTAGTGATATGACAGATTTGAGAATGGCTGCCCTTTAGATTGGGTGAAGCAGTCTTTATGGCAATCTTAATTCGTCGAGATTTTTCAGAAAGTTATTTGGTAGCACTGCGGTTGTCGAAAAGATGGATAGATCAACATTTAAATCATGGATATAGTAAAGATGATGGATAGGTCACCAAAGATGAGGGATAGAACAACATTTAAATAATATTAATATTGTGCTAAAATTACCCTTAAAACTGAAGATCTCGAGGTTGTATTGTCTGTAAGTGAAAACGAATTAATTTGATTATTTAAAATTTGAAACGCAATTAAATTAGAAGTGACAACCATCAACATAAAATTGATAATTCGGCAGTTTTACTTCTTTTTTTTTTCATTACTGGAGAGGGGTGATGAGATGAGTAAATGGTAGTGAAAAAAAAATCATCCTTGTTCAGCCCTTCTATCTCAAATGTTCTTAGTCCAGCACCGCCCTTGCATAAGACTGTTACCATATGAGAAAAATGATATTAGAAAAGCTGGTTTTACAAGACACGCTGCTAAATTTCATTCATCAGGATATTTAGCTGAATTGTCAGTGGCATCGAATCTTGTGATAAGCCACAACAGATTCCACATCGCATGTAGCCGAAGTGTCAATTAAAGTAATGCCATGAACTAACCGTACGTAGTATGCTATGTAGTACTGTGCCTCAGTGACCATTCTTATAAAAGTTTCGCCTCTTTCTCCTGATCAAAGGCTTTCCCATTTGTACCTTCGCTTATTTCTACATGAGAGCATCACGAAACATATGAACATTAAATTTAGTCCTAATAGCCGTAATAGTTTATGAGCTATTGCGGCAACAGCCCACACAGACATCATCATCATCATCATTGTCAACCATTATCAATCCACTGCTGGACGAAGGTCTCCCCAAGTTTCCTCCACAACGGTCTGTCTTGTGCCAGTCTCCTCGATGTCACTCCCGCATATTTACGAATTTCATCCACCCATCTCCCATGTGGTCTTCTTCTGGGTCTTTTCCTGTCCCTTGGAATCCAATCTAAAATTTCGGCTGTCCATCTATGGTCTGTCCTTCTGGCAGTATGTCCAGCCCATTGCCATTTCAGGGATTTAACTCTGATCATGATGTCTTCCACTCTCGTCATTTTTCGGATCCACGAGTTCCTCTTCTTATCTCTCCTGGTTATACCAAGCATGCACCTCTCCATGCTGCTTTGAGTTGTCTGCAGCCTTTGTATGTCTCTTTTAGTTAAGGTCCACGTCTCTGCACCATACGTAAGCACTGGAAGGATGCATTGATCAAACACTTTTCTTTTAAGACATAATGGCATATTGCTCTTGAAAATTATGCTGTTTCTTCCAAAAGCTCTCCAGGCAAGTTTTGTACGCCGATTAATTTCTTCATCAATGTGACCCTCACTTGATATCTGCTGTCCAAGATAAACATACGTATCTGTTATCTCCAGTTTTTCTCCATCAATCGATAAATCTTCATTTCTTGTAAAAGCATTGAACATCACTTTTGTCTTCTGAAAGTTCATTTTTAATCCCACTTCTTTACTCTTGTCAGCAAGTTCCTGGATCATACTCTGCAGCTCTGATGGGGTAGTTGCAAAAATGACTACGTCATCAGCAAAACGAAGGTGGGTTAGATAATCTCCATTAATCTTTATCCCTTTGTTTTCCCAGTCCAGTGATTGAAAGACATTTTCCAATGTGGCATTAAAGAGCTTCGGAGATATGGTGTCACCTTGTCTCACTCCCTTTCCAATTTTTATGTGTGTTGTATTTTCAAACAGCCGAATCTTTGCACTTGCATTTTCATAGATGTTATTAATAATATTAATGTATGCATCTTCAATACCGCAGGATTTCAGAGCCATTGCAACTGCTGATGGTTTCACCGAATCAAAGGCTTTTTCATAATCGATAAAAGCCATGCACAATGGAAGTTCATATTCCCTCGCTCTTTCAATTAGTTCTCTCAGTACGTGGATATGATCTATTGTGCTGTAGCCACTCCTGAATCCAGCTTGTTCTCTCGGTTGAGCCATGTCCAGTGTTACCTTCAAGCGGTGTGAAAGAACTTTAGTGAAGATTTTATAAACCACTGATAGGAGGCTGATAGGTCTGTAGTTCCCGAGATCCTCAATGTCACCTTTTTTATGTAGCAGGATCATTGTAGCATTGTTCCAATCCTCAGGAATCTTCCCTTCATTAAGGCATCGAGTGAAAATTTGGGCGAGTACTGTTTCAATTTCTCCATTTGCTTCTTGTATGATGTCTATAGTAATTCCATCTTCTCCTGGAGCTTTCCCCCGCTTCATGTTCTTGATTGCATGAGCAACTTCTGCTGGGAGGACTGGAAGAACTCTGGTACCTTTCATGATGTCTGGAGTACATGTATCATCCCTTTCATATAATTTGGAGTAGAAATCTTTCACTCTTGTCAAAATTTCGCCTCTATTTCTTGTTACAGAACCATCTTCTTTTCTCAGTGCCATAATCTGTTTTCTTCCCTTACTGAGATGTCCCTTTGCTATCTTTAGGCTTTGGTTGTTTTCAATTGCTTTCCTCACCAGCTCACAGTTGAATTTCCTTACGTCTTCAGTGATACTTTTTCGTGCTGTCTTGCATAGCTCTATATATTCCACTTTGGAAGTCACATCTTCTTTAGTTGTCCTCATCTCTCTCTTCTTTTTTGCATCAACATTTTGGTTTTTCCTGATAATTTGTTTACATGCAACTTGTTCTTAGACCCAGCTAATTTTGTTGCTGTTTCCATAAGAGCTTTGGTTACTTTTCTGTTAACTTCCGAAATATCCACTTCTTCCGATGTTAGGCCTTCTAAAGCAGAGAATCTGTTCTTCAGTTCCAACTTGAAAGTATTATGGTGTTTTTTAAGGTTGGTTATGTCAATACATTTTGTTTGTCTTATGAGCTTGCCACGTTCCAGTTTAGTGTTGAGGTGCATCTTACATCTCACCAATCTATGGTCACTACCTGTGTTGAACTTGTTCAGCACACTGCAGTCTTCGATGACGAATTTTTTGTTACACATAATAAAATCAATTTCACTTGTCGTCCCAACTGGATGTCTCCATGTCCATTTCCTGTGTGGCTTTTTCTTGAAAAAGGAATTCAAGATGAAAAATCCTTCTGCCTCTGCAAACTCAACGAGAGTATTTCCACGCTGGTTTCTGTTGCCGTGACCGAATTTACCTACTGAAGTTTCATTCTGTTGCCGGTGCCCTATTTTTGCATTGAAATCTCCCATAATTATCTTCAAGTGCTGCTTACCTTTATTATTTAGATGACGAATTTCCTCATAAAATTCTTCAATTTCTTCTTCAGGATGACTTGTGGTGGGTGCATAAGTTTGAATAATCTGAGCCTGGTATCTTCTCGATAGTTGGATAACGAGTCGTGCAGCTCTGTCAGAGGAACTTTCAAGGAACATATTGACACATATACACCACCATATATATGCGTAACATCACAGCCTCTCCTTGACAAATGTCAACCCCGCCTTCTCGTGGTGCATCCTGTTCCCACTAAAGGGGCTCTGACGACCGCCAATAGCGGTATAACTATACCTTAGGGATCAGAGGAAATGCTATCCCACACTCACCAACCCGCTTGGCCAGCGTGGTGAGTTATGGCCAAACACCTCCAAAATGACTCTACAACTTAAATCTTGGCCCTCAGTCTCCGGCAGCTGGAATGTACCTGGCCAAGGCAGCGGCCAGTGCGACATGAAGGCAGAGGGTGCTAAGAATCCCCGGAGGACCGGACTAGGCTGCCATTTGATGCTGACCTTGGCTACCTACAATGGACGCTCCCTATCTTCTGATTCAAGGCTTCTTGAATTGGAAGAGGAACTACAAAGGATCAAGTGGGACATCGTCGGGCTAAGTGAGGTAAGGAGAAAATGAGAAGATCTCATTGAACTGAAAAGTGGACGTCTCTTCTATTATCGTGGGACAGATACTGGCAGAACTAGTGGTGTTGGATTTATAATAAACAAGAAACTGAAGGATAAAGTGGTAGAAGTTGAAAGTTCCTCTGACAGAGCTGCACGACTCGTTATCCAACTATCGAGAAGATACCAGGCTCAGATTATTCAAACTTATGCACCCACCACAAGTCATCCTGAAGAAGAAATTGAAGAATTTTATGAGGAAATTCGTCACCTAAATAATAAAGGTAAGCAGCACTTGAAGATAATTATGGGAGATTTCAATGCAAAAATAGGGCACCGGCAAAAAAATGAAACTTCAGTAGGTAAATTCGGTCACGGCAACAGAAACCAGCGTGGAAATACTCTCGTAGAGTTTGCAGAGGCAGAAGGATTTTTCATCTTGAACTCCTTTTTCAAGAAAAAGCCACACAGGAAATGGACATGGAGACATCCAAATGGGACGACAAGTGAAATTGATTTTATTATGTGTAACAAAAAATTCGTCATCGAAGACTGCAGTGTGCTAAACAAGTTCAACACAGGTAGTGACCATAGATTGGTGAGATGTAAGATGCACCTCAACACTAAACTCGAACGTGGCAAGCTCATGAGACAAACAAAATGTATTGACATAACCAACCTTAAAAAACACCATAATACTTTCAAGTTGGAACTGAAGAACAGATTCTCTGCTTTAGAAGGCCTAACATCGGAAGAAGTGGATATTTCGGAAGTTAACAGAAAAGTAACCAAAGCTCTTATGGAAACAGCAACAAAATTAGCTGGGTCTAAGAACAAGTTGCATGTGAACAAATTATCAGGAAAAACCAAAATGTTGATGCAAAAAAGAAGAGAGATGAGGACAACTAAAGAAGATGTGACTTCCAAAGTGGAATATATAGAGCTATGCAAGACAGCACGAAAAAGTATCACTGAAGACGTAAGGAAATTCAACTGTGAGCTAGTGAGGAACGCAATTGAAAACAACCAAAGCCTAAAGATAGCTAAGGGACATCTCAGTAAGGGAAGAAAACAGATTATGGCTCTGAGAAAAGAAGATGGTTCTATAACAAGAAAAGAGGCGAAATTTTGACAAGAGTGAAAGATTTCTACTCCAAATTATATGAAAGGGATCATATATGTACTCCAGACATCATGAAAGGTACCAGAGTTCTTCCAGTCCTCCCAGCAGAAGTTGCTCATGCAATCAAGAACATGAAGCGGGGGAAAGCTCCAGGAGAAGATGGAATTACTATAGACATCATACAAGAAGCAAGTGGAGAAATTGAAACAGTACTCGCCCAAATTTTCACTCTATGCCTTAATGAAGGGAAGATTCCTGAGGATTGGAACAATGCTACAATGATCCTGCTACATAAAAAAGGTGACATTGAGGATCTCAGGAACTACAGACCTATCAGCCTCCTACCAGTGGTTTATAAAATCTTCACTAAAGTTCTTTCACACCGTTTGAAGGTAACACTGGACATGGCTCAACCGAGAGAACAAGCTGGATTCAGGAGTGGCTACAGCACAATAGATCATATCCACGTACTGAGAGAACTAATTGAAAGAGCGAGGGAATATGAACTTCCATTGTGCATGGCTTTTATCGATTATGAAAAAGCCTTTGATTCGGTGAAACCATCAGCAGTTACCACGGCTCTGAAATCCTGCGGTATTGAAGATGCATACATTAATATTATTAATAACATCTATGAAAATGCAAGTGCAAAGATTCGGCTGTTTGAAAATACAACACACATAAAAATTGGAAAGGAGTGAGACAAGGTGACACCATATCTCCGAAGCTCTTTAATGCCACATTGGAAAATGTCTTTCAATCACTGAACTGGGAAAACAAAGGGATAAAGATTAATGGAGATTATCTAACCCACCTTCGTTTTGCTGATGACGTAGTCATTTTTGCAACTACCCCATCAGAGCTGCAGAGTATGATCCAGGAACTTGCTGACAAGAGTAAAGAAGTGGGATTAAAAATGAACTTTCAGAAGACAAAAGTGATGTTCAATGCTTTTACAAGAAATGAAGATTTATCGATTGATGGAGAAAAACTGGAAATAACAGATACGTATGTTTATCTTGGACAGCAGATATCAAGTGAGGGTCACATTGATGAAGAAATTAATCGGCTTACAAAACTTGCCTGGAGAGCTTTTGGAAGAAACAGCATAATTTTCAAGAGCAATATGCCATTATGTCTTAAAAGAAAAGTGTTTGATCAATGCATCCTTCCAGTGCTTACGTATGGTGCAGAGACGTGGACCTTAACTAAAAGAGACATACAAAGGCTGCAGACAACTCAAAGCAGCATGGAGAGGTGCATGCTTGGTATAACCAGGAGAGATAAGAAGAGGAACTCGTGGATCCGAAAAATGACGAGAGTGGAAGACATCATGATCAGAGTTAAATCCCTGAAATGGCAATGGGCTGGACATACTGCCAGAAGGACAGACCATAGATGGACAGCCGAAATTTTAGATTGGATTCCAAGGGACAGGAAAAGACCCAGAAAAAGACCACATGGGAGATGGGTGGATGAAATTCGTAAATATGCGGGAGTGGCATGGAGGAGACTGGCACAAGACAGACCGTTGTGGAGGAAACTTGGGGAGACCTTCGTCCAGCAGTGGATTGATAATGGTTGACAATGATGATGATGATGATTGACACACAACAACAACACGCACGCGCGCACACACACACACACACACACACACACACACATATTGACACATATACACCACCATATTGACACATAACAACACACACACATATACTGACACATAACAACCCACACATACACATATTGACATATATACACCACCATATTGACACAAAGGTTCTTTCACACCGCTTGAAGGTGACACTGGACATGGCTCAACCGAGAGAACAAGCTGGATTCAGGAGTGGCTACAGCACAATAGATCATATCCACGTACTGAGAGAACTAATTGAAAGAGCGAGGGAATATAAACTTCCATTGTGCATAGCTTTTATCGATTATGAAAAAGCCTTTGATTCGGTGAAACCATCAGCAGTTACAATGGCTCTGAAATCCTGCGGTATTGAAGATGCATACATTAATATTATTAATAACATCTATGAAAATGCAAGTGCAAAGATTCAACTGTTTGAAAATACAACATACATAAACATTGGAAAGGGAGTGAGATAAGGTGACACCATATCTCCGAAGCTCTTTAATGCCACATTGGAAAATGTCTTTCAATCACTGAACTGGGAAAACAAAGGGATAAAGATTAATGGAGATTATCTAACCCACCTTCGTTTTGCTGATGACATAATCATTTTTGCAACTATCCCATCAGAGCTACAGAGTATGATCCAGGAACTTGCTGACAAGAGTAAAAAAGTGGGATTAAAAATGAACTGAATCAGAAGACAAAAGTGATGTTCAATGCTTTTACAAGAAATGAAGATTTATCGATTGATGGAGAAAAGCTGGAGATAACAGATACGTACGTTTATCTTGGACAGCAGATATCAAGTGAGGCTCACATTGATGAAAAAATTAATCGGCGTACAAAACTTGCCTGGAGAACTTTTGGAAGAAACAGCATAATTTTCAAGAGCAATATGCCATTATGTCTTAAAAGAAAAGTGTTTGATCAATGCATCCTTCCAGCCAGTGCTTACGTATGGTGCAGAGACGTGGACCTTAACTAAAGATACATACAAAGGCTGCAGTCAACTCAAAGCAGCATGGAGAGGTGCATGCTTGGTGTAACCAGGAGAGATAAGAAGAGGAACTCGTGGATCCGAAAAATGACAAGAGTGGAAGACATCATGATCAGAGTTAAATCCCTGAAATGGCAATGGGCTGGACATACTGCCAGGAGGACAGACCATCGATGGACAGCCGAAATTTTAGATTGGATTCCAAGGGACAGGAAAAGACCCAGAAGAAGTTCACATGGGAGATGGGTGGATGAAATTCGAAAGTATGCGGGAGTGACATGGAGGAGACTGGCGCAAGACAGACCGTTGTGGAGGAAACTTGGAGAGACCTTCGTCCATCAGTGGATTGATAATGGTTGACAATGATGATGATGATGATACCACCATATTGACACATTACCCACACAGAGATATTGACACATAAACAGTACCGTTTGTCTAATCATTTTCGGGGGACCCAAAATACATAATTCTGTTGAAATCCCAAAGTGGAATTTTTTTGCGATTATCATGCTTTCCCTAAAACATGATCGGACGATTTTTATGGGGGTCAATATATCTGTGTGGGCTGTTATGTGTCAATATGATGGTGTATATGTGTCAGTATATGTTAATTTTATCATATACACTGTTCGACATAGGAATTGTTCCACCCTGAAGGAGGTGTGCTACAAACATGCAAATCGCAGGGCGGGTGTACCCACTCGAGAAATGCAAATGATGTTAAACCGGAGCCGATGTCGTCACACGTTCGTGAGATAAAGGTGCCAGCAGCAACATGAATGGTAATGTGTAGCCGCTGGTGAAAGTGTCGCGGGCGTTTCCAATTTGTTGTTTGTGCTGGGAAACTGTTCAGCGAAGGCCGAAAATGCCGAGTACACGCCATCGGCCGGTTTATAGCTATTTGGATGCGTTTCAGAGAGGAAGAATTGTAGGCTTGCGTGAAGCGGGCTGGTCGACACTGCGCATGTGCAACGGGATACACAAACTATTGGACGCTGTTGGCACTAGTGGCTACAGGAAGGTTCGGACGTGCGTCGGAGCAGGTACATTTCGCCAGCCCCCCCCCCCCCACCCCGGCAAATTCAAAATTCAACAATGCCATTCGTTTGTGCTACGTTTGTGCTGGTTTGTGCCGCAAACCGTGTCGTTTGTGCTAGCATAGTTTTTGAGATATTCAAAATATAAATTGGGGGGCTGGGGAAATGGTCAGCCCCACCCCGGGAAATTCAAAATTCAACAGTGCCATTCGTTTGTGCTACGTTTGTGCTGGTTTGTGCCGCAAACCGTGTCGTTTGTGCTAGCATAGTTTTTGAGATATTCAAAATATAAATTGGGGGGGCTGGGGAAATGGTCAGCCCCCCACCCCGGAAAATTCAAAATTCAACAGTGCCATTCGTTTGTGCTACGTTTGTGCTGGTTTGTGCCGCAAACCGTGTCGTTTGTGCTAGCATAGTTTTTGAGATATTCAAAATATAAATTGGGGGGGGGTCAGCCCCCCACCCCGGCAAATTCAAAATTCAACAGTGCCATTCGTTTGTGCTACGTTTGTGCTGGTTTGTGCCGCAAACCGTGTCGTTTGTGCTAGCATAGTTTTTGAGATATTCAAAATATAAATTAGGGGGGCTGGGGAAATTGTCAGCCCCCCACCCCGGCAAATTCAAAATTTAACAATGCCATTCGTTTGTGCTACGTTTGTGTTGGTTTGTGCCGCAAACCGTGTCGTTTGAGCGAGCATAGTTTTTGAGATTTTCAAAATATAAGTTGAAGGGTGGGGGAAATGGTCAGCCCCCACCCCGGCAAACTCAAAATCCAACAATGTCATTCGTTTGTGCTACGTTTGTGCTGGTTTGTGCCGCAAGCCGTGTCTTTTGTGCTAGCTTAGTTTTTAGGATATTCAAAGTGTAAGTTGGTGGGGGGAAGATGCTCAGACCCACACGCCGGCAAATTCAAAATTCAACAGTGCCATTCGTTTGTCTTACGTTTGTGCTGGTTTGTGCCGCAAACCGTGTCGTTTGTGCTAGCTTAGTTTTCGAGATATTAAGTACCTAATTTTTGTTGTCAACCATTTCCTCAGCCCCGCCCTCCCCCCACCCCACTCGCAAATTCAAAATTTAGCATAGCCATTAGTTTGTGCTGGTTTGTGCCGGAAACCCTGTTGTTTGTGCTAGCTTAGCTTCCGAGTTATTAAATACCCAAATTTCGGTGTGGACCATTTCCCCAGACTGTTTTGAATATAACATAAATTTGGCGGGTTGGGGGAATGCCCCCCTCCCATCCCACAAGTTTAAAATTCAACACAGCCATTCGTTTGTGCTGGTTTGTGCCACAAAACGTGTCGTTTGTGGTAGCTTAGTCTTCGAGATATTTCTGCGAACAAGCCTTTCTTGAATAACAAACAGATCATGATTCTACAGTGAGCACGAGGTCATAAATGATGCACTGTGGATCAGTGGCATTAGATCATCTGGAGTGACGAAATAATTTGATTCATAACAAAAGGAGGACATTTGTACGTATGACGCTGACAACATGATCCGAACGCTACTGTACCTACATTCAAACAGTAAAGCATCCTACTGCCGTTATGATGTGGGGTTGCATCTCAGCTCATGGAGTGGGTAGACTGCGTAACATTGAAGGTAACATGAATGCTGCCCATTATATACAAGTACTGGAGAGGGACAATGCTTCCTTCATCTGTTAACACGTTTCCAAATAGTGATATCATCTTTCAGGACGACAACGTGCCCTGCCATCGGACACGAGTAGTGGACAGGTGGTTGGTTTCTAAAACTGTCGGGAGGTTGCAATGTCCTACACAATAGCCGAATCTTAATCCGATCGAATACTTTGGATGAAACTGAAACAGGTGAGTGCGAGAAATCCTACAAATTAAGTAAAGTTACTTGAAGCTATGATTTCATGTTGGTATCATCTAACATCAAAGGATGAACTTGAACACCTTTTGAGTAGTATGCCCAGGAGATGTGTCTTAGCAATTAAAAACAAAGGCAACCCCAATAATTATTAGACAATTTAATGTATGTGTACATACAAACAATTGACTTATAATAATTATGCATAAAAATTATGGATACATTATGTATGTGTACATCATCATCATCATCATTGTCAACCATTATCAATCAACTGCTGGACGAAGGTCTCCCCAAGTTTCCTCCACAACGGTCTGTCTTGTGCCAGTTTCCTCCATGTCACTCCCGCATATTTTCGAATTTCATCGACCCATCTCCCATGTGGTCTTTTTCTGGGTCTTTTCCTGTCCCTTGGAATCCAATCTAAAATTTCGGCTGTCCATCGATGGTCTGTCCTTCTGGCAGTATGTCCAGCCCATTGCCATTTCAGGGATTTAACTCTGATCATGATGTCTTCCACTCTCGTCATTTTTCGGATCCACGAGTTCCTCTTCTTATCTCTCCTGGTTATACCAAGCATGCACCTCTCCATGCTACTTTGAGTTGTCTGCAGCCTTTGTATGTCTCTTTTAATTAAGGTCCACGTCTCTGCACCATACGTAAGCACTGGGAAGATGAATTGATCAAACACTTTTCTTTTAAGACATAATGGCATATTGCTCTTGAAATTATGCTATTTCTTCCAAAAGTTCTCCAGGCAAGTTTTGTACGCCGATTAATTTCTTCATCAATGTGACCCTCACTTGATATCTGCTGTCCAAGATAAACATACGTATCTGTTATCTCCAGTTTTTCTGCATCAATCGATAAATCTTCATTTCTTGTAAAAGCATTGAACATCACTTTTGTCTTCTGATTCAGTTCATTTTTAATCCCACTTTTTTACTCTTGTCAGCAAGTTCCTGGATCATACTCTGTAGCTCTGATGGGATAGTTGCAAAAATGATTATGTCATCAGCAAAACGAAGGTGGGTTAGATAATCTCCATTAATCTTTATCCCTTTGTTTTCCCAGTTCAGTGATTAAAAGACATTTTCCAATGTGACATTAAACAGCTTCGGAGATATGGTACCACTTTGTCTCGCCTCCTTTCCAATTTTTATGTGTGTTGTATTTTCAAACAGCCTAATCTTTGCACTTGCATTTTCATAGATGTTATTAATAATATTAATGTATGCATCTTCAATACCGCAGGATTTCAGAGCCGTGGTAACTGCTGATGGTTTCACCGAATTAAAGGCTTTTTCATAATCGATAAAAGCCATGCACAATGGAAGTTCATATTCCCTCGCTCTTTCAATTAGTTCTCTCAGTACGTGGATATGATCTATTGTGCTGTAGCCACTCCTGAATCCAGCTTGTTCTCTCGGTTGAGCCATGTCCAGTGTTACCTTCAAGCGGTGTGAAAGAACTTTAGTGAAGATTTTATAAACCACTGATAGGAGGCTGATAGGTCTGTAGTTCCTGAGATCCTCAGTGTCACCTTTTTTATGTAGCAGGATCATTGTAGCATTGTTCCAATCCTCAGGAATCTTCCCTTCATTAAGGCATCGAGTGAAAATTTGGGCGAGTACTGTTTCGATTTCTCCACTTGCTTCTTGTATGATGTCTACAGTAATTCCATCTTCTCCTGGAGCTTTTCCCCGCTTCATGTTCTTGATTGCATGAGCAACTTCTGCTGGGAGGACTGGAAGAACTCTGGTACCTTTCATGATGTCTGGAGTACATGTATCATCACTTTCATATAATTTGGAGTAGAAATCTTTCACTCTTGTCAAAATTTCGCCTCTATTTCTTGTTATAGAACCATCTTCTTTTCTCAGAGCCATAATCTGTTTTCTTCCCTTACTGAGATGTCCCTTTGCTATCTTAAGGCTTTGGTTGTTTTCAATTGCTTTCCTCACTAGTTCACAGTTGAATTTCCTTACGTCTTCAGTGATACTTTTTCGTGCTGTCTTGCATAGCTCTATATATTCCACTTTGGAAGTCACATCTTCTTTAGTTGTCCTCATCTCACTTCTTTTTTGCATCAACATTTTGGTTTTTCCTGATAATTTGTTCACATGCAACTTGTTCTTAGACCCAGCTAATTTTGTTGCTGTTTCCATAAGAGCTTTGGTTACTTTTCTGTTAACTTCCGAAATATCCACTTCTTCCGATGTTAGGCCTTCTAAAGCAGAGAATCTGTTCTTCAGTTCCAACTTGAAAGTATTATGGTGTTTTTTAACGTTGGTTATGTCAATACATCTTGTTTGTCTTATGAGCTTGCCACGTTCGAGTTTAGTGTTGAGGTGCATCTTACATCTCACCAATCTATGGTCACTACCTGTGTTGAACTTGTTCAGCACACTGCAGTCTTCGATGACGAATTTTTTGTTACACATAATAAAATCAATTTCACTTGTCGTCCCAATTGGATGTCTCCATGTCCATTTCCTGTGTGGCTTTTTCTTGAAAAAGGAGTTCAAGATGAAAAATCTTTCTGCCTCTGCAAACTCAACGAGAGTATTTCCACGCTGGTTTCTGTTGCCGTGACCAAATTTACCTACTGAAGTTTCATTCTGTTGCCGGTGCCCTATTTTTGCATTGAAATCTCCCATAATTATCTTCAAGTGCTGCTTACCTTTATTATTTAGATGACGAATTTCCTCATAAAATTCTTCAATTTCTTCTTCAGGATGACTTGTGGTGGGTGCATATGTTTGAATAATCTGAGCCTGGTATCTTCTCGAGAGTTGGATAACGAGTCGTGCAGCTCTGTCAGAGGAACTTTCAACTTCTACAACTTTATCCTTCAGTTTCTTGTTTATTATAAATCCAACACCACTAGTTCTGCCAGTATCTGTCCCACGATAATAGAAGAGATGTCCACTTTTCAGTTCAATGAGATCTTCTCCTTTTCTCCTTACCTCACTTAGCCCGACGATGTCTCACTTGATCCTTTGTAGTTCCTCTTCCAATTCAAGAAGCCTTGAATCAGAAGATAGGGAGCGTCCATTATACGTAGCCAAGGTCAGCATCAAATGGCAGCCTAGTCCGGTCCTCCGGGGATTCTTAGCAGCCTCTGCCTTCATGTCGCACTAGCCGCTGCCTTGGCCAGGTACATTCTAGCTGCCGGAGACTGAGGGCCAAGATTTAAGTTGTAGAGTCATTTTGGAGGTGTTTGGCCATAACTCACCACGCTGGCCAAGCGGGTTGGTGAGTGTGGGATAGCATTTCCTCTGATCCCGATGGTATAGTTATACCGCTATTGGCGGTCGTCAGAGCCCCTTTAGTGGGAACAGGATGCACCACGAGAAAGCGGGGTTGACATTTGTCAAGGAGAGGCTGTGATGTTACGCATCACCTGACCTTACATCCCATGTGTACATACAGAGAAGTATGTCTTGAAACATATTTGACATTCATTGACTAAATGAACAGGTTTAACGAGTTCTATTTTTTTTATTTCTCATAACTTAAACAGATTGTACTTAACCAGAAAAAAAAAAAGAAGTTTATGTTAGCTTTACAATTTCTTTCTGTCTTCTCATCCACTTCATGTACAACAATGCAGATATGTTAGATCTGTAAAACGTTTTGAATTCCTTACGAAATTATTTTTAAAATGATGTACAGCCGTCGGTGGCGCAGTGGTCTAAGCGATGGCTTCTGATCATTCGTCCGAAAGGGGTCCGGGTTTGAATCCCGTCAGGAATGGATGTTGTGTTTGTCTTACGGCACTGGCTCTCTCCCTTCCCTGGAAACAGTGGCCTTAAATTAGGGACGGGCGACTACTTATAGCCCATTGAGTTGCTCACGGTGGTCGTTAAACCTTCAATCCAAAAAAAAAAAAATCAGAAATATATGCAAACGAAGTTCCATCATACCCACTGCAGAAAGAATTTTTCAAATCCGAATTTCAGGAGCAAAGATATCGGAAAAAATGCAATTTACCTTTATGCCTTCCTTTGTAAATCTATAAACAACTTGAAAAAATGACTATACCTAAAATAGTACTAGACATAAATGGAATCAAAAGATAAAAGAAATTTTTCAATCGGATGTTTAGAAGCAAATATATTGAATAAAATGTATTTCGAATTCGGCATCATCTGCGTTTACGCCCTCTAGTGGCTAAATTGTGTATCATATGAGAAAACGAAATGAAGAATCATCATTCGCACATTTCAGGCTTTCCAATGCAAAAATAATTTTTGAAATCTGATTAGTAGTTGAAGAGATATGGTGTCAACAGACGGACGGACGGACGGACAAACAGATAACGTAAGCACGATCTGTTTGACAAAAGACTCGCTAAAAATTAAAAAAATATCTCGTACAAGGGGCGGAAAATCTGGGCTTGCACTCGAACGGCAAATGCCCTTTGCCAATGTTTTTTTTGATTGAAGGTTTAACGACCACTGTTAGCAACTCGATAGGCTGTAAGTAGTCACCCCCCCCCGACTTTACGGCTACTCGTTCGGAAAAGGGAGAGAGCCATTGCAGTGAGACAAGCACACCCAATCCATGGCCGAGCCGGGATTCGAACCCAGCCCCATGTGGAAGTAATGGTTAGAAGCGAGTGCATCGCATAGATCAATAATCTACTGGAGCGGGCATAGGTATCCATTGCCTAGAGATCGGTCGGAAATGACGTCACTGTTACTTTGTCACCGTTACTGAAAACATACTGTCACCATTACGACGAACAGTGACAAAAAAGGAATACTTCCAAATTCACTGATAAGAATGCCCCCGTTAGACGTGACCCAGCAATGCTTGGAGTCGAAAATCACTGTTACGTCATAGTTTCGGATACCATGTCACTTTATCTAAAGAATTTGCCATATTTTCTGTTGAAATATGATAGAGGTCGCTAGTGATGCCCGCTTTCTTTCAGCCTTCCCTTGCCCCCCGCTTAAGGTATTTGTTTTGGATTTCGTTGTGCGTTTGCTCCTAAACAAAGAATTCGAAGCGATCGAATTGTAACAGCGATTTTGTCAGTATTATAAATTAGACAGTGATACGCAGTTCCATGCTTCTTTCCAATTCCGTTACAGCTGTTAATCGGTGATTTTGACACCGTCTGAAGTGACTGTTACTTTCATGCAACTGTCACCGTTGACACTATGAAAAAAAAATCACTGTTAAGCCCACCTCTACAACTGACTATGATTACTACTATCAATGATCGATAACCCTGAACTTTACCTGTAGATTTGGCCCTCATTCATCAAACGATATGCTGCTTCACCAATTCACCAACCGTTGTTCTTCGAATATTTGATCATTATAAACCACCGTTAATATCCTATTCGTTTTTTGCGGGTGATGGGGCTTAAGGACCACCTTCAGCAACTCGATGGCAATAAACAGTTCGTCGCCCACCTCTAATTTAACACCACTTGTTCCAGGGAAGCGAGAGAGTTTGTCCCGTAAGAGATAAACACAACATCCATGCCTCACCGGAATTCGAATCCAGACTCTTCTCGGACAAATGGTCATAAGCAGCAACCGCAAATCAATTAATTTATTCCACATAACTGAAAACAACATGACTGACCTCTCAGTGACGTACTAAAGAAATTAGTAATTACTATATAGATATACGGTCGAGTCACATAATTGTGACCACCAGCTAATATCAAAAGTTACCGCCGTGTGCAGCTCGGACAACAGCTAGCCGGGCTGGGAGTGACTCAATAAGGTGTTGGAAAGTGTTCACAGGTATGTTGAGCCTTGCTGACTGAAGTGCATCTCACAGCTGCTGGAGGGTGCGTGGTGGAGGATCCATAAAGCGAACAACACGATCGAGGTGGTCTTACAGATGCTCAATTGGGTTTAAGTCTGGTGAATTAGGGGATCAGGGAAGTAATTTGAAGTCTTAATTGTGTTCTCTCAATCTGCCCCAGGGAAGAAAATTAGCATGTATTGGTGTACGTGGTCTGCAAGGATGGACTCATAAAGATTTCGGTGCACAGTGCCTACCACAGACATGAGTGAACCCAGGGAATGCCACGAAAACATTCCCCAGACCATAACACTGCCCCACCAGCTTGAGTTCTTCCAGCAGTGGGTGCAGAATGTTTGCTCTCCGATGTTTCTCGTCTTGTACGCCAACGTCCATCTGTTCAATGAAGCAGAAAACGTGACTCATCGGAGAAGGCAATCCTTTGCCAATCAGCAGAGGTCCAATTCCGATACTGCCGTGCAAATATAAGCCTTTTCTGCCGAGGAACCTTCGTTAGCATAGGTGCAGTGACCATCCGTCTACATCGGAGCCCCAAACGCAGCAGGGTTCACTGAACTGTAGTTTTAGGCGCACTTCCGGTAGCCCCCCTGGTTCATTCACCTAGTGAGTTGCTCCATTCTAGGGTGTCGATCGGCCCTCACTCACCTTCGAAGCCGACGTTCACCTCTCATATCAATGGCACGTGGTGCTCCGCAGTTTCCACGTCGTGTATTCTTAACGGTGCCATGTCTCCAAACACGATACACTTTAACCACTGCAGCACGCGAACAGTTCACAAACTGCGCTGTTTCAGAAATACTGCCACCCTTGGCCCAAAAGCCGATAATCATCCCTTTTTGCAAATCTGAGAAATCGCTCCTTTTATCCATGACAGCAACGAGTGATATGTTTTCAGAATTCCTACCCACACCTTCAATACCCTTCAAGCCACCTCAGGACACGTCACTTCTTTCATTGGCTACGCGCTGTTGACCTCAAAAGTAGGAGGTGGTCACAATTATGTGACTCGACTGTGTGTGTGTATATATACGTATGCACCCTACGGACAATAAAATTTGCGCACCAAGAAGGAAGCATCGGATTAAACTAAAATTTTACGTAATGATACATATGAATGATACACATGATAGCAAAAACAGACTGCAGGATAGTTACAGAGATCTTTGGCACGCAGTCCGGTGATCTTCAATAGCGCGCCGCACTGCCTCATGCGGCGATACATGCTGGTTGGTTGGTTGATTTTTATGGCGCAAGGGCCATGTTTGACCAAATAGCGCCAGGCAGAGAACTATCAGTGGGAGATTTTTACGATACATGCTGCAATACGGTCCCGCTTGGAGGTGAACATACGCCTGATTTTGTCCTGCGGCAGACTGGCCCACACGTGTTGGGCGGCTCTCTCCCTTTCTCGAACGAGTAGCCGTAAAGTCGGGGGGGGGGGGGGTGACTACTTATAGCCTATCGAGTTGCTAACAGTGGTCGTAAAACCTTCAATCAAAAAAATTGACCACAGATATTTTAGATGTTTTTTTATTGATGGTTTAGCGATCACCGTGAGTAGTTAATTTGGTTATAATCAGTCGCCCTTCCCTAATTTAGGGCCACTGGTTCCAGGGAAGGGAGACAGCCAGCGCCGTTAAACAAACACGACATCCATGCCTCACGGGATTTGAACCCGGACCAATCAGGGACGAATGATTATAAGCCAGCGCTTAGACCACTGCGCTACCGTGGCGGCTGTTTTACAGATGTCACAAACAGACTGGCCCACTCATGCTCGATAAGGGGAATGTCGAGGGAGCGGGAAGGCCATGGAATTGTCTTGACATGACGTAGGCAGTCCTAGGCCACCCGAGCCGTGCGAGGGCGGGCATTATCCTGCTGGTATAGCGCACTTGGAATCCCGGCCAGGAACGGGAACACATGGAGCTGTAGGATCTCATCCACATACCGCTGGCCCGTCAATGATCCACGTACCACTACTAGAGCTGATCGGCTATCGTAGGCTATGGCTCCCCAGACAATAATACCTGCAGTGGGGGAGGTGTAGCGCCTGATAGCGAGGTAGGGATTGCGCCGTTGACCAGGGGACCTCTACACCCGGACACGATGATCATGTGTCCCCAAAACGGAGCTGCACTCATCGCTAAACACCACACGTTCCCAATCTGTGGCGTTCCACGTCGCTCTGGTCTGGCACCACTGCAAACGGAGCCGGCGATGTTCCGGTGTTAATGGCAGCACACGCAAGGCACGCTGGGATCGCAGATTCACTTCTGAGCGGCGTTGGGAAATGGTTCGTGGGCACATAGGAGCCGCTACATGTGCCTGTATAGTGGACCTGGTCCCCGTGGGATACGTTCGTGCCTGGCGCACGATCCATCGATCCCCTCTTGGATCGATGAGCCACAAGAGCCACTCCGCCGTGTCGCAGTGCCGTCACGTGTCCGCTGCTCCTAAAATAATTGGGATGGTAAGGTCAGAACGATCAACGTGGGGAGCTACACGGCACGCCAACCACTCTGCGGTTTTCAGCCCGATGATCAGGCCTCTCTCCAAGTCCGTACGTTGCGTAAATCGACGTATCTGGAGTCTACCCGGCATTCTTGTCACTCTGCACTCTTGCTTGCGTCGGCCGGTGTTTTTCGTTTACATGGGACATTGACTACACGCCGGTTGCCGATTCGTTTTTGCAGCGCCACCACAGGGTGTGTGGTCATGCTCAATCGCACCAAATGTGGACCGTTTGCATACCAGCACGTACTCTAGCTATTTGCAAAGTTTCACGGTTGTATCATGTTTTCTTCTAGGTGTGCAAATTTCATTGTCTCTGATAGTATATATTGCTCAGCATGTAATGATACGATCAGCTACAAATTACTTTTATTTGCAAACACGATAATATCGCCATAGTATGTAAGCGTAATAAATCAACAGGTATGTTTTCAGCTCGTCTTTTGTAAAAAAGATCCTGCTTATGTTTCCGGTTTGCCCGTCCGTCTGTGGACACCCTATCTCTGCAACTATTAGTCCGATTTTATTTATTTATTATTATTTTTTTTTTTTTGCATTGGAAAGCTTGAAATGTGTGAATGATGTTCCTTCATTTTTTTCTTTACGATGCACAATTTCGCAGTGTGAGATTTTTAAGATTTTTACGTAAATGCAGATGATATCGAATTCTAAATATCTTTTACTTCATATATTTGCTTCTAAACTTTCGATTGAAAATAAGGTTTTACCTTTCGATTCCGTTTATGTTAAAAACTATTTTAAGTATAGCCACTTTTTACACGTTACGTATAGATTTTACGCTACGGGCGTAAAACTAAACTTCGTTTTTCCCGATATCTCTGCTTCTAAAACTCACATTCGAAAAATTCTTTCTACAGATATATAGCTCCTGATGAGAAATCTTTTGTATGTCATTTCTGATTTTTGGTAAGAATAGTTTGGCCACCGGGGGACGAAAGCGCTAATTTCTACTTCTGACGAATTTACAGCAAATCTGAGCTTCTAATATCTCGATTGAAAAAAGTCGTTCGTGAACCGATACTACTCACGTAGATGAACATTTTAGGGATATTTTCTTCATAGAATAATGCATTGTTTCTCCGCCACGGGGTGTAGATATATATCTTATTTTTGTCAACATACCTGCTTTTAGGAGTCCCATTTAAAAAGTTTTCTTTGTTTCATATCGTTTCTAGGTCAAAATGTTTTTCATACATTTCAAAATTTTCACGAAATTCATAGACTTTCCGTTAGGGGTCGTTCAGGTAACCTACGTTTTTCGCTACATCTCTGCTTCAAAAACTCCGATTTCAAAAATTCTTCCTGTATCGCATAGAGCTCCTCATGGGGAATTTTTTAAAAATAATATCTAATATTTGGCAAAGAATGTTCTGGCCACTAGGGGACGTAAGGGCTAATTTCTGCTTCTGATGTATTTGCAGCAAAATCTCAGCTCCTGAAAACCTGACTGAAAAAATTATTTCGTGAACCGATACCTCTCACATCAAAACACTTTTCGAGAATACTTTCTTCTTAAAATAATGCATGGTTTTACCGGGAGGGGGGGCGTAATTTCGTATCTTATATTGGTCAATGTCTCTGCTTCTAAAAGTCCGATTTTAAATATTCTTTCTTTGTTGGAGAGCGCTTCTGCTGCTAATTGTTTCTCATATAATTTTTCCTAACGCACCAGTTAGCCACCAGAGGGCGTAATTTCACGTTTCCGTTTACAGCAATATCTGCGGGATTAAATACCCCATTGAAAAACTTCTTTCTTCGGTCAGATACTACTGTTTTTCATACCGGTGCCATTGAGTTAAATACCAGTTCCATTGAATAGCTTTGATAAATTTAATTCGTGTCAGAACGGTTTCAAAAGACGCGCTCATTAAAACCAAAAATTGGGTCATCTTTTTTGTTTTAATCTCAATGTAAAAGAATGTAAATTTGAGCATGAATTTTCTCAATAACGCATCTCAGGGTTTCTAAAGAAATGTTAGACCAAACAGTAATTTTTCATCAGTTATATGTCATTAGATGCAAAATTCAATGGAAATTACAAAAATGTCCTAGTTTTTCCTGTAGCTACTTCTGTTCTTAAGATATGACATAAAATATGGGGTCTGCAAAATACATTGAAATTCATGTTAGCTGCGTATCAGTTGTTACTGCCAATCATAGACATTATTTTACCTGTTTCACTGCTTCCTAATGCTCTCCTAATCCCACTCCAGCCTTTATAAGGGTTGACCCAGGTTTACTAGATCATTTCCCGGGTACTGGCCCCCGGTAATAAATAAGAGCGTCTTTCTCCCCCTTTCTTCCTCACTTCCGTGTCGCTTTCCTACCGGGCACTCTAGCCCAAATCTCCAAGCTTCCTGTTTCTAAGGGTTGTATAAGACCTGGGATCAGACACTCCCTTCCTAAAATACTCTACATATGATCTGATCTGATCTACTAGATCATTGACAGCTTCCACACGAAAAGGTTTGACGCAGAACTGCTAGATCATTTCCAGCTACCACACGAATGAAGCTAGACAATGCCTTAAGCAGCTAGCTCCACTACTCCACCGGAGAAGCTTCCTTATATCACGGCACAAAGCACTGCTCATAAAGACGGTCGTCAGGTCGGTGCTTACCTTTGGCTCCCCCATCTGGTTAGGTATTAGTATTAATCAGCGAGAGAGAATCGAGAGGGTGAAGAGCCGAGCACTTCGTATGATCACTGGGGCTCCCCTTTGGACCCCACTTCGGAACCTGAGGAACACACTTGGAATTGAGAAGGTACATGAGTTTTCCACCAGACTCTCCATGAAGTTCTTCAAGGAAGCGGAAACCCACCCTTATGAACTTATTAGGGACGCGGTTGATTACAATCCCAGCGAATTCCTTAGGTATCCCAGAAATAAAGCGATGATTTTTGAACCCCCTTGACAGAGAGAGTAAGTATGTGATCAATGGTGAGTGTTAGACAACTTCCCCACCCTTTTTTTTCAGATTGGCATGGAGATGATGAGAATTCATTGCTGCCCGGCACTTGGATTTGGTCTCGGTAAGTTTCACTCACTCCCTGGTGCGCCGGCGACCGGTTGGAATTGTGGTTCTCTGTGATGTTGTACGGAGCTTGGTTCTCCTTCCACTTCCCCTTGCCCCCTTCCCCCGGACTGCTGTCACGGTTCACTATTTGAAAGATATGTCACCCTGTACTTTTTACTCAATTTTCTGTTTATTTTTCCTATTGAGTTCACTTACTCAGATCTCCTGGCTTCCTATTTCTAAGGGTAGTTTTAGACCTGGGGTGAGACACTCCCTTCCTAAAACTTCTTGAAATATCTTATCGTAGCGTACTACATCATTTTCAGGGCCGCGGATGGCCTGGTGGTCAACTTTCGTGTCAGCCACGGAGGAACCTCAAGTTCGATCCTGGGCAGGTACGAACGCTCGAAGTAATAAATATCCGCCGTGCGTATGATGGGCATGTTAAGTCGTCGGACCCAGAGGGATACTGGTCCCCCGGCAATAAATAAGAACATCTCTCTCCCCCTTTCTAACTCGC
This sequence comes from Macrothele yani, assembly GCA_039090855.1. Classification (NCBI taxonomy): domain Eukaryota; kingdom Metazoa; phylum Arthropoda; class Arachnida; order Araneae; family Macrothelidae; genus Macrothele; species Macrothele yani. Next base: position 319,902 of record JAYWMT010000215.1, on the reverse strand, counting down.
TTTTATGTCACTTTCCCATCGGGCACTCCAGCCCAAATCTCCTAGCTTCCTATTTCTAAGGGTTGTTTAAGACCTGGAGTCAGACTTCCCCTTCCGAAAATTCTCTACACATGATGATGATCTACGCGAGTTTTATAATAGTCGCTTCTTGTTGTTATTAGGGTAGAATTTGTGTACATTCTCAATAACGGTTAAAACTGCGAAATCGTCATCAGCGGACAGAGTAAAAGTAGTTGTTCTGCATGCAGAGGAGTATTCTTCGAGACAAATCGCTGAAAGAGTGGGCTGTAATTAATCTACAGTTATTATGCTACTGAAGAAAGTAAAATACACTGCTGATATTAAAAATATGTGTCGCAGTGGAAGTCCCAGATTCACTACTATAACCAGGCAGGACAGTGTGCTCAGAAAGCTAAGTTTGCCAGACAGGAAGCTCAATTCACCTGAATTACTTTACAGATGGTCCGAGCCGCCCCGGTGGCGTGGTGGTCTAATCGATGGCCTCTAATCAGTCGTCCGGGTTGGAATCCCGGTGAGGCATGAATGTTGTGTTTGTCTTACGGCACTGGATCTCTCCCTTCCCTGGAGCCAGTGACCCTAAATTAGGGACGGGCGACTGCTTATAGCCCATTGAGTTGTTCACGGTGGTCGTTAAACCTCCAATCAAAAGAAAAAACAGATGGTATGAAGGGACTGATGTTACTGTTAGTACATCTACTGGTAGGTGGAGTCTGCTTCATTATCGCTTACATGGCTGTGAAGGCAGGCGTAAACCACTGTTAACTGCAAATCAAAGACAACATAGACTTCAGTGTGCAAAATAGCATGTATCATGAACAACTAAGCCATATGAAAATGTCCTTTTCAATGATGAATCAGAATTTTGCCTTAATGGGAATCCGAGTAGTGCCTGTGTAAGGAGATTCAAGCAGGAAGAATTCCATCCAAGTTGCTTAGTGAGGCCAGTGTTAAGCATCCGGTGAAGGTCATGGTTTGGAGCTGCATGTGAGAACATTGCGATGCGAACATCCGTATTGTCGATGGTACACCAAATGCCCAGAAATACATTTGGATATTAGAAAAGAAGATGCTGTCATCACCTAGAAGACTTTATGATAGTAATTTTATTTTTCAAGAGGACAATGCACATTGTCATCGTGCAAAACTAGTGAAAAACTGGTTTCAGGAAAAAAATGCTCAGCATCTTGATTGGCCACCACACTAACCGGACTTAAACCCGATCGAAAATGTTTGGTTCAAAGTGCCGTATGAACTATCAAAAAAGAAGTCAACAACCAAAATTCATTGAATATGTAATTCAAATCTGGAATCGTATTGTTCAACCCAATCTTTTACAAAACCTTGTTCACAGTATGCAATCAAGATGCAAACCTGTGATTAAAGCTAAAGTTTGGGCAACAAAATATTAGGTACACTTTATCATTTTGCTGCATTATATGTATTTCTGTATTTAAATGACATTTCCTTCCTTATGAATTACAAAAACATTTTTTTGCTGTATACCTAAGTATTGGATAAACGATTCAATTTTTTAAATAATTTCGACTCCATCATGTTTTTTGAAATGTATCTTAAAAACAGAAGTAGCTACAGGAAAAGCATAAACATTTTTTTGGAAATCTCCGCTACATTTTCCACTTAATGACATATAAATGATGAAATTGCAATAAAAATTAGATAGTTAAAAAAAGTCAAACTTAAAAATTCACTGCCTTTGCAGGTGATGCAATATTTTTCACACCACTGAAAAAGGATTAAATTAACATTTCTGAGCTTACCCAAATTAAAAGATTTAAAACGGCCATTCAGCAGTAGTTGAAGGTTTTTCCAGGGGCAGGACGAAAGTTTAGCTGCTTAAAGAAGTATCTGTACATTTATATATTTACGAAAACATACTTACAACTTTTCAAAATAATCTCCATGAACATCTATACAATTTTGTTTCCATATTACCCAATTCGCAAAATAATACCTAGCCCTTCAAATTATATTTTGAATATCTCAAAAACTAAGCCATCACAAACGACACGGTTTGCCTCACAAAATAACATAGCAAAAATGAATGGCATTGTTGAATTTTGAATTTACCGGCGTGGGGGCGGACCATTTCCCCCAGCCCCCCAATTTATATTTTGAATATCTCAAAAACTATGCTAGCACAAATGACACGGTTTGCGGCACAAACCAGCACAAACGTAGCACAAACGAATGGCATTGTTGAATTTTGAATTTGCTGGGGTGGGGGGCTGACCATTTCCCCAGCCCCCCCAATTTATATTTTGAATATCTCAAAAACTATGCTAGCACAAACGACACGGTTTGCGGCACAAACCAGCACAAACGTAGCACAAACGAATGGCACTGTTGAATTTTGAATTTGCCGGGGTGGGGGCTGGCGAAATGTACCTCGTCGGAGCGGCCCTGGTGCAGTTCGAAAGACATCAGCACGCCTGGACCGGTGGATTTTTTTTTCTTTTTCTTTTTAATGATCAAATACGTAGAGGATTTTAGGAAGGGAGTGTCTGATCTTAGGTCTTATACTGTACAACCCTTAGAAATAGGAAGCTAGGAGATTTGGGATAGAGTGCCCGATAGGAAAGTGACACGGAAGCGAAGTAGCAAGGGGAGGAAGACGCCCTTATTTATTACAGGGGGCCAGTCCCCGGGGTCCGACGGCTGAACGTTCCCATCCGACGCACGGCGGATATTTAGTGGATCGAGCGTTCGTACCTGCCTGGGATCGAACCTGAGGTCCTTTCCGTGGCAGTCACGAACGTTGCCCACTATGCCACACGCGGCCTGACCGGTGGATTGTTCGACACGCTCGTTCGTCACCAGAAAGCACTGCAGCCGATATTCGACGTGCTGTATCGTCTGCCATGGACGTCGCCACAACGACTCTAACTGTAAACCGAAGTTTACATGTGAATCCCTGTTTCGTTCGCGACCGCCACTCCGCCCGTCAGGCAGGCATCATGGTATGGGGTGCTATTGCGCATGACAGCAGGTTACCTCTTGTCCGCATCACGGGCACACTGACACCTGCACGATACGTGAGCGCGGTTATGCAGCCCATTTTTATACCTCTCCTGAATGGCCTACAGCACCTCATTTTCCAGCAAGATAACGCCCGTGTACACACCGCCAGGGGCGGGGGAAAGTGAAGTTCGTTGACCGGGCTCGAAATTTCGAATTGTGGTGCACCCCCTACCTTCCCGCTTTCCGGAACAAACAGAAGAAAAAATGCCCAAGGAGATTTGTTAAGGATTAGGACCACCTGACCACTTACCTAGAGCAACTTTCTAAGGCACACCACAACAAAAAATCACAAATATGCCAAATTAAAAAATCTTGGCTAAAATTATTGCCTGGGCCCTGGCGGCTCGGGCGGTCCCGCCGCCACTGCACACCACTCGGGCCTTCAGAAAATGTTTGCAATATGTTCAAACACTGCCTTGGCCAGCAAGATCGCCCGATTTATCCCCAATAGAAAACCTGTGGGACCACATTGGACGTCGTCTGCAATCGAATCGGTCTGCTCATGATCTCGATGAATTATGGGAGCAAGTGAACCGTACTTAGTGATTCATTCCTCAGGACGATATCCGTCGCCGTATTGCTTCCAGAGTTGTAAACGGGTCAAAAAGTTTGGACCCGACACGGATCCGTAACTGACCCTGACAAATCTGCTTTGAACTATAACATATTCATATAGGGAGTTCAAAAATTCTAAATTCTCTCCGCAGTGGGTATCTTAGGTTATATGGAAATCAAACAAATATATTACAGGGGAACGTATAATTTACTCACTCAGTTACTTACAGGAAGTATTGAAACTGTTTTCCTTTATTTGAAAGACACAACCACCTAACTGTTTTACACATGTTTTTAAACACATCTGCGAGAGTCAAAATCCCTCCACCGTAACGTTAAGAATGTTCCACTTAAGTTGGATGGCGCTACAGTCAATTATTTTTAATTAAGCAACTTGTTGTATGGTTAACTTCAGCTTTCGCTGTTTTCTTGATAACATATCAAACTTCAGAATATGTTTCACATAAACAGCAATTTTCACAAGTTTCTGATGAGCTGAAAGTTTCCAAAATGTGGATGTTGTTTTCATCATTGCCCCCTCAGAAGGAAAGGACACTTTTCCTTCTGAAGACACTCTTCCTTCATATTTCATGACAAATCATTTTTCAGTCCACAAAGACCAGTGTCGAGCACAAAATTCCACAGTGCGCATTTTTCTTTGAAATTTTTTCTTTTTTTTCTTTTTTTTAAAAATAGAACAAATAAAACCGGGTCGAAATCGGGTCAGGAACACCTTAACCCGACCCGTTTGACCCGCTAGAAGTTGTCGACCCGTTGACCCTCTGAACCATTGACCCGCTTCCGTCTCTGTTTACTGCCCGTATTGCCGTTCGCGGCGGTGCAACCACTTACTGAGGCGTACGCATTGTGCTGCATTCTCTTATATGATAAACACTGTACGTGGCTGAAAACAACATCAAGGTAAACCCTTGCTGTTGTTATTATGTTTTTTTACCCTTCCTATTTGCATGCTCAATTTCAACCCTCTATACTCACTCCCAGTGGCGTAAGTAGCACAACGTGACCCCCCCCCCGCAAGATTTACTTCAGCACCCCTAAGAACAACAATTTCCCCGGTATTTCGAACACAAGGGAAGATGCATTTTCCGCGATGTGTGTGTTGTGGTGGTGGTTGGGGTAGGGAGGTGTTAAGAAGTCAGTGAGAGTGTCTGCAAAAGTAATGGCGGTACCTAGAGCCCTGTTGTTTTAACCTTTTAAGTAATAGATTTCACAATACGTGTAATTGCTTTGCCCAACAAATTAAATTAACTCACCTGAAGAAATCACCCTCTTACACATTGCAGTTCTGCGGCTGCTGTGAATAAATGTTGGCATGTACGTAATCTTAGGTAACTGACTGTTTTCCCGACATCCTCCACAGGGAATCCCAATGTGGCCACGCACTTTCCCTCAGCAGCTCAGAGAGAGGGCGATTGGTGAGCGATCGTATTATTTACAATCCATCTGCAGAGCAATCGTATTACAACCCTGAAGTCAAAGAGCTGAACGCTTTCAATCTGTAGGACATTCGGTGTTTTAAAGGTGAAACTAGGCATTTATTTAGGCAAAGCTAAATATATCTAAAAGCAGAAATTAATTATTGTGCGTGTCTGAATTTTTTCATGAAACTATACCTGGCAGCTGCAGTATGCCCCCCCGTAGCCGCGGGGGTGGTAGTTACGCCACTGCTCACTCCTTCTGGGTGGGGCAATTTCTATGTCGAGCAGTGTACAGTATGTACGTACGAAGGTGGCACATACTGTACACGGGGGTGTGAGATAAAAAACAAATGTTCTTTTTTCCGAGGATAGGTGGCAAAGTGAATAGGCCCCAGTAGTTCTACATCCGCTATTGTTTGAAGCTGTCTTTGACGAGAGTAGTATGAATATCTCTAGTGCATTTGTATCCATTACAGGTACAATACAGCCCTTATTTCGAGGCAATGGTATTTAACCACCAAATCAATAAACAAATATGATTCTTGGCGCAAGAGTTTTCATTGCTTTTTCCACATTCTGTAAAAGTCTTAATCTTAAAATGGCGACGATCAATGCCTTCAGCAACCACCATCAGCACACAATGACAGCCTCCTTTTGCATTAACCCATCAGTGGCGTAGTGGGGTATCTGGATACCGACAGCACCCATTTTTGTTTTTTTAACCTTCGACCTTTCTGAAGTGAGATGGCTTTCATGCCAAGCCACTGTAATGCGTTTCAAGCACTGTAATTAAATCAAGGCTAGTTGCGCCAGACGACATCATTCGTTCAAAATTAGTGTGGGGTTCCCAGTTTCCCCACGATGCAGTTTGTGTTTCAAAGGTGCGTGGAGTCATCCTGAATATATATCCATCTCTAAAGAAAATAAACCATATTTCCTCGATTCAACTTCATGAAAGATCTCCCAAGACGACTCATTAAAACTCTCACGCGTGAGTGATTCGTAAACGCAAGAAGGTACATAGTGGAACCACGCGTTTCAGTAGTGGGAATTTTGAACAAGCCTCTTTGTTCTTTTTAAGATTGTTCTGATAGGGAATCCTCATTAAGTGGTTCAAGGAAGCAAATAACTGCTACATGTGTTATCAATCAGAAAGCAAAAAAAGTCTTCTATGTCTTGTGTAGTGCGCAAGTCTGAGTATTTATCAAGTGCTGTATATACACTGCTCTATATATTGTAGAAAATGCCACATCATGAAGGAATGCACGAAATGAGACGAAACCTTACCACACATGTAGAAAAGTAGGCGGGAAAAAAAGTGATTGAATTTCTAAGGGATTACTTGAATGTATGGGCAAGGAGACAGAATAATGTTTTCTGAGTCAGTTGCAGGGACGTCCCCAAATGGGTGCAAGAGTGGGCGGTAGCCCGTCCTAATTTTTTTTTTTTTTTTTTTTTTGCCCACCTTGCCGCCCAACCAGTTCAAAATGCACCGTTTTTCACTTTTTTGTCTTTAAAATATAATTTGTACTTTGCCAAGTATTTATGAGACTTGTATTAGTCGTGAAGTGTTTTTCCCTATAGAAAGTTCGTTGCTTACTTTTCTCTACAAGGGTTATCAAAATAGGGCCATGAAAATTCAATTGTTCTCCACTCTTCCAAATCCTTAGTCTCAGGCTTTTTTACGCTTTCCAACCGTAAGTTGAAGAAGTGTATATGCTTCAGCTTTGTCCGTCTGTGTCTGTCCGCACGATAACTCGCGTAAAAATGGTTCGATTTCGATAAAATTTTAGTATGTGGTAGGGGACAACCAGTGTTTCTTTCAGGACTTTTTGGCCGGGGGGGGCAAATGGAATCTAAGAGGGGGCAAATTTTCCATTTGCTATATATATTATATATATATATAATTTTAACTACTATATTTTCATATATAGGAGTAATTACTATATATCTAGCACAGGAGCGCATTTAGAGGGGGCCTTCCTCCCGGGAAAATGTTTTTCTTTTGTTTTTGGTTAAAATGCGACTTATATTAGAAAAAAATGCCTTAATTTAATAAAAATGTATCAACTTACATTAGAAAAAAAATGCTTTAATTTTTCTTCAGTTTTTCATTAACTTTAATTTTTCTTCAGTTTTTCATTAACTTTAATTTTGTTCCAGATGGTGGATTTCAAAAACTTCTTTTTTTCGCCCCCCCTTCCCTCCGAAGAAAAATTCTATATACATACTTGCTATAGTAATTACTTCTTCAAACATTTCAGGAATAACAAACTGTTTTCAGGTAAAGGAGGGGGGGTCTCAGGCTTGAAATTTTTATCTATTAAAATGCATTCAACACACTTTTGTTCCTGAATCACAATTCCCAGACAATTAGGTATGATTAGTCTACTTATAATATTTTGAAGAATACCATACGTCGAAATACACTTTTTTTTATTAAATAAACTATAGCTAGTACCATTTGAACAAATATTAAAAAAATATATAATTGAAGAAATATTTGTAGCATAAAAAAGAAACGAAAGTTTCATCATAGTCTGAATTTATTCAAATTTGGCTCGGTAACCTAAAATGTCTCGAGCGGGGGGCCGTTTCCGGGAGGGCTTCGTCCCCCTGGATTTATGCCTAAAAGAAACACTGGGGACAAACCCTATTGAAAATGGGCAAAATGGGGTCAAAGGTCAAGACATAGGAGCAGGATCCATTCCATCGCCCTTATGCGTCATAACTTACGTAAAAATGCTTCGATTGCGACAAAACTTTATCATGTTGTCCCGGAGGTATACTGAACCGGTTCTGTTGAATATCATCGAAATGGGGTCAAAGGTCAGGGCACAGGAGCCATTACCCTCATAACTTGACTAAAAATGGTTGTATTTAGACAATGCTTCTATTGCGGATGTTCTTCCGGAGATATACTGAACCAATTCTGTTTAATACACTGCTGGCCACCCAAAATGCAACACCAAGCATACGAGCTAGCAAAGCCAGATTTGCTGGACACATAACAACAGATCCAAAGATAAAACGATTGAGCTTACAGGCCCGTGCGACTTGCGGAACATGCAGACATCAATAGTTCGTGTGGACCCCATGGCTGGCAATAACGGCCGCTACACGTCGTGGCATCGAACGAAAGAGCCTTTGGATGTGGGCTTGGGGTGTGTCTGTTCAGGCTGCTTCCACACGTTGCCACAGTTCATCAGGCGTAGACGCAGGAGGTGCTTGCCGGGCCACTTGGTTGCCGATCAGCGACCAGACGTGTTCGATGGGCCACATATCGGGAGAACATGCGGGCCACGGCATCAATGGCACCTGGTGGGCCGTGGAGAATTGTTGCACGATGCAGGCCACTTGCGGGCGCGCATTGTCCTGTTGAAACGTGGCCGCTGGCAGGTCCTGCAGGTAAGGGAGGACTACAGGCTCCAAAACGTCGGACATGTAGCGGTGGCTGTTGAGTGTACAGGCGAAGCGTACCAGAAGGGTGCGGGTGTCATATCCAATTGCTCCCCAAACCATAACGCCAGGCGACGGACCTGTATGGCGATGCATAATGCAGGCGTCATACAGTCTCTCGCCGCGGTGCCACCGCACGCGGATCCGACCATCGTGGTGTTGCAGGCAGAAGCGGGATTATTCGGAGAAGACAATGTCGTGCCATTCCGTAGTCCAGGTGCGGCGTTCAACGGCCCACTGACGCCGCACTAGCCGGTGGTGTAACGTCAATGGTAATCGGAGCAATGGGCGCCGTGCGACAAGTCCCCGCTCCAGCAGACGACGTCGAACGGTACGTGCTGCCACGGTTGTTGTGCAACACACCCTAATTCCTGCGCTAACGTTCGTGATATGGCTGTGCGAGCCGTCAGTGCCCGCTGCACAACGTGCTGGTCTTCTCGTTCGGTGGTGTGCCGCGGTTGCATCAATCGCTCACGTCGGTCCGTCCGTCCGTTCCTCCTGCACCCACCGAATCCATACTCGCCTCACTGTGGCTGGATGTCGTCCCACACGGGCGGCGATGTCACCGTACGATAAACCGCTGCCGCGATAAGCCACTGTTAGTCCTCTGTCGAACTCCGAAACGTGCTGGAATGACAGCCGTATTCTTCGACGAGGCATCAGGAAGCTTCCCACGCACAGGTCCGGCCGCACAACACACTTCCCCTACTTACACCCTGCCTTCTGTGCACCCTTCTTATAGTGCTTCTCGGTGGCGTGCTGGGCGCACCACCGAGAAGCACTATAAGAAGCAATGGCTGAAGCTTGCAATGCTAATCGTTTGTATGTCCTCTCGCGGGCGATGCACGCTGGGAATTTCAGGCCAATCGGATGCTTTCTTCTTGGTATTGTATTTTGGGTGGCCAGCAGTGTGCATATATATATAGTGCATCAGATAGACATTAGATAGATAGATAAAAGAGTCGACGAACGAGGCTTTGGGGGGTGGGGGGTCTTAAACCCCAAAGCCCTCCTATCGGGAAAGTCCGCAGATGGTATCCTTAGGTATCGATGATTATGCGTCATCGACCTATAACCACAATCCATCGACAGTGAGAGAGAGAGAGTCGCGCAGAAGAGTTATGTCGTCTGCCAATGACGTCCCTGACGTTCTCCATTGGGAAGAAGTCCGGCGGATCGCACTGGCAATGGTAGCATCTGGATATCTTGTCGGCAAGGTCTGCTGACGTCGACAGGGTTTTGAAGGTTTTGTTATTGAAACTAAACATCAGGAACAGCGCGGAGATACTTCAACAAAACAGGCTGAAGCACGTTTCCGTCGTTTTATCCTTGTACTCACTATGCGTATAGTCGGATTTTTTTACTTGGCATTTGACGATAATGAAACTGCCTATTTTTGGGGTTGCAAGCATTTTGGGTGCAACGTGTCGAAGAAGGTGATTTCCGATGCTCAGAGACAAGAAGGGAAAAACTTCCACACAACCACTTGTTCCCTGCGGGGCTAAGATTTTAAGACCCATTATCACGACAATCCCACCCTTTGGTTAATCCCCCACCCACTCCATTTTTGTCTCCCCTATTGTCTCTCATTGCTTGCTGGGGACATAATCGCTGGTGAGAGAGATCTAACTGTTGCCTTAAGAAGGATCACTTAAGAGACAAAGAAGTACCCTTCCCCCTTTCAGATCAAGCAATGTTTACTGCCACGCTTTCCACAAGAATTCCGCCCTAGGGTGAGATTACTACGGAACCCTTCGTCTGTTCCCTCCTTTTCTGTAAATCACATCTGTTTAGACCCGGGGAGTGCTTGCTGCACTTCCAAAATCAGGCGATTCCATTTTCGTCAAGTGCCAAGAAAAAAATCCGACTATACGATCGGTGAACAGCTGTTGAAACTAATAGCCCCCCAAACTATGACAGCATGCTGAGGAGCTGTATGATGCTTACGGATGACAGCAAAATCAGGCCTCGGCATCTCGGAAAATTGCATGGTCAACGGGCCGCATCCACTTTTGATAGGGGTGGTTATAATTCAGTGATCATTCTGTGTAAATATAATGTGGAAGTCTGACAAGCAAATTCGTGACCTCCCTCACTGCATAGTATAAACAGTACTATTACAAACTTTACTATTACAATTTTCAATATCTATCAGCTTTGATGAGCTCGAGAAAAAATACATTGAGATAAACAAAACTGTAATTACTGTCATCCACAGCAAAATTAATGTAAGAATCTTCTGGTGGTATGAGATTATCAACCACTTGGTTTGGTAATCTCATGCCAAGTTTTTTTTTTTTTTTTTTTTTTTTGGTAATCTCGTCCTCTCGGAAATCGCGTGGTCAACGGGCCGCATCCACTTTTGATAGGGGTTGTCATAATTCAGTGATTATTCGGTGTAAATATGATGTACACAGAAGTACGGCAAGCAAATCCGTGACCTCCCTCACTGCATTGAATAAACTGTACTACTGTAGAAGCGAGGGTTCTCATTTAGTTGGTAATTTGTTCTCTTTATGAATGGAGAAAATATGGCTAAAGCCTCAAAACCGCACGATTTTCTCATAAGCGAATACCTGACGAACTCATGCGACAAGGCTCTGAAAGAATTCCAATGAACAGCCCTGTAACAGTGCATAACGTTTCTGTTCATAGAAAATCGAAAAAGATCCTGTCAGTCGTTCTCTCACGGCTTTAAGATTTAATTTTCCTCAGAGGCTAGTAAATGATATGATAAAATATAATATGATATGATGTAGTGTAATATAATATACTATAATCGGTTTATGGCGTCTGATGTCGCCTTCCGATCTCCAAGAGTTTTTTCCATCTTTCTTTCTCTAAGCACCATTCTTCCATCAGGCCATTTTGATGAAGTGCTCTCTTTATTCCATCAGACCATGTTCTTCTAGGTCGGCCTCTATTTTTTCGTTTGTTTGATTTAAATTCCATGGCAATTGTGGGCAGTCTTTTATTGGTCATTCTTTTTACATAACCAAACCAACGCAATTGTCTCTTCTGTATGTCTTCTAAAAGTGTTTCTTCCACTTCCATCAATTCTTTAATCCTTTCATTCGTTATTTTCTGTCTTCTTGACACTCTACATGATCTTCTTAAAGCATCCATCTCTCCAGCTGTTATTTTCTTTCTATCCGCTTCTGTTAATCACCAGACCTCGGCCTCATGTAATGTGATGCTTTTAAAAATACTACATATTATAAATACCCCATTTCTTTTTTCTGACTATTTCTTCACTCCACCATATTTCATTCAGGCGTTTAACAGCCTTTCTTCCATGTGCAATTCTATTTCTTAATTCCATTGTTATCTCTGCCTTCTTGTGTAATTTTGACACCAAGGTAATTACAATGATCACATCTTTAAATTTTTATTTTCTAGCTGTAGGTTTGTTTCGTTACTTCCAATTAATATAATATAATATAATATAATATAATTGCCGATTCCATTACTCAAGGACGGTGAACATGTGAATAATGGGGAAGGATAATATATTGCCACATACAGTATAACATAACATAATGTAGTGCAATAAAAAATATAAAAATATATAGCTTTGAGCTTAAAGTACTGATGCGTCATTTGAATAGCAGCCAAATAAAAAGTTTTCTTTTCCAACCCTAGTAGGGTGTCGGTGGCGCCAGTTTTAACTCCCTATACCAAGAAAGCCTTGAGGTCTCCCATTTTTGCTCTGTTTGTTGGTTGTGACTTTGGTTCTCTTGTCGTCGTATTCTGAACAGAGATCATTTCCATGTCCTGAGTCTACTGTCGTTATCATCTGGAGCGGTTGAAATGTTCGCTGAAGGAAGCCGTTTTTATTTTTCGTTCTCCACCAACTAATGGGTACTAAGTAGCCATAAATGTTTTTAATCTCTTTCAATAGTTTTAAAAATAGGTTGAGCCAGCAATTACTGCAAAACTATTGAAGGGCCAGAACACTAAGTCCTTCCTTCCTTCCTCCCTCTCTTTCTTAGTGCGCAGAGGCGGTATCACTCTGCCATCGGACCCTGAGATCAACAGGAATGTTGATCCCCGGGGGAGAAGGAGGATGGAAAATATTGTTGTCTGAAAGTAGTGATTCAAAACCTGACTTTCACACCCCTTCTGGTCTGCTGCCTAAGAGACTGGCCACTAAAACTGACTTCGCCAGCCGGCAATCACCATCTCGGCGCCTCTTCGGGTCGTGAACTCCTCCTATCCTTTGACCTTTCACCTTTCTAACTCCAGCCCTGGGGTATATCAACCCACCACTTTTTTTTTTTTCTGTGACTACCCTGAGGCTGAACATATCAGATTAACTACGTTGCTCAGTCACTGAACGAAAAAGTGAATAACTGGTTTGGTAAAATCTATGTCCAACGAAATATTGGTGAAAAACTTTATAACTGCGAAAATAACTGTGGAATTTTCAGTGATGTTGATAATAATGATAAATATCTACATGAATTTTTATCGCTTTACTTTGACCGTGGAACTCTTTCAAACTAAATAAAGAAGCGAGGAATCCCTAAAGATATTCATGAAAAGAAGAAAAATGAGTTAAAAATAAGTAAGGATGAGAAAAATAACCGAATGCTAGAGAAGATCATTTGGGCAACCTTTTATTTATTGCGCAAGACACAAAAAATTATATTTCATATGAATGAAAAATACAACTCCATATTGAAATTAAGCCATTAATTTTCAATGCACAGAATCTGTTTTCTTGGGATTTCCTTTTTATAGTTGATTTAATAGTCGATTTCTGGACTTAATTTTCGTTCCTGTTTTTTTTTTTTCTTCAAAAACCTAGTTTCGCAGAAGTATGTTGAACTGAAAGGCAACAACTCGTAAATTGCTCTTCTTGACACATATGAATCAATATACTTCACTAGTAAGCCCCCCCCCCTCCCAATGTAATTGAAGTTTTCTGTATATGTTTTTATTAACGAATCATCTGAAGTGATTTCTAAAAGAGAGTTTTGGAAGCTAACTTGTTTTTCTATTTTAGAACACATTTCACATCCAGCATTTACTGTTATAACTTAAGAATAGAAAATAATTGGTAAACAGCATGTATAAGTGAATACAAAATAATTGGTAAACAGCATGTATAAGTGAATACAAAATAATTGGTAAAAGGCATCTATTAGACTCGCAAATCAATAATTTCTAACGACATTATTGATTTGAGAGGCTAACCAATAATGTCGGTAGAAATATGTTTTCCAAGTTTGTATTCGCTTTCTTTAATTATTGATTGTTAGGAGGGGAAATTCCAAATTGCTTTGTCTTACAGATGAAGTCCAAAACTAGAACTTTCGCGACAATGATAAAGTTTTAACTATAGCATTAAAAATGTTCATGCTTCTTTTGTGGAGTGAGAGACTTGCTTCATTTACATAGCGTTGTATTGAAGGCTTACTTAATTTATACAACATTGCATTACACACTTATATTTCATTAAGCGATTATCACATTCTCAACAACCATGAAAAATTACGTAACCGAAATTTATGATTAAGCAGATATACTGAGACACTTTATCACAATTGAACTGTCCAGTGAGGTTGCCTCTCTGCAGTTACCTGAGTTCCGTACGTAAAAGAAAAGTTTTGTGGGGTGAGTTTATCGCCGTGAGCAACTCTAAAGGCTATGAGAGGTAATTTAGGGCCATTGGTTACAGGGAAGGCAGAAAGTCAGAGCTATACGATAAATACCAGTGTCTCGCTCGGGATTCGAACCCTTTCACGTTTGTAAGGAAATAGGTTTCCTTACACGCGAACGAGTCCGCTGTGCTTAGAATTCATTAAAACCACGTATGGGGTGCGCGTGCATTTATTGCCACGTGGAAGGTACTTTCTTCTATAAACCTCCTTTTCCAATTCCTTCCTCTTCCGAAATTTCTCACTATTTTTTCTACGCGTCTTTGTCAGCGCTCGTCTGCAAATCGGACGATGACTCGAGAAAAATCATCCAATAATATTTTAGGAAGCTACATATGTCCCACTCGCTACCTTATCAAAGTTTAAATTAATAACATCGTGAATAATTAGGGTAATTAAATGATATTTACTAAGAACATACCTTCATCCATGGAAAACAGAACCATATCGTAAGAGATGTTGAAAGTGTCATCCCTGTGCATCAACGAAACTCCATATTTTGGAAAGTTCGCGCCAGTTGCTCCGGCGTAATCGTTACCACTGCCTCGAGGGTTGTCGGCTTGTTTTGAAACACCACTGATTTGAGATACCGCCAGAGAAAGAAATCAGGGGGTGTTAGATCAGGAGATCGAGGTGGCCATATTCCTTCAGAAATCACGCGATCTCCAAAGATTGACTCAGTTTCAGCCATACTCACATGTGATGTATGCCAGGTTGTCCCATCTTGTTGAAAATATCCGGTGGTAAGTTGGTTAACAAATGCCTGAAAATTTTCCGTGTAGACGGCTGTTGTAACCGTATCCTGAAAGATGGGCCCAGTGATCTGCCGACGTGACAGTGCGCACCACACTCTAATTTTTTGAGCGTGAAGTGTTTTCTCGATAAATGTGTGAGGATTTGCCGCTGCCCACATACGCTTGTTTTGTGCATTTATGCATCCCGATAAGTGAATCCACACTTTGTCGGAAAAAAAGTGTAGTCTAAGATGTCTGGTCGTTCCTCAACAAATTCTAAAGCCTCTGACAGTACCTCATTATTTTCTCTTGGTCTGGCGCTTTCAGTTTGTGAACAGCTGACAAACGGTATGGATAAATTGCAGCCTTCTCAGCTGCTCTATGACACGTGCTCTTTGACCTACCGGTTTCTTGGGCAAGTTTACGCAAAAATTTCCGTGCCGAAGAAAGAAGTCTTTGCTGAACATCATGCACTGCTGTTTCTTTCATTTCGGTACGTCCGCCCTCTGTGAAAATCATGTAATGTTCCATGGGTATCCAGCTATTAACCAGTTGCAGAATACACGGTTTACTTGGTGTTGTCCGACACCCGAATTTCCTACGAAATTCACATTGACACTTCATTGTGAACTTGCTCTCCCAATAAATACGGAAAAGAAACACACCATGGAGTATGGTTAAACGGGAGGACATCGTTAACGCATATCATCAACCTCTTGACAAACAACTGAACTAACTCAGGGGAATCACGAACCTGTCATGCGCGACGTCCAAGGTCACAACGAGTGCACCAACAGGTATTAAAGAACGTCATCTGAGAGGCAGTGGCAGCGCGCGAGAAACTGGCGCGAACTTTCGAAAATAGGGAGCCTGTGACGTACCTGTCCCGTGTGACGCACCTGAGAAAAAGGCAGATAGCAGTGAGCACCCATGCCAGTGTAGTATAGCGGATAGCACTCGGAGCTCCGGAGCCAAGAGTTGGGGGTTCGAATCCCTCCCTGGCATAAATATGATGGAGGAATTTCGTCGTATTGGCGCCCGAACTTCAAGGATGACCTAGCTGTTAGGTTTCTCGCAATGGTGTGATGTTCTTTCCACACCGCGAGACAGGAAAAATAAGAATCGCTTCGAAAAAATAAATCAGTGGGATGTTACGTTCCACACACCAAATTGTCTGGGATTTCTCAAATGCATGCTCTTCATCGGATGACTGTCTACAGCGACACATGGTCCCGGCTGCCATGCCCACCGACCCTCTTTCGGGGGGGGGGACGACGCACACGAGATAAAGGCAGATAACAGATGTCCGTGTTGTATGTATAGTGGACAGCACTCGGAGCTGCGGAGCCGAGAGTTGGGGGTCTCTCCCCTGGCATAAAAGTGATGAATCTCTCCCCTGGCATAAAAGTGATGGAGAAATTTACTTTTTCATAAGTCTCATGTTCAAGCCTGTCTCGATGTACAGGCAGTTGCGGACCCAGAAATTTCCCAACGAGGAGGCCCGTGAGCCGTGATGCACCGAATTTCCCCAAGGTGGGGGTGGCCTCCCCCTAAATTTTCCAGGAAAAATAGTCAGGTGCCATAACAATTAAGAAGGAGATTGAATTTCGTATATTTATTCTTGGCAGCCCCGGTGGCGCAGTGGTCTAAGGCGTTGGCCTCTGATCATTCGTCCGTAAGGGGTCCGGGTTCGAATCCCGGTCAGGCATGGATGTTGTGTTTGTCTTACGGCACTGGCTCTCTCCCTTCCCTGGAACCAGTGACCTTAAATTAGGGACGGGCGACTGCTTATAGCCCATTGAGTTGCTCACGGTGGTCGTTAAACCTCCAATTAAAAAAAAAATATATATATATATATTTATTCTTATCCAATTACTAGTAATGTTACAACAGTACAAGAAAGTTAAATGATTGAAGAAGCAGTAGACTAAATTCTTTTTCTGGTTAAATTTTTCTGAATTTATTTAACAGAACGACTTCCTTATAATTATTATATGTTACAAATATAGGGTACATGATTAAGAAGTATATGTAGATCCCGTATCGTGATATTTTGTTTCAAACTTCGACGTAATAATTTTCTGTTCTGCCAGCCCAGGGGGGGCATCGGCCCTCCCCGTTGTAGCCCCACTGTCAGCATAGGGCGGACACTTTCAACATCTCTTATGATATGGTTCTGTTTTCCATGGATGAAGGTATGTTCTTACGAAATATGATTAAATTACTCTAATTATTCACGATGTTATTAATAAAAACTTGGGTAAAGAAGCGAGTGGGACACCCAATATTTAACAATAAAGGCTTTTATATACGTAAAAGTGGGAGGATTGTCCGACCCAGTGGCGTAGCCAGAAATTTCTTAAGAGGGGGGGTCCATAGATTGTTTTCATTTTTTAAGCCTCCCGGAAAAAAATACTTGAAGTGAGAATAAGCCCAAAACTTTTAAAAGTCAAAAAAATTAAAAACATTACTGATAATTTTTTTAATATATATATACACATATGTATCGCTTTAAATTCGTACTCAGTCCCCCTCAAGTGGGTTCCGGACCGAGGACCACCGCCGCCTTGGCCACGCCTGTGGTCTAACCTCCTTACCTGCAGAGTTTCCTAGGAAAAGCACTAGACTTTTCAGCGAAGTTTTCCAAGAATCTCTCAAAATGAGCTATCGCCAATCAATCAATAGACTTCCTGTACTTAAATCCTCTTCACAGCATCCTTACAATAAGGCGTCTACACTGGGGGTTCACGCTTAACATCTCCTGACAAAATTCCGTGAAAGATGAAAGTCTTTCCTTGAAGCTTTCTAATGGTTTAGCTTACATAAAGCTACACTACCCACGGGTGCCAATGCGAAAGGGGACTGGAATTACGCCTCTATAACAAAAATAGGTAAATGCTTGTTGTCAAGATAGTATATTTAAAATCTTAAACTCAACACTGCACTCTCCTGCTTACTTCTTTTTTCGTACTTCCATCTCACTATTCGCAAGCATTTTCAAATATTCCTACTCTTTTTGATTCTTCTTAAATATTAACATCTACTCGATTTACCCTCTCTTCTGCACAGCACATGCACTCTATTTTGGATCTGCTTATGTTCAACCATCTATCACTCCTCTATGCTTTTCTAGATTTTCTAGCAGTTCGTCTCATCCTGTCGCAGAGCACTTCATCATCTGCAGATAACATGGCTCGTAGAGCCGTATCTCGCATCCCGGCTGTTATCGCGTTCATACTACTTTCAAATAACAGTGGGTAAAATTTTTTATCTTTAATACATTGCAAATCTCAAGTCATATCTTCTGTCTACCCCGTGCTAGCTTGAAGACGTGCATTAATCTCTGTACACTTTCGTTATCAAGGGCAAATATGACTTTGGAACCAACTTTCTCCCTCTCTTTGGCAATTCTTTATTTCCTCGGCTCTCTCTCGCTTCCATAAATATTACATGCAATTATGCTTTTCCTTCTCCGGTGTAACAACAAAAGCCACATTACCTCAAGGCAAATGTCGTTTCATCTGTTGTTCTTCTTTCCGTTGTAAATTCAAACTTGTCCAATTTTCTCTCCTGCGGCAAAGATATTTGTTCTAACAACTATATTATTGTTGTCGTCTTCCGCATTCTCTTCATCTTTTATATGAGTTTTAACAAACTACACCGTCTTCATCAGAAATTACTTCCTTGTATAACTGATTACGACGTTTAATCAAATATAAACTTAGAGACGTGAGTTGGCACATTTATTTTTATAACTTCAATTCATACCTTAAAGTCTTCTGCTTGTTGCTTTGTTACATATATTCGCTTTCACGAGATGAAATATGGCTGGATGTTCATGGAATACATGGTGGCTGATTGTTGTCAGCCTATTCGTACATACATTGCAAGTAAAATTTAAAAGAAAAAAATCGATAATGGAAAGAAATGTATTCGGAATTTAAAGTGTACATGTAGGCGCGCGACGCTCGTACGCGTGGGGTGTGTTGGCCTGGGCTGAGTTCACCAAACTTTTCTTCGGACCCACTCTTTAGCCCCCCCCCAATATTCAATATTTAAACAGTTAGAACTTATGGCTGCTGCAACCAACTAATATTTTAGGAAACTTGGATAAACATACGTGAATTTCTAGAATTCACAGAAATTTTATTATATAAATGAGTTTTTTGTTAAATTTAGTGTATTTTCGCTGAACGAATTTCCAAGAGAGTACTCAAAACTCACAATTTTTTCATAAACAGCCCTATAAAAGCAAAAAAAAAAAAAAAAAAAAAAAAACCGATCTAAGTAAGCTAAAATTGCAAAAAAGCAGTAACTTGCCATAGTGATTCATATCCATGGTTCACATACTACATCCATTGAATAAATACTACGTACACTATTCACTTGAAAATTTTTCTATACTAGGCATGACATTATCAGCCACCGGGAATCCCACTGTGGCCTCGCGCTTTTCCTCAGCAGCGCAGAGAGAGGGCGATTGGAGAGCGATCGTATTTTTTACAACCCATTCCAGAGCAATCGTATTACAACCCGAAATCAAAGAGCCGAATACTTTCAATCTGTAGGACATTCAGTGTTTTAAAAGTGAAACTAGGCATTTATTTAGGCAAAGCTAAATATTTCTTATAGTAAAATATGAATCTTTGGGCTAATTATTGTACGTGTTCGAATTTTTTCATAAAACTATAACTGGCAGCTGCAGTACTCCAGCCCCTTCGTTACCTGCGCTCCCCCAGCTGCGTGGGAGCGCATGTAACGAAGACTGGTTTTCACGGAAAATGTAGGGAACTACTTTTAGTCACGGCGATAGGTTTTACGTAGCCGCCTCGGTGGCGCAGTGGTCTAAGGCGTTGGCCTCTGATCGTTCGTCCGTAAGGGGTCCGGGTTCGAATCCCGGTCAGGCATGGATGTTGTGTTTGTCTTGCGGCACCGGTTCTCTCCCTTCCCTGGAACCAGTGACCCTAAATTAGGGACGGGCGACTGCTTATAGCCCATTGAGTTGCTCACGGTGGTCGTTAAACCTCCAATCTAAAAAAAAAAAAAAAAAAAAAAAAAGGTTTTACGTACCTTCCCCTTCAGTGTCATCTTAGAGTGAATCGAATATAGCTACGATTTGGTAGTTTTCATTAACACTGTTGCTTTATTTTGCTTTTTAAGTTACTTATGTGCTGAAACTTTTATTTCTATCCCAAAGCATTAGGGAAAATCTCAAATGAGAGATAAAAATTTTTTTGCGTTCCATGCGATGCAAAATCCTTATCGCATTTTTCACTTCCTAGAAATTGCGCAACGCATATCATAACAGTACACGCGCAGGCGATAATGAAGGGTAAAAACACAGGGCGGAACAATTCTGCAATAAATAATTGCAACTCTGCTGCGATACTTTAACATTAATTGCAGTAATTACTGTCCAAGCGCATTTACTTTGTATGTGTACCCCGAAACTTGTGTAATTTATTTTCTGCCGTGCTTGATCAGGGAGTGTCCAGAGCAATTATGATATTATCTTTGAATATTGGATAGCTTCGATGAGCGAAAAAATCTCTCTTTCTTTAGGTGCGCTGCCTTTAGAATGCAAATGAATTTGAGCGTTTAAACCCCGAAGAAGACAAAAAAGAAAAAAAAAAAATGTTGTTTCTTGGCCGCTGTAAAAACTATTTTCGGTAATGTGTTCGACGAACCAGGAAATCTCAATGTAACTAATGCGTTCCGAAAACGAAAGTTCAGAGCACGCTTTTTATGTAGTGTTCGATCTTTTTCTTTCTTTCTTTCTTTTTTTTTTTTTTTTTTTTTCGGAGGCAGGAGTAAAAAAAGGGAGCAATAACAATAATACTTTACACCTTGTTAGCATTAAACCGTTTAAAACAGAATTCGACTAAAAATGGTCAATAGGTTAAAGACAATTAAGTATGCTTGACGCGGTCTGAACGCTTTTGGTTTGTCAGTGCCGATGCTTTTTGCTGGTGATGTGCGTTGGCTACATTTTCAACAAATCTGAATTCAGGGAGCCACTCGTCCCCGCCCAGATTATCTGAAGCACAGGGAATTGGCTGAGCTAATACTTTAGAATAATAGCTATTGGAATTTTTATTAGTTTATTTTTTAAGGCTTTGGTCGTTTCTTACTTCTTTTCTTTTTTTTTCTCGATCTAGCATCATCTTAAAAATTTTAAATTATTTTCAGAACTTGCATATATCGCGTTCAGTTTGCGTAAAGAATATTTCTCAAACAAATACCTCTTTTGTAGACATGGCTTGCAATAAACATACTCTACTGAATCTGTTTGAAGGCAGCACTGGCGTACAAATTAAAAAAAACAAAAAAAACTGCGTGATTTTCCAGAATCAATATTTTTTTTTTTTGAAAATTATTGTTCACTTATACAGACTTCCCAGATGCCCGAAAAGGATGGTGTTAATGCAAAATAAACTTAATCATTGATGCGACAGCAAAAGATCATTCGTCAAAATGATGTTAATAAAAGATAATTTTAGATCTATAATGGCTCTCAGTCGTTTATTACATTTTCCCATCATGTGTGTGATATCAAATATGAGAAGACGAAAAACGTGAATATTGATGGTTATAAATTTTAACCGTAGCAACTGCTCGTTGCTTGCGTAAACTAATATCCGAATGTAATTCAAAGTATTTGTTTAGCTCCTATTAAAACAGTTATTTATACAAAATAAATAAATAATTAATTAATTAAAAGGAAAACTAGAATACCAGTGATGAGTGTTACTGATGCAAAACTTCAATTCTTAGAAGTGAAGTGTCACCTGTAATGAATTTCATTAGTGCTGAACTCCTTCTGAAGTGATGTACGACCAGGGCCGTAACTAGACTTTAGGTTCAGGAAGGAGAGGAAGGGGGGGCAAAAATATTCCGCAGCAAAAATGTAATCTATCTATCTATGCATATATATACAGGGTTCTTGGGAAAGTCCGTTTACCCCCTCCAACTTTTAAACCACGTATCGTACCGCCACGGAAGTAACGTGCACTTATAGGAAAGTGACCATGCTCAATCGATTGGGCGTGCTTGTAGCGCCCCTAGTGGCGAAATACGGATCTTAGGAAAACTAACTCAGAAACCAAGAGCGATACGTAAAAAAATCCATTTAGAAAATGAAAGAGCGGAATTTAATTAGTACAAAACGACCCTTGGCTTAACAGAAACACTTACAGAAAGAACAAGACACGTTAAAGTAGTCAACATTTAAATTACACACAAAACAACACAGATACAACACACAGTTCGTGTAGTACAGGTGCATCTAACCTGGAGGTAGTCAGTCTGCCGTGCACATTGTTCGAAGTGTGCACCATCAGTGCCGATGCACATCTCGACTCGGGAAAGAAATGCATCTCGAACAGCATTGCAGGGGTTACAGAATTACAGGCCCTGACGATGCGTTCCTTTAAATCTGCCATGCTGGAAGGTTCCGTAGAGTGCACTTCACCAGGGGCGTAAAGATAACCCCCAAGTCTCGGGGGGCGTGAATTTTACGGGCCCGGAACTACGTATGTATTTTTTATTTATTTTTTTATTTAGCAATTTAATTTTAGATAAGAGGTTTTCTGCTTGCTCGAAAAAGTTTTGTTTTAAATTTTCTGTCTTTTGGATACGAAAGTTTTTGAGCTAAAGGACCCCATTGACACAACAGACTTTTATCTGCGCACCAATTAGAGATCAGATCAGATCAGATCAGATCCTATGTAGAAGATTTTAGGAAGGGAGTGTCTGACCCCAGGTCTTAAACAACCCTTAGAAATAGGAAACTAGGAGATTGAGGTTAGAGTGGCCGATAAGAAAGTGACACGAAAGCGAGGTAGAAAGGGAGAGAAAGATGCCCTTATTATTACCGGGGGCCAGCACTCGGGGTCCGACGGCTTAACGTACCCAGCCGAAGCACGGCGGATATTTAGTGGTTCGAGCGCTCGTATCTGCCTGGGATCAAACTTGAGGTTTCTACCTTCGGTTATCGCACACTCAAAATAGGCTTGACGCTGGACTTGCCCTGATAAGCATTGAAAATGACCGAGCCAGAAAACTGGACGTGAGGAAACTGATTGAAATATTCGCTAAGAAGAACGTTAGAAGGGAATCCAGATTTTAGTAACGTAAGTTTTTTTTTATTTTGTAAAGTATGCTTGCTTCTTGAATATAAAAGACAAGACACTAAAAAGAAACAATATCGCTGAAGTATTTAAAACTAAAAAAATGTAAACACACTTGTTTTTCCTCTTTCTCAAAAATTATTGTATTAAGGAATTAAAGAGCTTTAAAGGAAGTTCGAAACCAGACACTCGAAGATCAGTATTTGTTTTTCCTTGATTTGATATCGTGAACATTTGTTATTTGAAGATTTGCACTTTTTTCCCTGAGTACTAAATTTATCGAGGATACTTACCGGAATAAGTGCTCACATAATTAAAAGCAATACATAAATGATCATAGAATTAATATCTGGGAAATATTTTTACTACGACGAAATTAAATATTTACCCTCAATTTTTGCATTAATTTTTACTATGTTGGGGGCCTGTTCGGAAAATTTCGTGAGGGGGCCCAGAGATTTTGCGTTACACGATTGCACTAGATCCTTCAGGTATCCCCAAAAGAAGTCCATCGGTGTTAGGTCGAGTGATCGTAGCGGCCATTCCGTACAACCACCATACCCGAAAACATTGTTGCCGAACGTGCGAGATAAGAACGAGTGAACTGGAAAGGCTTTATGAAAAGGACAACCGTCATTTTGAAACCATATGCGTGGTAACGTATTCAAAGGCACATCATCCAACCAATCGCTTACTGGGCCACATAACAGCTGCAAGTAACGCTGGCCAGTTAAATTTCCTTAAATGAACACAGGTCCAATTACGGATGTTTGCCACATTCCACACCACACATTAAGTGACCAGCGTACTTGATGGCGTGCTTGTCTCGTCATGTGTGGATTTCTCACATCCCAGTAGTGGGAGTTCTGGTGATTGATGATCCCGTTCCTTGTAAATGTTGACTCATTAGTTCATAGGATGTTGTCCACAAACCACGGCTTTTCCTGTAAGGTGTTCAAGACGAAGTTACAAAAGTCATACTGCCTTTGAAGGTCTGCAGGCATCAGGTTTTGCATGACAGCATCAGGGTAGGGATGCGCATCATGTTCGTTCAAGATTTGCCACACCCGTGATGCCGATAATCTACACGCACGGCTCACTGCCGTCGTACTACTTCGGGGATTTGCAAGAACATAGCCCAAAATATCTGCAGGATGTACTTGCACACCGGCAGCAATGGGACGACCAGAACGATGACGCTCAGTACCGCTCCCTGTTCCTCGCAGAGGCGCCGGGCAATTTTGGCAATTATCTGTGCAGTTGGATGCTGACGAGTGGGAAACCTTACTCTGTACAACCTCGCAGCATTTTTTTTTTTTTTTTTTGCATTCTGGTGACGTTCGCCGTACAGCAAGACCATATCACAGTAATCGCCATTCGCGAAGGTAGCCATCTACCTGCCGACCTCGTACTTCACTCTGAATTCCCAACCATCATTTATAGCCCTTCGGCTGTCTGACGTCATTTTACGTCAAACGTGAAATCAACAAAACTATCACGTAACCACTTTTCTGTTGCTGTTGCGTGCTAGCATCCGGACATCTGACGCTTTGTTCGCGTTTTCTTATCTTTTCTGCAAGTGTTTCTGTTGAACCAAGTGTTGTTTTGTACTAATTAAATACTGCTCTTTCATTTCGTAATTGGACTTTTTGCCTATCTCTCTTGGTTTCCGAGTTAGTTTTGCTGAGTTCCGCATTTCGCCACTAGGAGCGCTACAAGCACGTCCAATCGATTGAGCATGGTCACTTTCCTGTAGGTGCACGTTACTTTCGTGGCGGTATGATTCGCGGTTTAAAAGTTAGAGGGGGTAAACGGACTTTCCTAAGAACCCTGTATATACGGGGTGATTCATAAAGAAGTATACAGTTTCCAGATGCTGTGAAACAGTAACAGTTGAAGACACGGACCACAACTGCGAACCGTTAGGTAGATGTACTCATAAAGTTTGTGTCCCGCTACTGAGGGAAGTGACGTATGCGATAGCGCACGTGTCACGTGACTAGTCAGCCAAAATGGCAGCGTCTGCAGTAGAGAAGGCGTTTTGTGTTCTTGAATTGAGCAAAACGGAATCTGTAACTGTTGTACAACGGCATTTGCGATCACGATTCGGAAAAGAACCTCCAACCAGAAAATCTGTCTACGATTGGCATAAAAAATGTGAAACTACGGGCTGTTTGTGCAAACTTAAAAGTCCTGGACAACCGCGTGTATCGGAAGAAGTAGTCAATAATGTTTGCACCGCCATTCAACGAAGCACGGGAAAATCAACGCGGAGGGGGAGTCGTGAAATGCAGATTTCACAGCCCACTGTCTGAAGAATTTTGAGAAAGAAGCTGAAAATGATTCCATACAAAGTGCAGATGTTGCAAAATCTCACTGACCTTGACAAGAGAAAGCGCTTGAATTTTGTGCCGAAATGCAGCACGTTTTGAAAATGACGATTTTGCCGATCACTTAGTTTTCACCGTTGAAGCTACATTTCACGTGAGTGGTCAGGTAAAGAAGCACAATGTTCGCTTTTGGGGAACGGAGAATCCCAGATTTACAGTGCAACACGTGCGAGATTCCCCTACGGTAAATGTGTTCTGTTCTGTGTACAAAAAGAAAGTGTACAGCCCCTTCTTTTTTCACGAGAAACCCGTCACGGGAGGCTCTTTTCTGGATATGTTAAGTCTTTGGTTGATGCCATAGTTGCAGGACGACAGTGACAACTTTATTCTCCTATTGTTTGCACCATCGCACTGGTTAGGCGACGTGCGAGATTATCTCGATGAACATCTTCCTCACCGATGGATTGAACGAGCCGCGTACTACAACATGCCACTGACCCAATGGCCACCCAGAAGTCCTGACTTTACACCTTGTTTGTTTTTTTTAAATTTTATTGGAGGTTTAACGACCACCGTGAGCAACTCAATGGGCTATAAGCAGTCGCCCGTCCCTAATTTAGGGTCACTGGTTCCAGGGAAGGGAGAGAGCCAGTGCCGTAAGACAAACACAACAACCATGCCTGGCCGGGATTCGAACCCGAACCCCTTACGGACGAATGATCAGAGGCCAGCGCCTTAGACCACTGCGCCACCGGGGCGGCCTTTACACCTTGTGACTTTTTCCTGTGGGAGTACGTAAAGGACAAGGCATTCACCCCTCCCCTTCCGAGCTGCGGATGGCTTAGTGGTTAGCGAGTCAGACTATCAATGAAAGGTCCTCAAGTTCGAGCTTGGGCTGATCTTTCAGAGATGGTGTGATTTACTAACAATCGCTGAATATCCGCCGTGCATCGGACGAGCACGTTAAGTGACGGCCGCCAGGCTGGACCCACTGGTTAAATGGGTATCCTTTCCTATGCCCCCCCCCCTGAAATTCTCTCACCCCTCTATGTGCAACATCGTACTTGTACGGTGGCGCCATCTACTGTACTCTAATATCACTACAAACTGTTCTGTCAAAGTCGCTAGACTTGCTCTCATTCCTTCCGTTTCTGTGTCCTGCCCAAAAGGCGATTTCGCTGTAGGTGGCTGGGACTTAAACTCTACTCACTGTGGACGGAAGTCCTACAAGAAATTGACAAATCGTTGGCTGGTTCCTCTCCCCTTCCTGTTGATCTAGCGGAGCTGAAACAGCGTATCATAGCCACACTTTAAAAACGCATATAGCGTATTAAATCCGTTTATTTTTGCGGCGTAGTAAGTTCAAAGATTCGCCAAGCTTTCGCACTTCACTGGGAGCCTTTTTCAAGGCAATGGTAGACATTTATGTTAGACATAAAAATAATACGCTATATGCGATTTTTGAGTGTTCACAGTGTGGTGTATTTATAATTGCAGTATCACAGCCACTATCACTGCACTTGATTCAGATATCTTACCTCGCGTTTTGGTGGAAATGGATTACCGGCTCGATGTGTGTCGTGTGACTGAGGGTGCACACATGGAACATCTGTGATTGTTTCTAAAAAAACGTGAAACATTCCACTACAATTCTGTTACAGGTAACATAAAGTATCTTACATTGTTCTTGTTTTATAGGGCGTTGAAACTGTATACTTCTTTATGAATCATCCTGTATATATCAGGGCCGTAACTAGACTTTTGTTTCGTGGTTTAAAAAAACGATCCCACAGCAAAAATCTTATCTAATCACTTAACAAAAAATAAACACATAGCAAAAAATAAACACATAGCAAAAAATAAACTCTTCGACCCATGAACTTACTCTGCATTAACAGAAAAACAAACTGAACGATACTCACATGAAAACAACAAGATTACACAGGAGACAGGATGAAAGCAAGTACGGTCTGAAAAATGAAAATTATGAAAACATTTGAAATCTCTGTCAGGAAGTGGATTTTAAAAATTTCGATAACGATAGATGAAGCCACCATATCAAGGGACACTGACGTTGAATTGGCCGTCTAATAATTGCTATGATAGCAACTCCACTTCCTGACAGAGATTTCAATTTTTTTATTATTTTCATTTTTTAAATCTTTTCAAAAATAAAATTCAGGGTATCTACAAATGGTTGGAGCGGTTTCACGATTTTATTTTAGGTATACTATTTGACACATGATCACGAAACTTTAGAATTACATACAACAATTCACAAAGTTTTTTGGAGGCATATTACAGGTGCTCGATATGCGCCCCTTGAGTGATTCTGCAAACATCAACTCTGTAATCAAGTTCCTCCCACACGCGAGTTAGCATGTCTCTATCAATGTGAGCAAATGCATTGATGATGCGAGCCTGCAGTTCTGGTAGATCGGCTGGTAAATGCGACACAAGCACAGAGTCTTTCACATAACCCCGTTCGAAAAAAATCGCAGGGGGTTAAGTCGGGTAAGCGTTGAGGCCATAACAGCAGTTGATGATCATCACTCCCAGCACGACCGATCCATCGCTTTCGCAATCTGGCGTTCAAGAATTCACGAACATCGCGATGGAAATGGGGCGGAGCACTATCCTATTTGTAGATGAAGTCCACACTGTCGGTCTCCAACTGCGATATGAACCAATGTTCCAAAATGTCCAGATACACGTGTCCGGTAACGGTCTTTTCTCAGAAGAAAAAGGGGCCGTAAAGTTTAAATTTTGAGACCGCACAGAAAACATTGAGTTTTTGAGAATCCCGAATGTGCTCCGCGAAGGCTTGGGGTTTTCCTGTATCCCAGATTCGCCCATTGGGCGTATTCACTTTGTCACTAGCAAAAAATGTTGCTTTATCACTGAAGACAAGTTTATCAGAAAACGCATCGTCTTCTTCCATAAAACTTTGAAATCGCGAACAAAACTCAAAGCGGCTCACTTTGTCATCGGGCCTCAGGGCTTGTAGTAATTGCAAGTGGTAAGGCATCTGCTTCAATCGTTTGCGTAAGATCTTCCAAATGGTCGATCGTGGAATATCCACTTCTTTATTCACTGTGTGCGTCGAATTCTGTGGGCTACGCACGAAACTTGACCGCACGAGTTCCACGGTTTCTTCAGGCACTGATGGACGACCCGTTGATTTCCCTTTACACAGGCATCCTGTCGCTTTAAACTGTTCATACCATCGCCGTACTGAGTTGCCATTGGGTGGAGTTTTCCTAAATTTCGTTCGAAAGTGTCGTTGCACTGTTGCCACAGATTGATTAGCATGAAATTCGAGAACAGCAAACCCTTTCTCCCTGTTTGAACTGTCTTACCGACTATAAGACAAGTACTGCCCTCTCGCGGCCGCTAGCGGCGACCAAAGTAAACTTTGAGCGATGCGTGTCTGGTAACATCCAAATCGAGCAGCATATCGCTAATATTACAGCCACAAAAAATTTACGAAACCGCTCCAATCATTTGTGGACACCCTGTAGATATACACTCACGGACAATGAAATTTGCGCATAGAAGAAAACATGCTACAACAGCGAAACTTTACTAAAAGATGGAGTTCGTGCTGGTACGCAAATGATCCACGTCTGGTGCGAGTGCACATGAGCGCACCTCTGAGGTGGCGCTGCAAGCACGAACAGGCAGCCTTATAAACCGGCGTGTAGTCGATGCCTTATGAAAGCGAAAAGCACCGGACCGACGCAAGCAAGAGTGCAGAGTGACAAGAATGCCGGGTAGACTCCATAGACGTCGATTTACGCCACTTACGGACTTTGAGAGATGCCTGATCATCGGGCTGAAAACTGCAGCGTGGTGAGGGCGCCGTATAGCCCGACACGTGGATCGTTCTGACCACATCGCCCGACTGTGTTGGGAGTAGTGGATATGTGACGGCACTGCCACACGGCGGAACGGCTCCGGATTGACCAGGAGGACCACCAGTAGAGAGCATCGACGGATCGTGCGCCAGGCACGGACGGATCCCACAAGGACCCGGTTCACTATACAGGCAGATGTAGCAGCTCCTGTGTGCCCACGAACCATTTCCCGACCCCTCGCGGAAGCGAATCCCTGATCCCAGCGCCCCTTACATGTGCTGTCATTAACACCGGAAATCGCCGGCTCCGTGTGCAATGGTGCCAGGCCAGAGCGATGTGGAACGCCAGAAGCTTCCAGCGTGTGGTGTTTAGCGATGAGTGCCACTTCGTTTTAGGGACAGATGATCATCCGGGTGTGAAGGTCCCCGGGTCAAAGGCACAATCCCAACCTCGCTATCGACCCCCCCTTCTGTAGCATTATGGTCTGGGGAGCCATTGCTTACGATAACCTATCAGCTGTAGTAGTGGTACGTGGATCATTGACGGCCCGGCGGTATGTGGATGAGGTCCTACAGCCCCATGTGCTCCCATTCCTGTCCGGGATTCCAGGTGCGCTATACCAGCAGGATAATGCCCGCCCGCACACGGCTCGGGTTTCCCAGGACTGCATACGTCATGTTCAGACACTTCCATGGCCTGCTCACTGCCCGGACATGTCCCTTATCGAGCATGTGTGGGACCAGTGAAACACCGGCTGCCGCCGTGCAGCACTATTCGGGATTTGTAGCACACCGTCCAACACGTGTGGGCCAGTCTGCCGCAGAACAACATCAGGCGTCTGTTGGCCTCCATGCCGGACTATATTGCAGCATGTATCGCCGCACGAGGTGGTGCGACACGCTATTGAAGATGACCGGACTGCGTGCCACGGATCCCTCTGTAATTGTCCTGCAGCTCTATTTTTGCCATCATGTGTATCATTCATCTGTATCATTGCGTCCATAAGATTTCAGTTAAATCCGGTGCTTCTTCTTGGTGCGCAAATTTCATTTTCCGGGAGTGTAGAAAGAATTTCGATTAATCAAGTATCAAAGTATCAGACACGGAGTTTCCTGTACTTCTATAAATTTAATTGTTACTGCTGACGAGTTGGTACAGTGAGGAAAAAATGTCCTTCTGAAGGAAGGTGTATCAAAGGAAATAACAGAAACAATTTATAAAAAAAAAATGAAAAAAAAGTAATAGTGACTCCTGTTAATCAATAACTTACGGTAAACATGCAAAAAAACTTGGGGAACGGAGGTTTTGGACCTTAAAACTCCAACCTCTGAATACGGCGATGAGTATGACCCTTAGTATCACACAAAGCACGACACCAACGGGAATTGTACCCATGGTTGATGATAATGACTAAAAAGATGCAATAAGAAAAGTACAGAATGCTAAATCATTAAAAAAATCCAAGACAAAATCTAGGAATCTTAAGCTTTTGACTCATGTTCTTATGAGAACAATGGAAAATACAGTGAATAATTATAAAAACTCTGCAGGTGATTTATTAGTTTGAAGAATGCATTACGTATTGATCATCACAAGCATATTGCTACAGTTTCGTGTTTTAACGGACTCCATAATGATTCTGCGGCATTAGTTCTTTGGGAGCCCACTCAGATGTCTTACCCTACTAATGGCCCACTCAAATATCTTAGCCTAGGGGACCACTAAGGCTTTAATCCGGCCCTGCCTGGTATGATGAAAATTATATTTCTGAGCTGTTGTGAGTTACTCGTCTCAGTCCTACCGAACCTTTTGCGAATGAGTTGGAGCGCCAGATCAGTTCTGCTATTTTCGTAGTGATTAATTTGAAGAAGGAAGTAACAAACAAACACCTCCGCCCATTTATCATGTTTTATTAACTGTTGTCTCTCAAAACCGAAATGCTACAAGCGGAGAAACGTCTGTTTCACTGATGTCCGAATACTATTTTACAATACGTATGTCAAAAGTGTGCCCAAAACTGTCACATTCAAATTCTTTAACACACATTCTTTAATGCAGACGTTTTAGGGCATACTCTGTTGCATTCTTTGATTTAATGCAATATGTCTTGGAACCAGTGCCCCCCCCCACCTCCTATCTAATTTTAAAACTTGACTTCTATGAAAACAGAAGGTTTGTCAAGTTAACTATTCCTTATTTAGCGTTACTGGTTCCAAGGAACGAAGAGAACCATAGAATAAACATAAATACTCATGTCTCAACCTCATTGGAATCCAGCCGATATGTGCAAAAAACGAGCTGCTAACGGGCGGCTGCAATCAGGAATACTGCATTTCGCCCACTTAAGGTGGACGTCAAGTAATTTTGCTTCCTGTACTTCCAATGGAAAAACTTCTGTACACATTTTCTTCACAATTAATGCGTTCCAAAGGATGAAAATTTGAACATCGATTAAAATAACTTCATATTATAGCTTGGAATACTTAATATTTTCTAAAACATAACCATATTTATATTAAAAATCAATAACTTTTCCTTTGGTAGTATTGAAATGAGAAAAAGATGGCGCGACCTGTACTTTGATGACGCCAGTAGACAAACAAATGCCGGATTGCATAATTATGGTTATGTTTTAGAAAATATTAAGTATTCCAAGTTATGAAATGAAGCTATTTTAATCGAAGTTCAAATTTTCATCCTTGGGAACGCATTAATTGTGAAGAAAATGTGTACAGAAGTTTTCCCATTGGAAGTATAGGAAGCAAAATTACTTGAGGTCCACTTTAAAGAACGGAAAACTTCACTGATGGAACATTTGTTTGGCACTAAATGAAGCATAAAGAGCTAAACTTGGAAGAGTTCTGTACACTGGCAGTTGACAGTGCTCAGACGAAATATACTTCCACGCTTTGAGCAGTTTTATGGAGACCCCACTTCTTTGTCCCTTCCATTTATTATTTTTCCCCTCTAATACTCAGGAGTGAGAACACAATATGCGATCGTATCTCGAAAAGGGGGCGAACAGATGGCGAGGAACGGCCACCGGGGAAGGGGGGGGCATTTTTCCCAGAGAGAGAGAGAGAGAGAGAGATAAAGAGCTGTAGGTAGCACTTCTGATACGAATTTGAGAACCTTTTCGTGACTACAAATCCATGACGGGAGACACGGCGGCCTGCACGCTCAGCAGACTGAAGGCAAAAAGTTGTAAAACTGAAACCCTCCCCAGCACTTTAGATTTGACCAATTGAGATCTCAGATTTCGTAACTCCGATTTCTGGTTGGCTCACAAGCTGTTTCGAGTATAACTTTGCCCTGGGCTCTCGGCAATCTGCTGTTCTTAACGCTACCCCTCCCCCTCCTTTTTTTTTTCTTTGTTACATTTTTTTTAAGGCGTAAATGTGCCCTCTGTCTAGCATCTTCTCGTGTTTGAAAGGGCGTTTCCTTCCTTTGGATGAGTACGTGTCCTTGAATTTCCTGTGATTGAGCACTGTCTTTTGAAGGCTCTCGAGACACTTAAATGATGGTTTATCGCTCTCCTTCTTTTCCTTTTTTTAATCTTGTTTTTATTTTTTTATGCTTCATTTTTTTATGCTTGTTTTCTTGACTCATTATTTGATAAAGAAATGTTATGCGAGGGTAGTGGAGGAGAAAGTCATTTAAGATTAAGACGGAATTAGAAATATTAAAAAAATCGGTAAAGGCTCAAAGACTGCACCAGTCAGAACACATAAAAAAAATGGCTTCCTGGAATGTAATTACCACGATTTGTACTCACCTGCGCTAGCATACAAAATGATAGAAAAAACAGCTTTGTAAAAGTTATGGACGAAATATTTCTCAACCAATCACAAATGCATTTTGTCATGCGTTTAGCAGTATGCACTACGACACATTTTTATCTTGTCTTTTTAATGCACGGATATATAAAGGGAAATGACAGCTATAGTTTCTCCTGTCTCCTCATCTGAGTACACCGTATCTCTACTTCTGCATGAGTTACTCGTTTGATTTCTATTTTGTTTGCTGAAACCATTGCTAGAAGGGGATGAATGCGTCGCTTGATTTTTCTGATGCACATTTAGCGTAAATGTATATTTCTTTCCAACCCCTACACGGTAAAACATTAGTGATGTGAATTCACGGAAAATTCCTGAAAATAACTTGCAGCAAAGTTTCAGGTATTTTAACGAAATTTCCGTTTTCAAAAGTTTTCATTTCTTCTAACTTCAATTTTTTGGCAGATTTTCTTAGGTCAGTAATTCCGTTTATTTCAGAAAAGTCAGCTTCTGTTTTTTTCCTCGTATTTATACAGAAATTTCGTTTCGCAAAATCTTAGATTTCCACTTTCCTTATACTAGAGATTATTCTTTTCTGACGTATGAAGATAACGAATCCTTTCTCTTTGCTGCTGCTGTGTGTTTCGAACCGGGTTCGTGTTCAACAGCAGCCGCGCGTGCTAGCGTTGTGCCGGAAAGATACGTAAATCACAGATACGTATAAGGTAGAACGCTAATCACGAGAGATATTACACAGTTTTCTCATTGTGATTTTTTGCAGCAGCAGAACGTTTTGGAGCAGCTAGAGATATTTTTAAACTGACAATGATTTGTAATTGCGCTTAAAAAAGGTACAATATACTGCTTCATACTATTATTTCACAAAACCCGTGTATGTAAAATTTACTCTTGATAGGTATAATAGCTTTTGTTCTAAGCGGTCCACAGGCTGATACATAGACATCATACAATCACCTGTACAATAATTTGAGTACCCAATTTCTTACGGAAACACAATATACAGCAGCTGGTGCAGAAAACGAGGGAGAGAGGGGGAAATATACCCTATGCCACATTAACCAAAATTTCATGCGATATGCAATCCACAATATGCGATCACGATCACGCTACAAAACTTTAAAATCATATTCTCCGACAGACGATTGAAAATTTAATATTTAATCTAACTTCAAGTATTCCCGTGAATCTCTCCTATTACCGCGGATTTCCCGCCATATAGATTCAGGAAATGTATAAGAACAGAATTTTCCCATTAATATACGAAGGGAATGGCTGATGAGTTTCCGAAAATTCCGAATTTTTCTTTTACATCTGTTAAAAACTGCAGTTTTACCGTTAATATACGAAAGGAATCGTGGCAAGGTTTTTCGAAAATTCGGAATTTTCCTGGTGTATGAAAAGTCCGTGGATTTCAGGTTTCTTTCCGTCATTTCACGGATAAGGTTGTATCAAGAATATGCTTCGTTAATTCACGAAAAGAATCACGGAAAATGGCTCCTAAATTTCAGGATAATTTTTACAGTGTATCTACAGTTGGGAATAGGTGGTGTTCTTGAAAGTAATGGGTGAGACCTGTAGTGTCTCACCCATTACTTTCAAGAACTGTCAGTCCTACTTTTACAATTTTCTGTCATCCTTCTGTCAGTCCAGAACAAAATCAACTTCCCCAAGCATACAAAACTCATTACGGAACCCCAATCATACAAAATTCGCTCTACTACTCAATTTCTTTCCTGTTTTGTTTCGGGATTTAATGACTACCATGAGAATCCTAAGGGATATAAGTTCGTACCTAATGTAGGGCCGCTGATTTCAGGAAAGGGAGAAAGTCACCACCCATGTCTCATCGGGACTTGAACTGGGACATATATCGAAAGAATAGCAAGAAACCTACGTCTCTAAACACTTAGCCACCGCGGAGGCTCTTCGCCCATCAAGTTTTCTCATTGCACTGAAACTTTGGAGTTCCTTACCTGGTCATATCTTTCCGGTAAACTATAACTTTCAGTTATTGAAATAATGGAAAATAAAGTACTTTTGACCCTTACATGTTTTGACTTTCATTTCTAACAAAACAACAAAAAATAAACTCAAAAACACAGGAGAGTTCTGCTCTCTCTTTCTCTCTCTCTGCAGATCCGGTGCATGGCACAATCATCTAAGAGCTGATTTCTGACCATTCACCTGCAATAGGTATGAGTTCGAATCCCCTACGAGGCATGGATGTTGTGTTTTTCTTTCAACACTGGCTCTCTCCCTTCTCTGGAACCAGTGTCCCTTAATTAGGGACGGGCGACTGCTTATAGCTTCTCGAGTGGCTCACTGTGGTCGTTTAATCCCAAAATTAAATTAAATCTCTCTCCTTTCTAATTGAATACTGCAACGTCTGTTTGTAAATCATACTTCTCTGGAATTCCTTGATCGCCGAAAGGTCAGTTTTGCATCCAAAATACGAGGGTTAAATAAACAAAGACATCGCTCTTTCCACGTTTAAACAACACGCAGCAACCGAAACATTGTTATATACTGTCACCGCCGGGGTATTGAATCCCGGTTCTCTCAGTATCCAGCCAAGCGCGTTAGCCTTACACCACGGTGGCCAACAATCCATGGCGCTTTGTGTGTTTTTCTATCAGCTGCTGACATCATAAACTCGTAAGATGAGCTCAGCTACTGAGACGTCCCCATCTGGTTAGCATTAACGGCGCTGGCTATATATTAATTATAGCAATTAAATCCAAAGGGCGAGATCCAAAGTGAAACTCCTCCAAATACTCAGTGAATAAACAAGGCTAACGTGGTGTAAAAAAAATATTTCTTAAAAAAAAAAAATCGCTCGGCTGGATATCGAGAGATCCGGAATTCCATTCCCCGGCGGTGACCGTATAACAATTTTTCGGTTGCTGTGTTTTGCTGAAACGTGGAAAGAGCTATGTCTTTGTTTATTCAGCATTGGATGATTTTCAATACGAGGGTAGTTCAAAAAATAAAATTTCAAGACTAATTGTTTCTGGAGCAGACCTATACGAAAACCATTAATATAGAC
This sequence comes from Macrothele yani, assembly GCA_039090855.1. Lineage (NCBI taxonomy): Eukaryota > Metazoa > Arthropoda > Arachnida > Araneae > Macrothelidae > Macrothele > Macrothele yani. The sequence continues at coordinate 283,833 of JAYWMT010000215.1, read as the reverse complement.
AGTAGCGTGTCAGAGTGGCCACATTGTGGAGCTTCAAAGTGGAGGTTAGACGTGAACGTCGGTTTCTCGAGGAGTTAGTAATGTAGTTCAAGAAAGATGACACCGAATTTTCTGGTGTAATCAGCACGTCTTTTGAATCCGTTCTGACGCTAATTAAATTTACCAAAGCTATTCAAAGTGAATGAAAGCGGTATGGAAAACAGTAGTATTTAACCGAAGAAAGAAGTTTCTCAATTCGGTGTTAAATCCCGCAGATACTGCTGTAAACGGAATCGTGAACTTACCCCCTCTGGTTGCGTATTTGTGAATTAATTTTTTTAAATTATATAAGAAACATTTCGCAGCGGAAACGCTCTCCAATAAAGAAAGAATTTTTCAAATCGGACTCTTAGAAGCAGAGATATCGACAAATATAAGATATGCATCTACGCCCCCTGGCGGGAAAAACCATGTCTTTTTTAAGAAGAAAGTATTCTCAAAAGGTTTTTCTATGTGAGCGGTATCAGTCCAGGAAAGAGTTTTTTCAGTCGAGTTTTCAGGAGCTGAGATTTTGCTGCAAATACATCAGAAGCAGTAATTAACATTTACGCTCCCTGGTGGTCAAACCATTCTATACCAAATATTAGAAATTATGATTCAAATCAACCGGAAACTTGAGACTTGGTCGTTCTGGGTGGTGTAGTGGTTAGCATACCCGGGCGCTATCTGCGAGACGCGGGTGCGCTTCCCGCTCCAGGACGACGAAATTTTCAAGTTTTCGGATATTATCTGACTTACCATCCTTGTCACAATTAGACCAAAAAACGGACATCTTCAAAACATTTCCCATCAGGCACAGGAAGAATTTCTCAAATCGAAGTTTTAGAAGCAGAAATATCGGGGAAACGCAATTTACCTTAACGCCCCCTAGCGGAAAATTTACGTGTTACTTGACAATTTTGAAATTATATGGAAAACATTTCACCCCAGAAACGCTATCAAACAAAGAAGGATTTTTTTTCAAATCGGACTCTTAGAAGCAGAGTTATTGACAAAAGTAAGATAAATATCTACGCCCCCGGGCGGAAAAGCCATATTCCGAAAAGGTTTATCGACGTAAGTAGTATCGGTGCACATACGATTTCTTTTCAATAGAGATTTTAGAAGCTCAGATTTTGCTGCAAATACATCCGAAGTAGGAATTAACACTTACACCCCCTGGTGGCCAAACCATTTTTTACCAAAAATGAGAAATTATATGTGAAACATTTCTCATCAGGAGCTGTATCCCCTGCAGAAAAAAAAATCCTATAATCGGAGTTTTAGAAGCAGAGATATCGAGAGAAACGCGATTTAGCTTTACGCCTCCTAGTGGAAAATCTATGCGTAACTTGAAAAGGTAACTATATCTAAAATACTCTTCGACATAGATGGAATCGAAATGTAAAAATAATTTTTTCTATCGGATATTTAGAAGCAAATATATGGAATGAAATGTATTTTGAATTCGATATCATTTGCCTTTACGCCCTCTAGCGGCGCAAATGTACGTCGTAAAAAACAACGAAATGGAGGATCATCATTCGCATATTCCAAGCAGGGACGCGCCAAGCGGGGGTTCAACGGTGCTAAGCATCCGGGCGCCAGATTCCGGGGGCGGAAGGACCCACAATAAAAAATTTCGGTTGATAAAATAATATCAGTGATGTGGGGGAAGCTATGAAAACGTTATACTGTGAGAAATGGTCATGCTAAGCGGAACATTTGCTTTTTTAGTAAAAATAACTCGTTTATAATTCAACAGAAAACGTCTTGAAATCAGAGAATAATTTTTACTTGTTCAGTAACAGATACCGCGGACAAAGGATTGAAAATTCTTTTTCTAATTTTTTTTTTTAATCTTGAAGATTTCAGCATTCATGAATGCGTGGCCGGCGCTATGACAAATTGGGCCAATATGTAGGAAAAACACAATGGACTCCAAAAAGCATAATTTGTCGACTTAAAACCCTTACGCATTTTATGTACTTTGAGCGGCTCATACTTTAAATCTGGTCGTAAATGACGACGAAAAAATTTCCCTACAGATTGTGAACATTTTCAGCATTGTTCAAGAAATATATGCTTACTTTTTTGAATTACCTTATCGTTGGCAAATTTTCAAGAAAGAGCTTCCAGCGTCGACCGTAAAACAGGGTGGGAAAATACAGTATTATAGGATCGATGCAATACGCGTAACGAGCACTTGGGTTCAATTTCGATGTATTCCAGGATATTAGATATTTTGGTTAGAATAGTTAAAGAGATGCCCGTCATGTTTAATATTACATGTATGTATATATATCATCCTCCTCCTCAACCATTATCAATTTTCTTCTGGATGAAATTCGAAAGCATACTCCCGCATGCTTTCGAATTTCATCCACCCATTTCCCACGTTGTCTTCTTTTGGGTCTTTTCCTATCTCTTGGAATCCAGTCTAAAATGTCTGTTGTCCATCCAGGGTCCGTTCTCTTGGCAATATGTCCAGCCCATTACCATTTCAGGGATTTTACTCTGATCATAATGTCTTCCACTGTTTATCATTTTCCTTACCCACGGGTTTCTCATCTTATCTTACTTAGTTATATATACTGCATGTGTGTGAGCGCGCGCGCGCGTGTGTGTGTGTGTGTGTGTGTGTGTGTGTGTGTGTATCCATCCATCGAGAAGCTGTAATATGTTTATCATCGTACATGACGAAACTTTTTTTTACCGGTAATGCAGACTTTTGTGTAAATTGACAGAGAGAGAGAGCGGAAGCTGACTTCTTGAATTATTCGTAGCGTCATCTGAACTAGTTTTACAGATTTTTTTTCTTCAGTGTTTTATAGAAAATCTCAATTTACCAGAAATAGAAAATAATGTTGCTAAAAATATTTATTTCATGTAAAAATGAATAAAAATTGAAAAATATTCTCGTACAAGTGGGCGGCAAATGCCCTAGGCGCGCCCCTGATTCCAAGCTTCCCAACGCAAAAAGAATATTTCAAATCGGACTAATAGTTGCAGAGATATGGTGTCCACAGACTGACGGACGTACAAACCGATAACATAAGCACGATCTTTTTTTACAAAAGACGTGCTAAAAAGTAAGTCACCAATGAGAGGGTTAGGTAAAAACAAGCTCAAAAGAAGGCATTCGAAATTTTGAACGGAATTTGCAACTTTATTTTTTTTTAATCCTTCAACACTTTTTTTATTACTAACTTTTTTATCAATTTTAATAAATGTTGCTTTGATTTCGGAAATTTTTATTGGAAAAAGAATAATGTTACGTGGATGTCATTTTAAATACTTTTCCACTATTTATACGATTTCGAACATTGAGTGTGAATAATGGGAATCAATCACATGTGACTTACACGCCGCTTTTGCAACATTATGGAGTATGAGCAGAAGATATTATTTGGCCGCCCCGGTGGCGCAGTGGTCTAAGGCGCTGGCCTCTGATCATTCGTCCGTAAGAGGTCCGGGTTCGAATCCCGGTCAGGCATGGATGTTGTGTTTGTCTTACGGCACTGGCTCTTTCCCTTCCCTGGAGCCAGTGACCCAAAATTAGGGACGGGCGACTGCTTATAGCCCATTTGAGTTGCTCACGGTGGTCGTTAAACCTCCAATCAAAAAAAAAAAAAAAAAAGATATTATTTGTGCTTCTTTTTTTTTTTTTTGTGTGATCAAAGTAAGTTTCGCTTGCTGATGTCCATCGGCATCTAACTGAAGTGTTTCGGGACTTGTCACGTCAACATGATCTGAACGGTGTCAAAAATTGACGGGCTTAGGGATACTGTGACTGATGATAAATAATCACAATGGGCAACTGAAATCAACACAGCACAAATTAAGAAATGATTAAGGACGAAATACGTGTAACGTTGCGAAGCGTTTCATTTGAGCTTGTTATGTCATTCACCGGCGTGTCCGTGAAGTCTTACAGCAAAACTAAGTGTGTATGAGGTAGTTTCCACACGCATTTACCTTTTAACCAACTGGAACGAATTAACTCTGGTTTAGCAAAATGGGCTGAAATTAGCTGCCTAAGGGGAAACATGGCTAAACGAGTGAACTACTCATCAGGAACCGTTGCTTCCCTTAACTTTGTTACTTAAAATGGTTATTTAGTGGGATGAGTGTGTGCGTGTGACACTAATTCTTTGACTGATAACCGATAGAGAGTGCTATAATAGTAATGGCGTTGAACCTAAGAAAGGAGAATGATGTTTGAGTCACTTTTTTGTGCCATGATGTACGGGTCAGCGGGAGTAGCCCTTCTCCATTATGCTTTGGATCATGAAGCAGAGAATGAATTAGAAGGGAGCGCTTATCATCACAAGTTCAGATTCGGTAAGTAGTAAGGGAGGGGGACTCTGGCGCTGGAAGTGACGTCACAGGTTGTATCGACCCTGAAGATCGACAGATTTTTCTTCCTGTGGGAACGATGGGCGTGGCCCTCGGTGTACGCCATTTTTTTAACAGCGTGACGTCACAGCTCTCGTCGACATAGCCCACTGGAAAGAAGACCTGAAACGATTTAGTCATGTGACCAAAAAGGCCTCAGCTTCCATGCTCTGAACTGCACGAGAAGTCCATTAGTGTGCTGCAGTGAAGTTGTTCATATTTTATTACTTTGATTTATTATTGTGATTCTCTTTCCAAAGAAAAATAAATTAACATAATAACATATAACGTTCATTTACCACGGCAACAGAAGATGTTAGTGTTTTTGTTTTGTTTTTTAAAGGATTATTTACTTCTACCTGCTGGTTCCTGCTGTTACTGATGTACAAGTAAGATTTCTTTTCTGTCTTAAGTAATATAACGTGCAAAGTTTAGTTATTTATATGTACATTGAAAAAAGGATTTGTTACTCATATGTTTTGATCGTAAACCTATCTCAGTTGTTTAACGGTTTAGCATTTCGGTAAGATGTATACATCTTACTGAAATGTTTTTTGCACCGCTTTTGTTTTATTTAGTGGTAGATTTACTAAATTCAAACGACAAAATTCCGCCTTTCCAAAAAATAACGACAGTAAAAAAAACTCAGAAAATATGCTCAAGTCAAGCAAAACAAATGCAAAAGGTTCGTAAGTCTTCTTCCTTGAGTAATCCATGAATAAGGAACACACTGACACCGCACACCGGAAATGTTAATATTACGAGTATAGGCCAAAACCAAAAATACCGACGCAGGAACTTCGGCAATGGCGGCGGAGCAAAGTCTAATAAAAATTGAAGGTAATTGAAAAAAGTTCCGCAAAAATCCAACAGGGAGTTCACCAGGAGCGAAACAAAAATTGTAAACAAGCCGCCATCTTGGAATCGATGCAGACATATGCCATCAAAAGCTTTAAAATATTCGCATTTCGTGCCACAACTTTTAAGTAATTTCTCAACAAAACAACAACACATTTCATTTATTTTGTGCGGCAAATTGCAAAGTTCCCATCAGCTGGAATTCTAAGTGAAAACTTCGCAAATACTTTGTCAGTTTCGTTTAAACATTAGCACTTCTTTCATTCTGTGTAAAACTTTCAAAGTAATTTTGAACTAAATATTAGCATATTTTATTCATATTGCAACACAAACTTCGAAGTTTCCATCAGCTCGCGTTTTATGAAATTCTCCCGCTACTCTGTCAGCCCACATTACTGATAGCTGAGACGACGCACACAAGGTAGCTGGGACTAAGTTGGTCACATGACCTCAGTGGCAGCCGTTCGTTTCAGGACCTCTTGTTTCCAGTGGGCTATGTCTCGTCGATGCTCACGACTAGAGATGAGCGTTATTTCACTACCTGTGATTTGATCACGGTTATTGGAAAGTCACAATTAGCGCCTGCTACTGAAAACCATGAGTAACAGTGATCGTCCAATAAACGTTCCTCACTCTGTCATTGCTACCCATCATGCTCTTCGTTACCGAGTGAATTCTGCTCCTGTAGCTGTTACTCGTTATCTGCTGTTGCGATTGGCAGCTGACTGCTATTCGTGATTTTTTCACAGCGTTATTTGTGAGCTCACCGTCACGTCGTTCTCGCAGTGAGTGGGGTTCAATTTTTTTGAATTCGGAGAAAATAGTGAATTGTGAACGTTACTTAGTAAATCTTTAGTAGCTTCATCCATTTCAATCCCGAAAAAAAATGCTGCCTCGTTTCTTTCAAAGTTGTAACATACCATGTTAGGTATAAAAGAACAGTGCATTTTTGATAATCTGAATTCAAAATTTAACTAACCGCAAAAAAACTATAAAACAATTACGCATAATTCAACTGAAAAAGCCGTAAAAAACTACAGCAAAATATCAGGATTAGCGCAGAATTACGTATAAAAGTTTAAAACGAGTTTAGGACATTTGGGCACCGGACTTTTTTGGCACCCGGAATTTGGGCACAAATATTTAAGAGCCGTACGAAATTGCCGTTTCTTGGCGCTTTGAGGGGAATTCAATGGAGAAAACGTTCCCAGTAAGACAAACGACAATTACAATTGAATTTAAAAAAAAACAAAATAAAGTACAAATTTTGAAGATGACTCCGTTTTTTGGTGTATAAATATGACAAGGAAAATATCCGAAAACTTGAAAATTTCGTCGTCCTGGATCGGGATTACATAGCACATAATCATGGATATGGATTACATCATATTCATGATTACATAACACATTTCTTAGGTTTCAACGAAACAAAGCAATTACACCAGAACTCATACTATGTTCGGAAAAAGACGATAAGGAGGGATTTTTTTATAACGCTGCGCTTTTACTTAGGCACTACATATTTACATAACATGTCAAGTTATTAATATTTCTCTCTTACTTAATTAGGCACTAAATTACTATGCCTCATTTGTATGACCTTTTTTGACAGTCTTTTTTTCTACCGATGTCATATTTATAACGTTTACGTATCAACTCAAGGCAATAATATTGCGATTTTACTTAAGCACTAAAAATTATTTCACAGGACCTAGCCTAGGCCTTTTTAACAGTTTTTGTTTTATCGATGTCACATTCATAACAATTACGTATCGACGCAAGTTAATCATATCCCGCCTTTAATTTTTCACTAAAAATTTTCTCACAGGCCCTAGGTCTTGGCCAAGGCCTTTTTAACAGTTTTTATTTAACTAATGTCATATTCACAACTATTACTTATCAAGTGATGTTAATATTATTCCGCTTTTACTTAGGCACGAAATATTCATTCATAACCCTAGGCCTAGGCCTTTTAAACAGTTTTTACTCAACCTATGCCATATTCGCAACGTTTGTGATTCAAATCAAGTTAGTAGCATTGCGCTTTTACTTTGGCACTAAATGATATTTCACAGACCCGAGGCCTAGACTTTTTTACCAGCTTTTGTTCTGTCGATGTCACATTCATAACAATTACGCATCAACTCAATTTAATAATATTCCGCTTTTACTTAGGCAGAAGATATTATTTCACAGGCTCTAGGCCTAGGGACTTTGAATAATATTTAGTGCTTTAGTAAAAGCAGAATATTATTAACTTCACTTGATAAGTAATAGTAGTGAATATGACATTAGTCGAATAAAAACTATTAAAGAGGCCTAGGCCTAGGGCCTGTGAGAAATTTTTTAGTGAAAAAGTAAAGGCGGGATATTATTAACTTGAGTTGATACGTAATTGTTATGAATGGGACATCGATAGAACAAAAACTGTTAAAAAGGCCTAGGTCTAGGACCTGTTAATTAATATTTAGTGCTTAAGTAAAGACGCATTATTATTACCTTGATTTGATAGGGAAACGTTATGAATATGGTACCTGCAGGAAAAAAGACGGTCGAATATGGCATATTAATTAGTGCCTAATTAAGTAAAAGAGAAATATTAATAACTTGACATGTTATGTAAATATGTAGTGCCTAAGTAAAAGTGCAGCGTTAAAAAATCACTCGTTTTCGTTCTAATCGAAAAACAGAGTATGATTTCTGCTGTAATTGCTTTGTTTCCTTGAAGGTTTAATAAATGTGCTATGTAATTTTTTTTAATTCACGAATGTACTTTTGTTTCCCCGAATTCAAGTATAATTGTCACTTACTTGCCTTACGGTGAAGATCTTCTCGATCAAACTCTTACTATAGAGCCAAGAAACAGCAATTGGTATACGGTCCCTTAAACATTAGTGTCCAAATGTCCGGTGCCCAGATGTATGCCCCGTCTTTCAGACAGAAAATCATGAATATGTCTTAATTTCTTAATGATTATGAGATATGAGTGAAAAAAAATTTGTTCACAACACTTGTTCAAGTAGGAAGAAATATAGGAACACTATAATTTTTTACGCAGCGCAGTTTCATTGCTCTAAAAGGGAACGTGCCAAAATGTCCGTGTGCCCAAATGTCCGAACGCCGTTTAAAACATAAAACTCACGATCCGCTGCATATGACTGCAACACACCCACACTCCCACCGTTCTTCTACGTGATTCTACTATCAGTTACTTTACTGGTACACAGAAGTCAAAGAACAGGTCTTAAACTGTAATCAGTATTTGTCATTTTCTTGTAGGACTTCCGACCACAGTGAGTAAAGTTTAGGTCCCAGCCACCTACAGCGAGATCGCCTTTTGGGCAGGACACAGAAACGGAAGGAATGAGAGCAAGTCTAGCGACTTTGACAGAACAGTTTGTAGTGAGATTAGAGTACAGTAGATGGCGCCACCGTACAAATACGATGTTGCACATAGAGGGATGAGAGAATTTCGAGGGGGGGGGGCATAGAAAAGGATACCCATTTAACCAGTGGGTCCAGCCTGGGAGTCGTCACTTAACGTGCTCGATTGTTAGTAAATCACACCATCTCCGAAAGATCAGCCCAGGCTTGAACCTGGGGACCTTGCATCGATAGTCTGAATCACTAACCACTAAGCCATCCGCGGCTATAGGTCTTAAACTGTGATTCCAATCACGGTTAAAAATCCCTGTTACTTTTGAGTGGCAGGGCCAGTCCCCTCCTCACTACTTCGGTACCGCTGGGATTGAGAGGAGTAAAGGAATCGTTTCTTCCTCTCATCCAGCGAGTACCGACTATAGCTTTCGCAAAATCCCACCGCTGTGTAAATGTTATTGTTTGAAGGGCGCAGAAAAGTTTGAGCACCATTTGGTTCAAAAACAAAGGCCACTAAGAGGGTTAATAAATAAAAACGAAGGAATGCCAGTGACAGCCGCACTTTCGTGCAACGTTATGAGCAAGATGGAAACTAGTTTATTTACCGCGTTGTTATGGGGGACGGCACTTGGGTCAGCCATTTACGCGAGTATCGTTGGTGTAGTTATACACTTTAAATTGGCACCTTGCAGCATAAAGGTTCCACTCTAAACTTCTTTAAGCACCTTCTGCTGGGAAATTGCCATAACTACTGACAGTTACTGTAAGACGCTGAAACCCTTGACAGAGGCCACTGGGAGAAAAACAGCTGGTCTTCTTAGCCAGGGTGTCATTTTCCTTCATGACAAACGGTGACCGCATGTGACACGTCAACGTCCTGTCAAATCAGTAGCAGAAAACTTGAGTTGCTGGAACAGTTTCGATAAGGCATTCTCCAGCGCCCTCCACACAACCCGGTGCTGGCACCTAGCGATTCTCACGTCTTTTCATTATTGAAAGATCACCTGATAAGACGTCGCTCCACCACAGAAAAAATACCAAACAGAAGTCATCGCTTTTTCCACGTTAATAAGTGAGTCACGGAAAAATTATCGTCGGCTGCCACCGGGAATCAAACCTAGGGTCTTCCAATTACGCGCCGGACACGCTACCACTGCACCACAGATGAAATGAAAATCGCCGTCAAAGCATAGCTGCAGCTGTAGAAGTAAGGAATTTATCCAGTAGAAATAAGCACGCTCCTAACACGTAGCCACAAATTCCTTATTGTTTTTGGGGTCAATGTTGACAAACAGTGTGTTAATAGACTTTTTATTTTGTACATCTGATTCAAAGCATCAAATATGATGATACGGGACAAAAGCTTTTGAAACTTACTTTTTCGATCAAGCTACACAGTTTGAATTCATATTTGAATTTTACAGGAATTCACTTACGAGCAATTTTTGGGCGCAAAGAAATTCTTATAGCCTGAGACTCGTGCCTTTGTATTTTAATAAATGCAGTTCAATTTGACTATATAAGAACCTCAATTTAGACGGTAGCTTGTTCATGGCATAAAAATGAATACATATTTTAGTTCTTAGGAAGAATGCTAATCAGTCTTACTGCTGCTCGGTTCTAATATCGTTGGTCACTTCCGTTTTATTTTCGGCTCTTATCATTTGTAAAGAAATTCTTGAGAATCTTTCTCAATATATTACACCCAGCTCTTTTACACAGGACATAAAACATTGAAGGAAAATGATCCGTGGTACTAATTGCGATGCAAAAGAATAAGAAAAACACCGATGAGTATGGTATTTAAATAGTGGAGAATGAAACTAGCAATATCAACGTTCCCTAGTGAGAAACAGAGGGATATTCGTCACTTTTTTTATCAAATTCGAAACTTTTCTGTTTTAGAATTTATATCTCATCCCTCCGTCGCGAACCGAGGTGCAGTAATTTTCGCTGTCCTTTCCATGCTCTAAATGGCAGAGCGATAAATTCAGCAGGAGGCCGCAGTTCTTCAGTGTGCTACAAATTATTGAAATGTAGCTTCTGTAGTTTCAAAGCTGCTATACTTTAACAGAACTTCAGATGGGACTTTGTAATTCATCTTCAAATTGAACAATTTGCAAAACTAGTCGCCATTGATATGATATTGCTATGGCAAAAACCATGTTCCACCCCTATAGTAATATGGGCGGATCCGGAGGAGGGCTGCGCGCCTCTGAAGAAAATTATTTTCCTTTATTTAACCATCTTACTGTTTCCGTTCTTAATTAATCTGTAAGCTAATAATCTGTCATAACGTAGAATGATAGAATGATTTTATTTGTTAATAAGTCGCCAGTAACAAACGGCAGATTAGCTTACTAACCCCATCTCTCCCTTGAAATAAATGCTGGATCCTCCAGGTCTTGGTAAATGATCTTTATGCGAGTTACTACTGCAGAAAGCCTTTCGGCGTTTTGGGTAGGAATTTTTCATATTTTATGCTCGTTACCGAGCAACGCTCTTAAATTACAAGTTATTTTATTTATATTTGGCAAGTTTTCTGAAACCACGCATTTGAACTGTTAAACACTAGGAATTTGACCACCGAGCAATGTGTAACAGCCATCTAGGTATTTTCCGTTTTAAAGTCTGACGTCAATCTTTTGTGCTCGAAATTTCCTAATGTTAGCCACAGCAAAGGCGTCGAATTCCGAAAATTGCAGGGGCCTGCCCCAACTTCAGCAGCATCCTAGACGTCCAATCATAAACTTTTTATTACCAAATATTAAAGTTACCTCTCTATTTGGTTTCACATACATAGAACCTACAGAAAAATTCGGACAGTGAAATCCGCTTAATACGCTCACGGTTAATATGATTTCCCGCTTAATACACATTTTCCACGCAGTCCTTAGAACTGAGAGGCAAATAAGTACAAATTTACCCTATTTAATACTCTTCGAATCCCGCTTAATAAGCGTTTAGGATGCAGTCCGCCTCGAGGTAATTAAGAGTTGTCTCATTAAAGCAGGCGTCAAATGGCCACAAAATGAACCGGCACTGCAACCGGATGACGAAGAGGATCCCATTTCCGTGAATTTTCCTGGATACGTGTCTGTCGGCGATGATATCGCAACTTGTGAGATTCGAATAGTACAAGAAATTGTAGAAGATAATGCTGCGAGTGCTACTACAAACGAGGAGAGTGAGGAAGAAGAAGAGCCTGTGTTACCGCCGACGCCAGCCACAGCATTCAATTCACTGGCTGAAGTAAGACGTTTTGTGTCTAGCATGACTGGAGTTTCTGACACCATCAGTAAAATAAATCAGCTGGAAACGATAATTCTGAATTCCGCTTTAAAAAAAATGAAACAAAGTAAGATTGAGAATTATTTAATTATTTAAAGAAACTATATAAAAAAGTGATACAGTTTATAAATACTCTACAAGAAAAAAATAATTTTTATAATCTACGTGATGTTTTTATGTATTTTTTAATTAATATTGTGAGGTAATACGACAAAAAATTGTGTTTTTTCTGGTGTTCTTTTTTTTTTTTAATACCATTATTTTTGGTGTTCTCCAACAGTTTCGTGAATATGCAGCCGACATATACAAAGGTACGTTGCGTAGGTTTTATCTATTTTCCATTTCCGGCTAAGACGCTTTCCCGTTTAAGACGCTAATTTGCGTCTGCCCCTTGAAAATCTTATTAAGCGGATTTTACTGTATATTACTTAACATTTGAAAAAACAATTCTTTAAAACCACATGGAATTTTTTTTTACTCAGTTCCCTTTCTTTTTCTTTTTTTTTCCTTTCACTGTGTAGTTGAATTGGGTATATATAGGATAATAAGACGGAACTGTCTTCCCACAAAACTGCTTCTAACTTGCAGCTCAAAAATTGGGAGAATCGGTACCGAGGCAACATGGAGCCTGCTGACGGGCACTCGGAGCGTGAACACAAAGCACATCTACACGCGAAGCCCTTGTCCAATACCTAGCTCGTATTCGAAAAACTCAGATCCTGATTGGTCTCCCTAAAGCTGCAGTGTTCTCGTCTCTCGCTCAGCACCATAGCAACTGAACTGTATGTTTGTGTGTAGCTGCAAAAGAAAACGTTAGCTGTGCTCTTGCTTCTTTGTTCGAAACGACCGACACGTTTCTTTCTTCTTTCTTTCCTTTTATTACTTTCTGCACATCCTGACAGAAAATGCTCATGGAAGGAGGAGAAAAGAAAAGAAAGGGAAAAAGGCAAAGAAAATTACAAACTCCGAAAGTTTTACTTCTCTAAACCGGATTTTTTTTTTTTTTTCTCGTTGCGTGTGATGAAGTTTATGAACTGAATCTCAACAACGAAAATGAAAAATTCTGCCCTTCTAATCTTCTTCGTGTTCATTTGAAAGAGCATACGGGTTGACTTTTGTATTTTTTATTTCTTCTATTATTTTTTTATTCACGAGGAAAAGGTCTTTGTTTTTGGGCAATAAATCACTGAATCGCAGTCAAGATTTACTGAAGCGAAATGAAAGAGAAAAAAATATGTAAAAAAATATATATATCTGTATATAAGAAAAGCACAAAACTCTTCGAATTTTGGTGTTCTTAAGGCTTCGCGACCGATTCCGCTGCAGGAAAAAAATTGCGCTTTTATTTATAGTGACACAGCTGAAATTCTGAACCGAAAAATGCATGAAAGATACTGCATCATGAAATCATAAAAAAACATACTAGAAAAATAAAAACTTTATTTTGCTGGCATGATCTGAAGAAAATTCTAATTGTAAAATCCGAGTTCCTCCTCTTCCCTTCCATAAGTCAGTTCTATTGTTCATATCTTACATACATAAAAAAATTCTAGTCAGAGCTTAATATCACATATAGCACTCAGTATAAAAAAAAATGCATTATTTACTTTGATGCTAATTTAAACTAAAAAAGGCGTTTCTCGCTTGTTGTTAGTGCATAGCAAGGAAACTTCCATTTCTGTATTTTCTTGGCTTAATACATTGCACACGGAACAGATCAGTGTTGCTATTCTACTGATTTTGACGGATGTAGGTAGAAATACCCCCGGAGAAAATACCCCTGAAAACTGAAAAGCGGAATAAATACCCCCAAAACAAACGGTTCACTGTAAACTGCCACACAGGAACACTGATGTCTGGCAGTGTTCTGGTGTAACAATTTACCTGCAACCCTGCCAACACATCTTTCAGAAACTTGGCTACAAAAATTCAAAGGGGGGGTGGGTGGGTGGGTGGGTCTATGAAAGATTGCCGTTTTTGGGCCTATATTGAGAACTGAATTGAGAACTCCAAACGAATTTCGCGAAAACGTTCCACGTAAGCCAAGCGAGAATTGTACTTTAATTTGAAGAAATAAATTGCCGAGGATCCGAGGTACACTTGGTTTGGGGGAAGGCCTACCCCGAACTTGCGTAATATTATATTCTGGGCCGCTGGAGTCTGTCAGTGTATCCAGGAAGTTCCCCTTGAAGTATCCGCGGGGTCCATGAGCTGGGGGGGCTTTCCCCCAAAATGTTAAAATGTACGTAGAGCTGTAAACATTATTACCATGCTTTATATAATGATTCTGTACACGACCATGAATTTTCAGAGAGGGTAACCCCCCTTCCTCAGTTTCTAAGAGGATGCACTGATCGACTCTAGAGGTCCAGAATATAAAATTGCGAAAGTTGGGGGTAGAGCCCTCCAAACCAAGCACCTCGTATCCCTTTCACAGGCTTCACCAAATGTCTGGGGAAAGGGGGGGGGGGAAGGGCATACATAGTTTGCCATTAAACACAACATGAAGCATAGAAATTGCGAGCAAATCCCTTACCTTGAACACTTGTCTGCGCTCTTAGAAACTTGGGGGAGGGCGAATTCACCCCACCCTCCCGAAAACTCGTAGTCGTGTACAGAATCATCATGTAAAGCATGGTTCTAATGTTTGCAGCTCTACGTCCATTTTAATGCCTTAGGGGAAACCTCCCCCCTGCTCACGGACTTGGCGGACGCTTCAAGGGGAACAGCCTGGATACACTGACAGGCTTCAGCGGCCCAGAATCTAATATTATGGAAGTTGGGGTTGAGCCCCCCCCCAAGTGTACCTCGGATCCTCGGCAATTTATTTCCTCAAATTAAAGTACAATTCTCAATTGGCTTACATGGAACGTTTTCGCGAAATTTGTTTGGAGTTACCAATTCAGTTCTCAATATAGGACCAGAAACGGCAATCCCCCTCCTTTGAATTTTTGTGGCCAAGTTGCTGAAAGATGTGTTGGCAGGGTTGCCGGTAAATTGCCACACCGGAACAATGCCACACATCAGTGTTCCTGTGTGGCGGTTAACAGTGAAATGTTTGTTCTGGGGGTATTTCCTCCGGGGAATTTTTTCCGCTTTTCAGTTTTCAGGGATATTTTCTCCGGGGGTATTTCTACCGTTTACCGATTTTGACACTCATCTACTGATAGTTTTTTGTAATCTACTGATTTCTCTGAATAAACAAATACATCGCTCTTTTCACGTTCATCAGCACATAGCAACCGAAAAATTGTTATCTGACCACTGCAGGGATCGTACCGTAGATCTCTCGATATCTAGCCGAATGCGTTCCCCTTACTCTACGGTGGCCAACAATCAACGGCACTATGTGTGTTTATCTGTCAGCTTCTGACATTGCAAATCCGTAGGATAGGCTCAGCAACTGAGACGTCTCCATCTGGTGGGAATTAATGGCACAAGATATATATTAATTGGATGTAGGTAAAAACACCCCCAGGAAAAAATACCCCCGGAGAAAATACCCCCGAAAATTGAAAAGCGGAAAAAATGCCCCGGAAAAACTACCCCCAGAACAAACAGTTCACTGTAAACTTCCACACAGGAACACTGATTTACCGGCAACCCTGCCACACATCTTTCAGCAACTTGGCTACAAAAGTTCAAAGGGGGGGAAGTATAAAGATTGCCGTTTCTGGGCCTACATTGATAACTGAATTGGGAAACGAATTTCGCGAAAACGTTCCATGTAAGCCAAGCGAGAATTTTACTTTAATTTGAAGAAATAAATTGCCGAGGATCCGAGGTACACTTGGTTTGGGGGAAGGCCTACCCCGAACTTGCGTAATATTATATTCTGGGCCGCTGGAGTCTGTCAGTGTATCCAGGAAGTTCCCCTTGAAGTTTCCGCGAGGTCCATGAGCTTGGGGGGGGGTTCCCCCAAAATGTTAAAATGCACGTAGAGCTGTAAACATTAGTACCATGTTTTATATAATGATTCTGTACACGACCACGAATTTTCAGGAGGGTAGGGTAACCCCCCCCGTTTCTAAGAGCTATTCAGGGGTAACATCGAGGATACACTGACCGACTCTAGAGGTCCAGAATATAAAATTACGGAAGTTGGGGGTAGAGCCCTCCAAACCAAGCATCTTGTATCCCTCTCACAGGCTTCACCAAATTTCTGGAGGAGGGGGAAGTGCATACATAATTTACCGTTAAACACAACATGAAGCATAGAAATTGCGAGCAAATCCCTTACCTTGAAGACTTGTCTGCGCTCTTAGAAACTTGCACCCCACCCTCCTGAAAATTCGTGGGCTTGTAGAGAATCATTATGTAAAGCATGATTCTAATGTTTACAGCTCTACGGCCATTACAACATTTTGGGGACCCCCCCCCCAAGCTCACGGACCTCGCGGGCCCTTCAAGGGGAACAGCCTGGATACACTGACAGACTCCAGCGGCCCAGAATCTAATATTACGGAAGCTGGGTGTTGCCCCCCCCCCGAAGTGTACCTCGGATCCTCGGCAATTTATTTCTTCAAATTAAAGTACAATTCTCGCTTGGCTTACATGGAAAGTTTTCGCGAAATTCGTTTCCCAATTCAGTTATTAATGTAGGGCCAAAAACGGCAATCTTTACAGCCCCCCCCCACCACCCCTTTTAAGTTTTGTAGCCAAGATGCTGAAATATGTGTGGCAGGGTTGCCGGTAAATTGCCACACCGAAACACTGCCGCACATCAGTGTTCCTGTGTGGCTGTTTACAGTGAACCGTTTGTTTTGGGGGTATTTCTTCCGGGGGCATTTTTTCCGCTTTTCAGTTTTCGGGGGTATTTTTACCGTTTAACATATTAATTATAGCAAATAAATCCAAAGGGCGAGAACAATAGTGAAAATCCTCTAAATACGTGACGTCAGTGAATTAACAAAGACTTCCTCTTTCCACGTTTATCAACACATAGCAACCGAAAAATTCTTATCAGGCCAATGCTGGGATCGTACCCCAGATCTCTCGATATCTAGTCGAGTGCATTCGCCTACGCTGCGGTGTCCAACAATAAGAAAACGTGGAAAGAGCGATGTATGTTTATTCACTGACACCACGTATTTACAGGATTTTCACTGATTTTCGGTTTTAAGGCCACCTCCTGTACTTTGTATTAGGCCTAATTTTTTTAGCTTCAGAATTTTTATATAATTTGAGAGTTTATCCCCTTTATAAACTATGAAATAATGTTTTATGATGCACTTCTGATACTAGTGTTGTGTAATTTTTCCAACAACTGATTATGGTTTCTTTCATCGAATAATGATCTCATGAGATAGAACATATTCCTCAAAATAATTCAATGTTTAATGCTTCTTTCAAATTATAAATTTAATTTTCATAAAAAAACCGAATTTCAGGGTCACCAGGGGGAGGGGGTGACTTGTAATTTTATACTCCAGCTACAAGAAAAATGCTGCAGGAAAACTACCTTAAAATTTTTTCCAAGAAAACACTTCGAAGGTTTCTCTATTTCTCCTTGAAAAATGGCAAGATCGACCTCGAAATTTGAAGTTTTCCTATTCGTGCTCCCCTTCCCCAAAAATTTTTGCTTTAATAATAACAACAAATAATAAGATTTACTAACTCCTGACATTGAGCGATACTGAGGTAGGTGGATTAGTGAATGCTATTAATTGTCGTAACACCAATGAAAAAAGATATTGAGTCCTAAAAGTAAATAGTTAGCAAACTATAGCAGCGACAATGGTAAATAATTCGACTGTTTAGTTTTTCAAAATCAATATTTATTTTTACTAGGACAAGCTGCCAACTGTACCCGATAACTCGTGTACAGTTGGCAAAGTTTGAGCGAAGCTATTGCAAAATCTAAGCTCATTAAGGCGCCTATTATAACAAATTCTAAAAAACGAACGCGTAAAATTTATGACTTCCAGAACAAAAGTACGAAATATTCTAAAAAAGAAATGCCAAAAATTTATCATGAACTACTTTCCTTCACGCCTTCACGTTGGCTGTGATCAGGTTGCATGTAAACAAAGCGGAAAGACACACTCAGATTGGGAACCACGTTTTTTATTTTGTATCGCGAAAGACAGACACCCACACATACACAAACTACCTTTTATTATTACAGATTAGGCAATATGTTGAGCTAACAGACGGAGTCTTTCCATTTCTTCGTTTTTCAATTCAAACGATGTTTTTAAATTAATGTTAGTGAGCTGACTTTCGTGAAACGGTTCAAGTAAAAGGCCATCTAGTTTTAATTGAAATTCCTCAATGACACGGAATTTCGGGAATCGGAAGGCTTCAAACCATAGCCATGGACGATGTCCAATTGCATGCCAAAAATCACGGTGATCGGATGTGTTATGTTGTAGCTATGCCCGAACAACTAATTGTCCCGAGTCTCATACATGGAGCGGATTTTTTCAATTATTATTAAAATTGTTCAGTTTTTTAATGGTCATTATTTTTATACGACACGATCAATCACCATGATACCAACCCCATGTCACTCACCATGTCCTTTCTCTGTGGCAAGTGTCACCGCAATCGACTGAAGATCTTTAGAGGAGATATAGGTAACAAACGAACCCTTCTCAAAACCCGGAAAATCCCCTAAAAATGCAAGTTTTTGGACGATTATTCCTCAATGACACGGAATTTGGGGAACCGGAAGGCTTCAAAACCTGACGATGGACAATGTCTAATCGCATACCAAAAATCACGATGGTCGGATGTGTCATCTGGATGTAGGTAAAAATACCCCCGGGAAAATATACCCCCGGAGAAAATACCCCTGAAAACTGAAAAAGCGGAAAAAATACCCCCGGAATAAATACCCCCAGAACAAACGATTCACTGTAAACTGCCACACAAGAACACTGATGTGTGGCAATTTACCTGCAACCCTGCCAACACATCTTTCAGCAACTTGGCTACAAAAGTTCAAAGGGGGGGGGTATTAAAGATTGCCGTTTCTGGGCCTATATTGAGAACTGAATTGAGAACTCCAAACGAATTTCGCGAAAACGTTCCATGTAAGCCAAGCGAGAATTGTACTTTAATTTGAAGAAATAAATTGCCGAGGATCCGAGGTACACTTGGTTTGGAGGAAGGCCTACCCCGAACTTGCGTAATATTATATTCTGGGCCGCTGGAGTCTGCCAGTGTATCCAGGAAGTTCCCCATGAAGTGTCCGCGAGGTCCATGAGCTTGGGGGGCTTCCCCCAAAATGTTAAAATGGACGTAGAGGTGTAGACATTAGTACCATGTTTTATATAATGATTTTGTACGCGACCACGAATTTTCAGGAGGGTGGGGTACCCCCCTAGTTTCTAAGAGCTATTCAGGGGTAACATCGATGATATACTGACCTCTAGAGGTCCAGAATATAAAATTACGGAAGTTGGGTTTAGAGCCATCCAAACCAAGCACCTTGTATCCCTTTTACAGGCTTCACGAAATTTCTGGGGGAGGGGGAAGGGCATACATAGTTTGCCATTAAACACAACATGAAGCATAGAAATTGCGAGCAAATCCCTTTCCTTGAACACTTGTCTGCTCTCTTAAAAACTTGGCGGAGGGCGAATTCACCCCACCCTCCTGAAAATTCGTGGTCGTGTACAGAATCATTATGTAAAGCATGGTTCTAATGTTAACAGCTCTACGTCCATTTTAACATTTTGGAAACCCCCCCAAGCTCACGGACCTAGCGGGCGCTTCCAGCGGAACAGCCTGGATACACTGACAGACTCCAGCGGCCTAGAATCTAATATTACGGAAGTTGGGGGTTGACCCCCCCCAGTGTACCTCGGTTCCTCGGCAATTTATTTCTTCAAATTAAAGTACAATTCTCGCTTGGCTTACATGGAACGTTTTTGCGAAATTCGTTTGGAGTTCCCAATTCAGTTCTCAATATAGGCCCAGAAACGGGGCAATCTTTATAGCCCCCATCCTTTGAACTTTTGTGGCCAAGTTGCTAAAAGATGTGTGGCAGGGTTGCCGGTAAATTGCCACACTGGAACACTGCCACACATCAGTGGTTCCTGTGTGGCAGTTTACAGTGAACCGTTTGCTCTGGGGGTATTTCTTCCGGGGGCATTTTTTCCGCTTTTCAGTTTTCGGGGGTATTTCCTCCGGGGGTATTTTTACCGTTTACCATGTCATCTCGTACCTATGCCCGAACAACTAATTGTCTCGAGTCTCTTAAAGAGAGCTCCGCTCAATTAGGTTGATAAATTATTCTGATTTGGACGAACGTAAGAAACGACACAGACACCGATGAAATTTGATGTACCTACGAAAGTCCTGAGCATTCGGAAGCTAAAATCTGACCTCAAGAAAAAAACAAAAGCTGAATCGCAAGTGTGTTAATGAGGGGAATTGGTAACTCTCGGTCAAGGATATCTATAGGTTACACCCCATCGTGTCATACATCATTTCAAAGCTGTCGTTAATAGCAGGTGAGAGGAAACCAAATTTCGCTATGACGCACCGTTTTCTCAGCATCAAAAATGCATTTTTGTAATGGCTTTATCACATTTAGCATCACGTTCTCGTAATTTACCCAGATTGCAATGAGATATTGTTACGTTTATGTAAAACATGATGAAGTAATGTTTGGCGGTAGTTTAATGAAGTGTATTATTGAGTAACAATGAAATTAACTATTGTTGCGTACTTCATATAGGACAACATTCAAAAATCAGATTTCAACAATGGTTTTTATACTTCCGTTACCCATTTTCGTTGCATCGAAATTTTTTACTTGGGATTTACTTTACTACTGTCGGGAAAGATGCATGGCATCAAAATTTGCGCATGCTCGTTGAAAAAATTGCTGTTATTCTGGAATGTTACACGTATTACTTACAGGCTAGAGTTTTTTATGTTCCACTAGACAGAAAACCTTAAAAATTGTTGCACAGTTTTTCTAACCATGCAGAGGCGCAATGATCAGTGCTTTACTTGAAAAGGGAGACTTTATGGTTAAATTAATTCAGTTGACCTGCAGCCAATTGTAGGTCAACTGAATTAATTTCAGAAGGCAGATCTTTCGGTCATTAGTATCCAACCTTACCCATATTCAACGAGTGAACGCAATAAAGTGCTTACGTGAGAAACACATGTTCCTGTTTTGTAAAACAAGGTTTGACAAAAAGAAGTCTTCTTGTAACTTGATACATTCGCTCCACGCTTTATTTTAAGCAGGCAGAGATATCAGAATCTAACTGGGTCTCGGAAATTAGTTGTCCGGTTAATTCCTTCCTTCTCGTTACATGCCCTATTAGTTTTCCTGCATGGCTAGGCGTGATAATAACTTTTTTGCTGTTGTTATTTGACTTACTTTTTCTGCATGACAACGTGTCAGATTACAGTTCTTTTCGAAGACCGGCAAATAAGTCATTAATTCATAATTTCTACAGACACTTACAGCAGAAACGTATGTTCTGAGCCTTGAGAAAACTCCCAATCTTGTTCCTTGTACTGCTGATATTAAAACTTCGTCATGTGTTGAATTATTTTTAGACGTAGCCTTTAATATATTTGGCAAGGAATTATATAATAGAATTAGCTATTAATGCGATTAGTTTTCAGCTAAAAGTTATCAAAATCTCCTGAAGTACCTCATTTCAGTGAAACATGAAATATATACAGACATAAGCTGAATAATTTTCAGCAACTCTTAACATGGTATTGCCACAAATATTTGAATTTGCTTCGAAAAATCACAACAAGATGCATTTGAAATTAGCTTTCAAATCTCCAAATATTCTCACTTGGAAGGTCCCAACTCTCAGTTGCTGTTAAATTTCGCATAGCTGTTGCATTTGAAAACTTCATAATTCCTATAATAATACGAACATATAGGACAAACAATCCCCAGCGCAGCTTACAACTCCGGTATGGAGGCACTGATGAACTGATGTGGGAAATGGGAGTGACAAAATAGCGTTCAACTAAATAGCTAAGTATATATTAAAATAATACAACGTGGTTTGTCGCAAATATTTATTTTTTCAAGCCGACCATGGTTTCGCACAAGGTTTCGCTGGGTATTGACCTAGTTTCATCAGGACGAATGGCACGTAAATATTCAAATTGTATACGACATCATAAATGGTGCTTACAGTCACGTGTTTTGGTTAGATGCTTCCACGCGCTTGATAGAAATGGCGTGGATGCCGGGGTTCGGACATTTGGGCACCGGACTTTTATTAGGCACCGGACATTTGGGCACCGTGATATTTTGGCACATTCCCTTTTAGAGCAATGAAATTGTGCTGCGTAAAAAAATATAGTGTTCGTATATTTCTCTCTACTTGAGCAAGTGCCGAGAACAATTTTTTTTCATTTATATCTCATAATAAACTCTTCTTAAACTCGTGGATGCCATGTCATTTACAAGTTGCGGAGACTTCTGGTGTATATGGAAAGCTTCCAAAATATCAAGTTTGATGGTTGAATCTGGCTTGTCAATTAGTTTTGCTTCTTCAAAGAGAATTTTAAAAGTAAAAGTGCAGCGTTATTAAAAAATCCCACTTTGTCGTCCTTTTTCAAACATAGTATGAGGTCTGCTGTTATTGCGTTATTGCTTTGCTTCGTTGAAACCCGTGGGTTTAGGAAATGGGCTATAAAGTTCTTTTTTCACATTCAGGAATGTACTTTTGTTTCCCCAAATTCAAGTGTAATTGTCACTTGTCTTACGGTGAACGTTTTCTCGATCAAATTCTCATTATAAGGACAAGAAATTGCAATTTTTATACGGCCCCTTAAACATTTGTGCCCAGGTGTCCCTCCCCGTCTTTCAGACAGAAAATCGTAAATATTTATTATTTTCTTAATGATAATGGGATATGGGGGAAATTTTTTTTTTTTTTAGACAGCTTACTCAAATAGGGAGAAATATAAAAACACTAATTTTTTTACGCAGAGCAATTTCATGGCTCTAAAAGTGAATGTACCAAGTTGTCCGTGTGCCCAATTGTCCGGAGCCCAGTTGTCCTAAACTCATTTTTACTACTTTTAGGGTATTAGTACATATATATATATATATATATATATGTATATATTCTTTTTTTTACTGAAAAAGTATGTCGTTCTACGTGTTTTTTTTTGTTTTTTTATCTTTTAAACTCCATCTTGTAGCATTGATGGAATCACGTGGACCTTGTCATTTTTAGTAGCTACGATGATGCCCCACCTCAGTAGTGTGACGTTTTCACCCCATCCCCCCTCCATTTTTTCTTCTTTTTTCCCCCTACTTGTTGTTTAGGGGAGGAAATAGAAGTATGTAAGCAGCGCTCGTGAAGCGACAGGCGCTCCCACGTTCTTTTTCTCCCCTTCCCCTCTCAATCACATCACACTCCCTTTCCAAAGCCTTCCCCTCACCTGAGAAGTGCCTTCCCCCATCGATGAGACAACAAGAGACGCCTCGCTCTCGCCCCCCCCTCCCAGCCTCCAGCCCCTCTCCCAGCAGTTCTGAAAACAGACACGCCTTAATGGTTCGCAACGTGAGGGACCATTTCCATAATGCGATATGGTGGGTTTCAATTATGGTAATCACACGCGGTGAAAGCAACGCCCAACCATCGATTAGCAAGATTATTTTTAATGCGGTTTAATGTCGTTGGAGGCCAATTTTGCCGATTTGCATCTTAATAAAAAAGTAGTCCAACTAACTTTAAAAGTAGTAGGGGTAGTTGTTTTCAGTGCTTTGCACATTAAATATTCTCTGACTGGTGCCCCGCTATAAGAGGCCTTCAGACAGCGATAAATAATAACAGGAACTGAGCCAGTTATGAGTTTGATCTATGCTGAATTATAAAGAAACGTAATTTTGGAATTCTTGAGAAAAAAGATTTTTCAGATAGCACAGCAAACACTATGAAAAATTGCCTTGTGAAAAAAAAAATTCTATCTCTTTCTATTTTTTCAGGAAAAGTCCGCAAAAAGTATAGTCGGCCCCCAGTTTTGAAAGCGTTATAGATGAATTTTTGTTCATATATGCAATTGGGGAAAGTTCCATACATTAAGAATTCGATTGAATCATATTATTTTGCCCAATACTTCAATATAATTTCACCAAGCTGAACCCTGGAGGGAGGGGATTAAAGCTGAACTAAATTGGTATTCTTTCAACCATACATTTCTATATTTTCTTACTAACACTGATTTGTCCATGAGTTATGGGACGCAAACTTCAATATGCGGGGATATTTTATGCCGTCCTCATCATATTTCGGGAATGTTTTCTCCTTGGTATTTTTATTCATCCACCCATAGTGAAATCCTAGATGTGCCACCACCCAGCAAAAACAGTATTGCTGGGCCAGCAGTGGGCCATTGCTGGCAGCCAGCACTGCCATCAATGGCCCAGCACTATGTTGCCGCTGCCGAACCGTCAATAAAATGTCCGGGCGGCCAACAGAAGGGCCAGCAGTTCAGGCCAACAGTTGGCACCCCATCCGTTGTCATATGCCACAACAGGGCCATCAGTGGTCCATCACAGGCAGTAGCTGCCGCAAGTGGCCCTTCAGTGGCCCTGCAAGTACTTGCCAGAAATGATGGCTCGCCTAATGTGGTCCGCTAGTGGCAGCCAGCAACCACGTGACGTAACTGGTGGCTTGCCGAATCTCGTCTGCCAATTTCCCAGTAGTAGCAATAATAATTTAAAAAAAAAAAAAAAAAAAGCAAGGATAACCGCAGTTTCCTAAAGTTACAATTTTTTTTCCACCCTTACGAAGCTTGTGAACTAACGCACTTTGCTGGGGAAATTTTCTCGACAGAATGGAAAAACGCCGTTTGCATCTGACTAGATTCAATCCTGGGCCGTTTACGTGGAAGCCGCGCTCGCTACCGACCGGACTAATTCACAACGCTCTTCTACGTGCTGGAAGCTATCTGTTCGGTATGCAATTTGTAAACGAATGCTTCCCTCTTTCATTTTATAATATTGCGAGGTATTTTTCATAAAAGTCAGTTTCATATAATTGATAAATTAATTTTTTCAACGTAACGATAGTTTTTTTTACCTTAAGGGAACTTCACTCATTTTCAATGTGTGTACATACTTAGAGTCGCTTTCCAAAGTTTTGTACTGTCCTTGCCGTCTTGAAAAGAGATTGTTGAATAAATATATATTTACCCGGGTTCATGTCACATTCTGTTACATTTTTAACGTTGTGTCTTTCCTTTCCGTTGTCCGAAGCTACATTTGTTTTAAAAGAGTAAAAGATATTTTATTGTACTTCTCGTTATTTTTAGAAGCGAATTCCTCCCAGTCTTGTGTATTCAACCCATGGATGAGTACACCACATAGCGATGCTTTTTTTTTCTTTCAAATAATTAATAAATTTTGTACGCGTATAATTCTTTTTTTTTTTTTCCAACAAACGCTATTTTAATGGTTTTCCAGGATATGTGTTTCAAGCGGTTTCAAATTTTTTCTTGTTATTCATCCACTCTATTCCATGAATTGTAATTCATGGGAATGGAGTGGGTGTATTTCATGGCTGTAATCTAATATTTCACGGCTTAATCTGATATCTTCGTCGACGTAAAATTTCATTAGGAAAATAATTCGCCTCTCCACATATGGATTTTTTTCTTAACATCCACTAAAATAACACGATGGCGATAGCGTCGTCTTCAACTAACTGGTACCATGAGAGACACAGCAAGTGTTGCTTCTGCGCATGTGCAGTCCCGATGCTTCCACCTGCTGTTGTGGGTTGCATTGGTTGCCAGCAACGGGCCACTAGTGGCACTAGCTTGGAGGCCCACAATTCACGGCGATGCTGCAGGGCCATCAATGGCTCGCCAACTGATAGCGCTGCCACCAACGGACCACTACCGGGCCGTGAGCGGCTGATTTCAGCCAGCAGTGACCCATCACTGCCAGCTGGTTGCCAGCACTTGTGTTTTTGCTGGGTAATAATGGGGTCCCTAACTACTGTCCAGCCCCTCCCCCCTGTCTCGTTAAATTTGCTCTGGTGTTAACGGTCCCGGGATTTTGTTAGTTGCTTCCACGCGCTTGATGGAAATGGTGCTGATGCCATGTCGTTGACAAGTTGCGAAGAATTTTGATACACACTGTATACAGCATGGAAAGCCTCTGTGAGAGCGAAAGTACTGGTCACGTGTCGTGGCTCCGCCTCCTACTTATGGATCTGAGGCGTCCACGCTATATGGCTTCTCACAGACACAAAGAAGTGTTTGTGTTTCTCTGAAACACTCCCCAAACTCTATTCGAGCGACCAAACGAAGCCTTTCCCACTTTGTTATTGAAATCTATGAATCGGGAAGGCGGATCGAAACAGCTGAACGGACAGAATAATGCTCACACTAAGAAATAATGATATCAAGAGGAGTGACTATTAAAAACACAAACATTTATTACATAATCAGTTAGGTCCCTGACGGCGGTGGATTACTCTTTCTCTAACATCAGGTTTCCGTAAGGATCAGACCTGAACAGGGGCGTGAGCACGAAAGCTAGGATAACCACTTCCGAAGAAAACTCTCGGCGTTGACGTTCTAGAAAGAATATACCTACTATTAGGTAGATCTATTTCTCGGCAACTATTGTGAATATTAGTCTAACTATTCTCTCCTGTCAATACGTTTCAATCTTAGCCTGTGCTAAGATTGGATTCCCTGTAGAGGAATAACTGTTGCGCCAGCGCGAGTCCTGACTAGGACCTGAACCGCTGCAGGCGAGCACTCTATCTCTTTTAGGAGAGATGCGGACTAAACTCAACCAGAGCGTCGGACCTCCGTGGCTGGAGCGTCCCTCTGCTCACAAAAAAAGAAGGCAACGCTTCGCGTCCCCTTTTACCAGAGAACGACTCTCTCCGTTCGACGAAAGCAGACTGACTAACAGATCCTCTTCAAGAGACATGCTCGTCTCTCCTCCTCCGCGCTACGCATGCGCGAAGACCTCGGCACTGACCTTGCCCTCTCCCTGACTGTTGATGTGGCTCGCCTTCTCCGGCCACGTGGTTCATCTTCGACGCCCTTCGCCGACCACACCCTGGGGGTTGGCTCGGCGTGCCTCGCTCATGGGTTTTAATCCTACCTCTCGTGTCTCTGCGGTTCTGTCAGATCTGTCCATTAGTAAGTGCCCCCTTCGAGAAAGTAATCCTACCGCCGAAGTACATTCTAACAATAACACAATATGCATTGTTATATTTACACAAAGGTAGATGGCTGTTTTCCAGACTTTTAGGTGTCTGGGCGACACTGCCCAGCAAAAACAATCTTGCTGGGCCAGCAATGGCCTAGCACAATCTTGCCGCTGCCGAACCGTCAAAAAATGTCCGGGCGGCCAACAGAAAGGCCAGCAGTTCAGACCTACAGCTGGCCAACAGTTGGACCCCATCAGTTGTCATATGCCACAACAGGGCCATCAGTTGTCCATCACAGGCAGTAGCTGCCACAAGTGGCCCTTCAAGCACGTGACAGAAATTATGGCTATCCTAATTGGTCCATTAGTTTGCCAGTAGTGGCAACCGGCAACCGCGTGACGTAACTGGTGGCTTGCCGAATCTTGTCCGCTGATTTCCCAGTAGTAGCCATAATAATAATAAATCAAGGATAACCGCAGTTTTCCAAAGCAACATTTTTCTACCCTTACGAAACTTGTGAATTATCGCACTACGCTGGGGAAATTTTCTCAACAGACCGGAAAAACTCTCGCTTGCATCTGAGCGGATTTGAACCAGGGCCGTTGGCGTGGTATGTGAGCTCTCTACCAACCGGACTAATTTGCCACGCTCGAGCGTATGTTTGACGCTGTATGTTTTGTATGCAATGTGTAATCGAATGCTTCCCTCTTTCATTTTACAATATTGCGAGGTATTTTTCATAAAAGTCAGTTTCATATAATTCATAAAACTATCGTTACGAATTATATGGAACTGACTTTTTATGAAAAAAGTATTTTTCATACTTTTTTTTTACTGACTTTTATGAAAGTATTTTTCATAAAAGTCAGTTTCATATAATTCGTAACGATAATTTTTTTTACCTTAAGGGAACTTCACTCATTTTCAAGGAGTATACATACTTAGAGTCGCTTTCCAAAGTTGTGTACTGTCCTTGCCGTCTTGAAAAGAGATTGTTGAATAAATATATATTTACCGGGGTTCATGTCACATTCTGTTACATTTTTAACGTTGTATCTTTCCTTTCCGTTGTCCGAAACTACATTTGTTTTAAAGAGGAAAGATATTTTATTTTACTTCTCTTATTTTTAGAAGCGAATTCCTCCCAGTCTTGTGTATTCAACCCATGGATGAGTACGAGTTTAGGACATTTGGGCACCCGGACATTTTGGCACAAATCTTTAGGGACCGTACAAAAAATGCCGTTTCTTGGCGCTGTGTGGGGAATTGAATGGAGAAAACGTTTCCAGTAAGACAAATGACAATTATAATTGAATTAAAAAACCCCATTACAATGTTGTTTTAATGGTTTTCCATGACATTTGTTTCAAGCGGTTTCAAATTTGTTCTTGTTATTCATCCACTCCATTCCGTGAATTGTGTTATTCATGAAAATGGAGAGGGTGTATTTCATGGCTGTAATCTAGTATTTCACGGCTTAATCTGATATCTTCGTCGACGTAAAATTTCATTAGGAAATTAATTCGCCTCTCCACATATGGATTTTCTTTCATAGCATCCACTAAAATAACACGATGGCGATAGCGTCGTCTTCAACTAACTGGTACCGTGAGAGACACAGTAAGTGTTGCTTCTGCGCATGCGCAGTCCCGTTGCTTCCACCTGCTGTTGGGGGTTGCATTGGTTGCCAGCAACGGGCCACTAGTGGCACTTGCTTGGAGGCCCAGAATTCACGGCGATGCTGCAGGGCCATCAATGGCTCGCCAACTGATATCGCTGCCCCTAACGGACTACCGGGCCGTGAGCTGCAGATTTCAGCCAGCAGTGACCCATCACTGCCAGCTGGTGGCCAGCAGTTTCCCAGCACTTGTGTTTTTGCTGGGTGACAATGTACAGCAAAATTCGCGGTATCATTGCAGATGTTATCAGTTCGTCGAAAAGGTCTCTTACTTTCTAAGGCGTGAGAAACTAAAGTTCTTTGTTTGAAGCTCTCGACATCTAAAAAAAAAGAAATGTTCGCGAACCTTCTGTCGCTTTCTTGGGCTTGTAACGTCTTTTTTTATGAAAAAGTAACGTAGTGTTCCGCATTATTATAAATTAACATAGTTAATATGTCCGTTCTTACAGTCTCCAAAATCCGACTCCAAGATAATTACACTTCAGAATTTTAAACACTTTGCCCGCCTACGCATTCCGAAACCAAAACGCTGCTTTCATTTTGGCCCTTGTTGTATGCAAAATTATCAAAATAAGTTTGCACAACATGCATTAGAACTATATGTCCAGGTCCGAAATTTTTTGACCCGTTTTTAACTCTGGTTCTAGCAATGTCCTTCTCATTGCCATTTGATAGTCTTCACTTTGATCATGATGTCATCAACTCTTGTCATTTTTCTTATCCATGTATTCTTCTTCCTATCTTTCCTAGTTATACCAAGAACGTACTTTTTCATGCTTCTTTCAGTTGTCTGCAGCCTCTGTATGTCGTTTTCAGCTAAGGTGGATGTCTTTGATCCATAAGTAAGAACTGGACGGATGCATTGATTAAACATCTTTCTTGTAAGACATAACGGCAAATTGCTCTTGAAAATTGTATTGTTTCTTCCAGAAGCTCTCCAAACAGTTTTATACGTCGACTCATTCCTTTTTCTATGTGGCCATCTTGGAAATTGGTTGTGCAGCGTAAATATAGGCATCAGTTACTTCGAGATTTGCCCCACCAACTTCCAAATCTTCAGTTTCTGTAAAAGTTTTATCTTCTATGAATTTATTTTCAAACCCGCTATACTTTGCTCTTGTCATCAAGTTCCTGGATCATGCACTGTAGCTCTGAGGAGGTTCTTGCAGAAGTGAATCAAAACGAAGGTGGGCCGCGATATAAGGGGCGTTGGGATGCAGATGATGCAATGCAATGTGGCCTCGCTGCTAAGGGTTCCTTAAATTTTTTCTAAAGTATCATGTAAACTATCTATGAAAAAAATTTTTATAAGAGAAATGGGAAGAAACACAGCTGGATTGACCCAAACTGTAAAAATTCAGTCGTTACGAGTTAATATCTAAACAAACTAAATTTAACGAGGGCATTTTTTGCTAGACTGCCCTTTCGAATCTTCTCTTTTATGAATACAATACTTACTCAGTAAGATATCAGATTTCAGTTGTTTAATCAGTCATAGTAGATATTTATTTTATACCCCAAATTGTGTTCCGATTGGAAGATATTAACGTCAGCTAAAGGATTTATTAAATTTAGAGCCGACGTATCAGATGGTCTTTTAGATGAGTTATAAATCATAAAAGGATTTCTTGCGGACCACAAAAAATTCCGGCTCCGAAAGAGCTTCTGCAACACATATTGTAATGAGCAACCAACTGATATTTGGGTAAGAAGTGTTGTATCAATTTTCGGCCCATAGCCCCAATTATGTATTCTAAGAACAAAACGCAAATTACGCATGCACAAAATACTAGCTGATTATATTGTTTATTCAGTTAGTTGATTAGCAGAATAAATATGCAGCTTATGATTGTAAGTACAAAGATTTTTATCTATGTGATACATATTCAAGCATATTGTATGAAAATAAATATGCCTGAATATGTATCACATATTCAAGCATATTATATATATATGGGGGTAGAGCCCAGGTCACAATAAATCACACACCTCTCCCTCAGGTGGGTCAAATTGCTTCCTCTAATATTTATTCCGTTGTATTCCCAGTTCAGTGATTGAAAAACGTTCTACAATGTAAATTGAAGAGTATAGAAGATATAGTGTCCCCTTGTCTCATTTCCTTTACAGTTTTTATAAGTGCTCTGTCATTGAGGAGCTTAACCTTTGGGTTTGAATTTTCTTTGATTTTATTAATAATGTTGATCTATGCATCTTCAATACCTTAAGAATTTAAATGTATTGAAATTACTGGTGGTTTCACGTAAGTAATCAAAAGCCTTTTCATAATCAAACAAGTTAGTAAAATCATGCAATGCATTGATTGTGATACGCTTTCCAACATACCAGAAATCATTACTCAAGTTATTTATTACTCACGTTATGAGGACAATGGCTGTGGAATAAATCTCGCTCCTGTGTCCTGACCTTTGACCCCATTTCGATGATATTCAACAGAACCGGTTCAGTATACCTCAGGAAAAACATACTAAAGTTTTGTCGCAATAGAAGCATTTTAACCTAAGCAGACGCATAAGGGCAATGGCGTGGATCCCGCTCCTATGTCGTGACCTTTGACCTCATTCCGCCCATTTCTAATAGGGTTCGCCCCCAGGAGGTCCTCTACCACATACTAAAATGTCATCAAAATCGAGCCATTTTTACGCAAGTTATGACGCATAAGGTCAATGGAATGGATCCCGCTCCTATGTCGTGACCTTTGGCCTCATTCCATCCATTTTCAAAAGGGTTCGTCCCCAGGTGGTCCCCTATCACATAATAAAATTTCATCGAAATCGAGCCATTTTTACGCGAGTTATCGTGCGGACGGACAGACGGACAAAGCTGAAGCATATACGCTTCTTTAACCTACTGTTGGAAAGCGTAAAAAAGCCATAAATAGTAGGAGTTAGTGTTCATTAAATATTTCATTTAGTTTTTTCAGTACAGGGATGTGATCCAGAGTCGCCTTTTGGCGGGGGCATAACTCACCACGCTGGTCAAGTAAGTTGGTGAGTGAGTGATGTGTAAATGTATATTCAGTAGCAGTTCTAGATAAAACAAAAAATTGAAGGGAGTGGGGTACAATTCCTGCATGTGTTCGTAATTAAACTTAATATATAATTCCCCCAAAAACGGTTACACCCCCCACCCTCTGCCTAGAACCGCCACTGTGTATTTTTGCCTGTATTTCAATAAAGCATATTAGAAACTTTCAATCGTCCACAGGGGAGCATAAAAGTTTATTCTTCTTATTCCACTTTTTGGTACGAAGTTTTCCCCTTGAGGCGACACAGTAACACGTAATATGGTTGGAAAAAGGAAAACCCACGTTATTGTTCTCCCTGAATACGGTGTCTTTATAGATCAGGAATTTTTGACTTGAATCCGGGTTATTCCCGGATACTGTTCAGCGTTGAATCCGTAATGAGGAAAGCTTATTTTGGCCGCATTAACCAGCTGTGCCAAAAAGCAACAATTTTAAGAATGCGCCTTGGTTCTAAAATCTGCAGCACTTTAGTGAAAACCCTGATCTTTTAATAGCGCTAAAACAGATATAAGTGACAGACAGCTCTGCCTTCACTTACAAAAAAATTACTGTCTATTGTTGCCACATTATGATGAGAGCTGTACTTCGATTATTGAAATAATTTTGCCGTACCCTCCTACTAAATATTCTACTGCAAGATGAAAAAGGAAACGAAAGAAGAAAGAAACTGAGAGATGGCTGTTTTATAAAGCGAATCAAGACATCATTCTGTATTTCAGTCTCGATGCATTACCGGCAATACAAGAAATTAGGTAACGCATACATCATCAGTACCACTTTTTTTTTTTTTTTTTTTTCGTTTTTTGAACATGAAAAAGACTCCTGGGCATTGAATTCATACCGAGTTTATGGGCTTGCCCTGAAAGAAGATCAAAATAATGGGTACGAAACAACTTCACTACCTTTTTTTAGGATTTCCAACCATTAAGCAAGAATAATTATATATATATATATATATATGATTTTTTTATTTCCCTTACACGATCGTTTTTCTTTCTGCTTAACAAGAATGGCTCTGCTAAGCTATGGCGTTCCTGTTTTTGGACCGTCGACAATCCTGCCCGTTCCTTTGTGTTCTCAGTGCATGTCGTCATGGGTCACGTGTGCCGACAGTTGCCAGGCAACCGAGCAACAATGCGTGATTCCAGTGGCACGCCTGAACTACGTCCTCTGAATAGGATTAAAGTTATTCAAATGAGTTTTCACGGGAACAATGGAGCCTCTGTCATGCTACGCCTGAGCCACCCGGTCTCTGCCAACCCCAACTCCAGCCCCCGACATTAGGTCACTGCTATTTTGCTGACGCCTTTCCCATCGCAATTAACCGCAACCGCAAAAAGAAGCAAAAAATAGCAATAAAAAAGCTTTAAGTTCTCCTGTAAGCTGTTATTATTTCATAAACACTCTTCAGCTGTTTAACGGATTATATACATTTTTGTCCCCCAGTTGTTTTTTTTATTTTCATCACGCCCTATGTTTGCACCCCCCCCGAACTGTTAAAGAGGATGAAAGCAAAGCGACATCCTTCGATAACGGAAAATGACAGGAATTTCTCGTACACCAAAAAGAAATATTCAAATTGTTTTTGGTTTAATGGAATTAAGTTATAAATATGTTTGGCTCAATTTGGTAACTGGCAAATTATTTCAACTACAAGCGATAATTTCTACCCGTTTTATAAATTTTCATTTTTAAAGACGTTAAAATGCGTTTGTTGCAAATGCCCTTCTAATTACGATATTTGTTTCCTCACTGGGTATGTGTGGAACGCATACAACGAATTGTATTGCGACACTCATTCTCCAATCAAAACCCATCACGTTCTTCTAAAAGATGCTGCTGGCGTCCATGCTTCGCTTACTCAGGCAAAAATTTTCGAATTTCCAACAAAAAACTTGGATTGCCTTCAGGAGCAAAACTGTAGTCGTTTCAAATAAGTAATTGCGATTTGTTCAAATGGGAAAATGTAACGTACTGTGAGTTACGTCTGAATGCGCTGGTTCTTGAAAGACATCGCGTACCTGCCTGCCTTGTGAAGGAGCATATAGCAGATCCGTGGAACACGCGTTACCACTTCCCTCACTGATGATAAAACACTACGGGGGCGCAGTGGTCTAAGCGATGGCCTCTGATCATTCGTCCGAAAGGGGTCCGGGTTCGAATCCCGGTGAGGCATGGATGTTGTGTTTGTCTTACGGCACTGGCTCCCTCCCTTCCCTGGAACCAGCGACCCTAAATTAGGGACGGGCGACTGCTTATAGCCCATTGAGTTGCTCACGGTGGTCGTTAAAATTCCAATAAAAAAAACAACAACAGAAAAACACTACCAGTTCTGCGGACTGCGCCTGCGCACAAATCAGAAGGGCGACCGCAATAACTAGCGTCTCAATCCTACAGCGGCTGAATCCTCATTCCCTCTAATGCGCATGTCCGAGACAGAATTTTTCTCTTCATCTGTTGGTCTGGCACTCTTTGCCCAAGAGTGGACAATCGATAACACTCCAGATTAATCCCACAATGGCTGAATCCTCATTCCCTGTAATGCGCATGCCCGAGACATAACAAATTACTTGAACCCACTTGAACCTCAATTTCTCATTTCAGGTGTGCTTTTTCTCTAAGCTACTGTTTACGATGAATGGTGATCAGTGTTTCTTTCAGGACTTTTTGGCCGGGGGGGGAGCAAATGGAATCTCAGAGGAGGCAAGTTTTCCATTTGCTATATGCATATATATAATTTTAGCTACTATATTTATATCATCATCATCATTGTCAACCATTATCAATCCACTGCTGGACGAAGGTCTCCCCAAGTTTCCTCCACAACTGTCTGTCTTGTGCCAGTCTCCTCCATGTCACTCCCGCATATTTACGAATTTCATCCACCCATCTCCCATGTGGTCTTTTTCTGGGTCTCATTCCCTCTATTACTTGTATGTATATATTTATATACATACAAGTAATTACTATATATCTAGCATAAAGGAGCGTTTAGAGCCCCCCCCCCCCGGAAAATGTTTTTTTTTTTTGTTTTTGGTTAAAATGCGACTTACATTAGAAAAAAATGCTTAATTTAATAAAAATGAGTCAACTTATATTAGAAAACAATGCTTCAATTTTTCATTAACTTTAACTAGCCAGATAGTGGATTTCAAAAACTCCTACCCCCCTAAGAAAAAATTTATATGCATCCCTGATATAGTAATTACTTCAAACACTTCAGGAATAACAAACTTTTTTCAGCTAAAGGAGGAGGGGGGAGGGGGGATGTTCCGCAGGCTTGAAATTTTTATCTATTAAAATGCATTCAACGCACTCTTGTTTTTGAATCCTGATTCCCAGACAATTAGGTATGATTAGTCTACTTATTATATTTTGAAGAATACCATGCGGTGTAATACACTTTTTAATAAAATAAACTATAACTACTACCATTTGAACAAATATTGAAAAATATATAATTGAAGAAGTGTTTGTAGCATAATAAGAAACGATACTTCGTATTTCATCATAGCCTGAATTTATAAAAATTTGGCTCGGTAACCTAAAATATATCCGGGGGGGGGGAGCGAATGGTTGTTTCCGGGAGGGCTTGGCCCCCTGGATGTATGCCTGAAAGAAACACTGTTGTTGATGCACCTTGTATGGAGAATAAAGGTTGTTTTTCTTGCTCGTTTTGTAAGAAAATATTCACGAAGTTGTTTATTTGTTTCGACGTATGAGGAATATTCATCCTGACCAAAGCACTGATTCATCGTCTTCAGAAAAAAAAAAGGTGACTACAGATGTTCGGCGTGCGAGAAATCGTTTTCGCACAAACAGAATTTTTATAGGCATATGAAAAATTCCCATCATCAAGTAGTACAAATAAAAACTTACTACGATGCATTTTGAAGATCAAGAAAGTACGAGATGAGGGAAATGCCAACAGACTAGGGATTCCGCCGATGTGTTTCATAATAAAATGACTGGATGTGAGAGGACTTCACGGCATTTTCACCACATCAAATTAGCTTCAAATTGTCACAAAAAATGAAGGTTGCAAAATATGAGCCCATTTCACCACTCACGTTGAAACATGGGATATGAGAATCGTGGAGGAACATATATTTGTTTACCCAGCGCCATATTGTGACGTCACACTTCGTATTAACACAGCATTTGAGTATAATGTTCAACGTGCACCTTAATCTGGGGCGTATATCGACTGTCCACTCCTGAGCAAAGAGTGCGAGACCAACAGATGGGGAGAAAATTTCTAAGTCGGGCATACGCATTACAGGGAATGAACATTCAGCCACTGTAGAATTGAGACGCCAGTGCGGCTACAGCACACGCTGCATTCTCTGAATGTCATTAGTTGTTTCATCTGAGTGTTGTCCTCGCATTTGTTTTATGAGCTATCATCTGCATGTGGACAAATGTTTTATTATTTCTTAGTGGATTATTTTTACTTATTTCTATCTTCAAGCTATGTTTCAGACAATCAAAATGAACAGTAGATCTGCCTCGAGCGCTTCGAGTATTGGTATCGTGACTGAGTGTGCCCGTATGGTTAAGGCTTTGATAAGTTTTCATTTTTCTGCCAGAAATTATGATGAAGAAAAGGAAACAAGTTAGTAAAATCATGCAATGCATTGATTATGATACGCTTTCCAACATACCAGAAATCATTACTCAAGTTATTACTGAAGTTATGAGGATAATGGCTGTAGAATCAATATCTCACTCTTGTGCCCTGACCCTTAACCCCATTTCGATGATATTAAACAGAATTGGTTCAGTATACATCCGGAACAACATTCTAAAGTTTTGTCGCAATAGAAGTATTTTTAGTCAAGTTATGAGGATAATGGCTGGGGAATGAATCTCACTCCTGTACCCTGACATTTGACCCCATTTCTATTAAATTAAACAGAATTGGCTTAGTATACCTCCGGAACAACATTCTGAAGTTTAGTCGCAATAGACGCATTTTTAGTCAAGTTATGAGGATAATGGCTGTTAAATAAATCTCGCTCCTGTGCTGTGACCTTTGACCCCATTTCGATGATATTAAACAGAAGCAGTTCAATTCATCTCCGGAACAACGTGATGAAGTTTTGTCTCAATCGAAGCATTTTTACGTAAGTTATGACGCACAAGGGCGATGAAATGGAACCCGCTTCTATGTCCTGATCTTTGACCCCATTTCGCCCATTTTCAACAGGGTTCCTTCTCAGGTTGTCCCCTACCACATATTATAATTTCATCGAAACCGAACCGTTTTTACGCGAGTAATCGTGCGGACGGACAGACAGACGGACATAGCTGGAGCATATACTGTACGCTTCTTCAACTTACGGTTGGAAAGCGTAAATAAATGCAAAAGGCAGACCCACTCCTTTGATGAAAACATTAAAAAATTCGAAAACTGTAGTCAGCCATTTTTCACGATCCTTCGATTTCGTGGCTATAATTGGCAACGAAAAGCGAACGGACTTTACCGTTGGGCGTAACTACTATTTTCAAAAAAAAAAAAAAAAAAAGGGTGCATGCACCGTTTGCACGATTTCAGAGTATTAAAACTGCATCATGAAATATTTCTCCGACATGTTGATTCCGTACCTGTTTGATTCAGTTTGGAAAAAATCGAGTAAAATTGTAGAAGATAGGATTTGCGGGTTATACGCCACGTATAATAACACACGATTTAATACATTAATATGTACTTCATTTTGATCCGTTAATAGGCGTAAAAATTGCAAAACATTCGCAAGCTTTCACTGCCAACGGGTAGCTTCTTCAGACTGCTGAATATAAACATTTAAATAACATATAAACTGTAATATATAACTGAATATAGCAGTTATATATTACAGTTTATATTCAGCAGCCTGAAGAAGTTAAATAAAATGTAAACTGTAATATATAACTGAATATAACAGTTACACAACAGCAACTAGAGCCTCTGGGAATCTTGGGAGAGGTGCCAGCTAGTTCTGTGTGACATTGCTGGGTTTTGTTCCAGAATCCTTAGGTTGAATGACCAACTGGAACCCTCAGCTGTGGGCTAATCACCCACACTGATGTACTTACCTGATTAAAAAGACAAAAAGAAATATTAAGAATGACTCAAGTATGGGATATGGTGGACCTACCACACTTGAGAAGGACGGTCCACCACGGAATCGACCTGGACTTTCTAAACGGCGTATGAGAAAGAGATCTCCGCTGAGTGAATGTAAGATTTGTGTATGGAATACTAGAGGTATAAATGGCAAGATGAATGAGGTGATTGAGGAGATGAATAAGTATAGACTAGATGTGCTGTGTGTAAGTGAAACCAAAAAGAAGGAAATTGGGGTAGAAGAAGTGAATGGCACAGTGAGTGTGTGGTCTGGAGTAATGGATAATGTGAGAGGACAGGCTGGTGTAGGTGTGATTTTAAGTGAAAAGATGAAGAACAACTTAATTCACTATAGTTGCGTAAGTGAGAGAACTCTCTGGATTCGTTTCAAAGTGAAACTTCAGAGAACCGTAATTGTTATAGTGTATGCTCCTTGTGACTCTGAATCTTCTGATAAGAAGGAAGATTTCTGGAATGAGGTAAAAGCTGTTTTGAGCCATTTTGGTGCTAAAGAAAAAGTTATAATAGCAGGAGATTTCAATGCTAGAGTAGGTGTGCAGAATGCAATTTCTGACAATGTTCTGGGTAAGTTTAATGATCCTTGTCTGAATGGTAATGGTGAAAGATTAATTGAACTCTGCATTGAGAATTGTTTGTGTGTATCTAATACGTTTTTCAACCACAAGTACACTCACTTCCAAAAGTTAAGCACGCAGAGGGAGAAGTTAATTTCCGGAAGCCAATCGGAATTGGAGAGGCTGCAATTCGCCGCAGCGGTAGATGGAAGTATGCAAATGTGGTAGGTAACAGCGAATCACGGTGTCTTGCCGAGAAATATGCAAAACAGGCAGCCGTATAAGAAGCTAGCACTCTGAAGGGGTACAGGAGTTGCATGCAACTGCTGCTACAAGGTTTTGAGAACTGTCTGAGGATTTGTTTTGAAGACAGACTTGATTTTATGGCTTCCAGAAGACGATTGGAAGATTCTGAGCGTTGGCGTGCCGTCGGACGCATTGAAGCAGGACAGTCAATCACAGATGTTGCTGGTTTCTTCGGCGTGAATCATTCCGTCATTTCACGTTTATGGAAACAATTTCTAACCAGCCAAACAGTTGTCCGCAGACCTGTGGCCGGTCGCTGAAGGGTTACGACCCCCGCGGAAAACCAATATATTGCTGTTGTAGCCAAGCGGAATCGAAGAGCGACGTCCACACGTGTGACATCTATGGTTACGGCGGCCATTGGTAAGACGATATATGCCACTACTGTGCGTCGAAGGCTACACATGAAGGGACTGTACGCCCGGGTACCACGGGTTTGTGTTCCTCTATCCGTCCAATCCAGAGGGGCACGATTAAAGTGGTGTCGCCAACATGTCAATTGGACTGTGTCTGATTGGGGCAACGTTATGTTCACGGATGAGTCCAGATTTGCGCTGCAACCCGATGAGAAGCGTGTACGGGTGTGGAGGGAAGAAGGCACGCGCAATCGACCCCAGAACATCACCGAACATCGTGCATTCCGAGGTGGAAGCATCATGATCTGGGCAGGAATTTCTTTGGAATATCGCACCGACCTCCACATCTACAGACGGGGTTCTGTGACGGCTGTACGGTATCGGGATGAAGTCCTAGACCCCACTGTGGATTGTACGCTGCAGCAGTTGGTCCTGCCTTTGTTTTAATGGACGATAATGCGCTTCCCCATAGAGCTGATATCGTCGACGACTACCTGGAGAGCGAGGGGATTGCGCGTATGGAGTGGCCGGCGTACTCGCCCGACTTTAATCCCATTGAAAATCTTTGGCATGCCCTCGGCCGTGCTGTGTGTTCACGTCTCCCGCCCCCAACCACTCTCACAGCTTTAGAAACTGCTCTACAGGAGGAATGGCGATTACTGGACTCTGCGGTGGTTAATCACCTAATAAAAAGCATGGTCAGACGTTGTAACTTTGTATGCAGATGAGGGGTGCTCACATACCCTATTAATGTCGGGTTTTGTTGTTTGTTGTGACTTTATTACTCACTTTGTAAATGACTCCAATTTGACGTCATCTTATAATTTCTGAAAATTCAATATTA
This sequence comes from Macrothele yani, assembly GCA_039090855.1. Classification (NCBI taxonomy): domain Eukaryota; kingdom Metazoa; phylum Arthropoda; class Arachnida; order Araneae; family Macrothelidae; genus Macrothele; species Macrothele yani. Next base: position 243,848 of record JAYWMT010000215.1, on the reverse strand, counting down.
TTTTCATCTCTGTCTGTATTTATTTGTTTTGATTCATTAATAAACATATTTCCTACGTTCCTGCCGCATTTCGTGTCAATCCAAGCAGTATTTCTCCATTTATTCACATCTTGCTGCTCCGTGCTTAACTTTTGGAAGTGAGTGTATATCCACACATATACTTGGGAAAATCGTACTCTTGGTCAAAAGAGTGTGCTAGATTTTGTTGTCTACGATCAGCGTCTGAAACACTTAGTTGTTGACACCCGTGTGATGAGAGGTGCGGATGTTGGTTCTGAACATTACTTGGTAGTGTCACGAGTGAAACTTAATGTTTTTTTTTTTTTTTTTGATCGGAGGTTTAACGACCACCGTGAGCAACTCAATGGGCTATAAGCAGTCGCCCGTCCCTAATTTAGGGTCACTGGTTCCAGGGAAGGGAGAGAGTCAGTGCCGTAAGACAAACACAACATCCATGCCTCACCGGGATTCGAACCCAGACCCCGTTCAGACGAATGATCAGAGGCCATCGCTTAGACCACTGCGCCACCGGGGCGGCGAAACTTAATGTTGGTTGGAGGAAAAGGAATAGGAAGAGACCCAGGATAGAAAGAATAAAGGTTGATAGGCTCCTTGAAGACCATCGGCGTTATTTTGACTTTACCTAGTTTTTTTCATTTCGTAATTTTTAACTCGAAGGGGCGTAATTTTCAACTCGAAGGGGTGTAATTTTCAACTCGAAGGGGCGTAATTTCAAGTTCCGCCTTCCCAGACAAGACAAAGTTGCTACGGTCCTGCTTCTGTTTATTGCTTCGAAATTGCTCTCTTGTTTCTATGTCAGATAAACCTTTAACAAGGGCTGTTTCTTTGTTGTAAGTGTGAACACTTCATTTGATTTATCTGGGGACAGCCATTTCGTCTACTGCTTCAAAGAAATCCAAAATTTCTAGGCAGAAGGTACTTTTCCTGTAATAAGCTTCGGACGCTACATAAGTGAAAAGTTTGCAAAATCCATAAGTGTCGTTCCCACATTTGGGGTATTACACCCAAATCTTCCTAAGTGCTTCTTTCATCATCATCATCATCGTCAACCATTATCAATCCACTGCTGGACGAAGGTCTCCCCAAGTTTCCTCCACAACGGTCTGTCTTGTGCCAGTCTCCTCCATGTCACCCCTGCATACTTTCGAATTTCATCCACCCATCTCCCATGTGGTCTTCTTCTGGGTCTATTCCTGTCCCTTGGAATCCAATCTAAAATTTCGGCTGTCCATCGATGATCTGTCCTTCTGGCAGTATGTCCAGCCCATTGCCATTTCAGGGATTTAACTCTGATCATGATGTCTTCCACTCTTGTCATTTTTCGGATCCACGAGTTCCTCTTCTTATCTCTCCTGGTTACACCAAGCATGCACCTCTCCATGCTACTTTGAGTTGTCTGCAGCCTTTGTATGTCTCTTTTAGTTAAGGTCCACGTCTCTGCACCATACGTAAGCACTGGAAGGATGCATTGATCAAACACTTTTCTTTTAAGACATAATGGCATATTGCTCTTGAAAATTATGCTGTTTCTTCCAAAAGCTCTCCAGGCAAGTTTTGTACGCCGATTAATTTCTTCACCAATGTGACCCTCACTTGATATCTGCTGTCCCAGATAAACGTACGTGTCTGTTATCTCCAGCTTTTCTCCATCAATCGATAAATCTTCATTTTTTGTAAAAGCATTGAACATCACTTTTGTCTTCTGAAAGTTAATTTTTAATCCCACTTCTTTACTCTTGTCAGCAAGTTCCTGGATCATACACTGCAGCTCTGATGGGCTAGTTGCAAAAATGACTACATCATCAGCAAAACGAAGGTGGGTTAGATAATCTCCATTAATCTTTATCCCTTTGTTTTCCCAGCTCAGTGACTGAAAAACACCCTCCAATGTAGCATTAAAGAGCTTCGGAGATATGGTGTCACCTTGTCTCACTCCCTTTCCAATTTTTATGTGTGTTGTATTTTCAAACAGCCTAATCTTTGCATTTGCATTTTCATAGATGTTATTAATAATATTAATGTATGCATCTTCAATACCGCAGGTTTTCAGAGCCATTGTAACTGCTGATGGTTTCACCGAATCAAAGGCTTTTTCATAATCGATAAAAGCCATGCACAATGGAAGTTCATATTCCCTCGCTCTTTCAATTAGTTCTCTCAGCACATGGATATGATCTATTGTGCTGTAGCCACTCCTGAATCCAGCTTGTTTTCTCGGTTGAGCCATGTCCAGTGTTACCTTCAAGCGGTGTGAAAGAACTTTAGTGAAGATTTTATAAACTATTGATAGGAGGCTGATAGGTCTGTAGTTTCCGAGATCCTCAATGTCACCTTTCTTATGTAGCAGGATCATTGTAGCGGTGTTCCAATCCTCAGGAATCTTTCCTTCATTAAGGCATCGAGTGAAAATTTGGGCGAGTACTGTTTCGATTTCTCCACTTGCTTCTTGTATGATGTCTACAGTAATTCCATCTTCTCCTGGAGCTTTTCCCCGCTTCATGTTCTTGATTGCATGTGCAACTTCTGCTGGAAGGACTGGAGGAACTCTGGTACTGGTATCTTTCATGATGTCTGGAGTGCATGTATCATCCCTTTCATATAATTTGGAGTAGAAATCTTTCACTCTTGTCAAAATTTCGCCTCTATTTCTTGTTACAGAACCATCTTCTTTTCTCAGTGCCATAATCTGTTTTCTTTCCCTTGCTGAGATGTCCCTTTGCTATCTTTAGGCTTTGGTTGTTTTCAATTGCTTTCCTCACTAGTTCACAGTTGAATTTTCTTACGTCTTCAGTGATACTTTTTCGTACTGTCTTGCATAGCTCTATATATTCCACTTTGGAAGTCACATCTTCTTCAGTTGTTCTCATCTCTCTTCTTTTTTGCATCAACATTTTCGTTTTTCCTGATAATTTATTTACATGCAACTTGTTCTTAGATCCAGCTAATTTTGTTGCTGTTTCTATAAGAGCTTTGGTTACTTTTCTGTTAACTTCAGAGATGTCCACTTCTTCCGATGTTAGGCCTTCTAAAGCAGAGAACCTGTTCTTCAGTTCCAACTTGAAGGTATTATGGTGTTTTTAAGGTTGGTTATGTCAATAGATTTTGTTTTTCTTATGAGCTTGCCACGTTCAAGTTTAGTGTTGAGGTGCATCTTACATCTCACCAATCTATGGTCACTACCTGTGTTGAACTTGTTTAGCACACTGCAGTCTTTTATGACGAATTTTTTGTTACACATAATAAAATCAATTTCACTTGTCGTCCCGTTTGGATGTCTCCATGTCCATTTCCTGTGTGGCTTTTTCTTGAAGAAGGAGTTCAAGATGAAAAACCCTTCTGCCTCTGCAAACTCAACGAGAGTATTTCCACGCTGGTTTCTGTTGCCGTGACCGAATTTACCTACTGAAGTTTCATTCTGTTGCCGTTGCCCTATTTTTGCATTGAAATGTCCCATAATTATTTTCAAGTGCTGCTTACCTTTATTATTTAGATGACAAATTTCCTCATAAAATTCTTCAATTTCTTCTTCAGGATGACTTGTGGTGGGTGCATAAGTTTGAATAATCTGAGCCTGGTATCTTTTCGAGAGTTGGATAACAAGCCGTGCAGCTCTGTCAGAGGAACTTTCAACTTCTACAACTTTATCCTTCAGTTTCTTGTTTATTATAAATCCAACACCACTAGTTCTGCCAGTATCTGTCCCACGATAGTAGAAGAGATGTCCACTTTTCAGTTCAATGAGATCTTCTCCTTTTCTCCTTACCTCACTTAGCCCCACGATGTCCCACTTGATCCTTTGTAGTTCCTCTTCCAATTCAAGAAGCCTTGAATCAGAAGATAGGGAGCGTCCATTGTACGTTGCCAAGGTCAGCATCAGATGGCAGCCTAGTCCGGTCCTCCGGGGATTCTTAGCACCCTCTGCCTTCATGTCGCACTGGCCGCTGCCTTGGCCAGGTACATTCCAGCTGCCGGAGACTGAGGGCCAAGATTTAAGTTGTGGAGTCATTTTGGAGGGGTTTGGCCATAACTCACCACGCTGACCAAGCGGGTTGGTGAGTGTGGGATAGCATTTCCTCTAATCCCGATGGTATAGTTATACCGCTATTGGCGGTCGTCAGAGCCCCTTTAGTGGGAACAGGATGCACCATGAGAAGGCGGGGTTGACATTTGTCAAGGAGAGGCTGTGATGTTACGCATCACCTGACCTTACATCCCAAGTGCTTCTTTACGCTGAGTTAAATCAATTAGTCCGTTTAATAATCCGCGCTTGCTGCCTTTCTCACATTCGGGCATTGACAGATCTGTGCATCTTTCACACTACTCTTATGATTTGTCATCCCTTGTTCTATCTCCTGCTATTTTGCCTTGTGCTACAAAAAAATCACAGTCACTGAATGCCTACTTTGTGCCCAGTTGTTTAAGATCCGCAACTAATTGCTTTGCCATCTTATTTATTCCTACTATATCGAAACTTCAGAATTTCTAATTCTTGTGTGTGTGTGTGTTTGTGTTTGTGTTTGTGTAAAAGAGAGTGAGAGAGAGAGAGAGATCGTCAGGAAATCATGGAAGGCACTTCAAAATTCATTCTTTTTTCTTTTTTTCTAGATTTTCTGAGTTGCAGTGGTCGGTTGTAAGTGGATTTGTGCAGTATAAGTTGCAATGACAGGTTGTAAGTGGATTTGTACAGTATAAGTTGCAATGTTCGGTTGCAAGTAGATTTGTGCAGTATAAGTTGCAGTGGGCAGTGTTTTCAAGTCAAAATTCCAAAAGCGGGCTTGCTAAAGAGAGAGACTGAGGACGCGCGCGTGACTTTGAATGTGTATGTGCACTGTCATTGGCTCCTGCTCCTTCTAAAATGTATGCGTCATAAGAAACGAAACAACTTCCCGCATTTGGGTATTGTCATTCTATTCATTCCATCGGTGGTCAGAGTTTTTCTGGCGACGAACGTACATCACTCTCCTGATGTGTGCAGTGCTTCACTACATGTCCTGCGTTGTGTGCAATGATTCACTACTGGTCTTGCGTTGCGTGCAGTGCTTCACTACTGGTTCTGAGTTTGGTATTGTACGAATGGCACGTAAAGGATTATGAAGATGTGTGTTTCAAACTAATTTTCATTATATTCTTTCTGAAAGAGAGGAAATTCGCGAATGCAACTATATCTATGAAAACAGAAGAAGAAAAAGCAGAGAAAGAGACACTTTAGCACATCAGAGAAAGACGGTTAGCATAGTTTATAAAGAGCTATTATGAACTTATGACTGAAGGTTTTTTTTTCGTATTCATGTAATCAAACATATTATTACAGCACAGGGCTAGAAAACTTTCAAAATTGTAAAAAATATATGCGCGAACCAAAATTTTGCATGACCAAAACATACACATAGTATGCACATTCTGTGGTACTATACTATTTTTTCTAAACATTTCAGGAAAAATGAACTTTTGCTGGTAGTAGAAACAATATACGTACTTTTACTAACAAAGTACTTTTGCCGCATTCAATAAATTGTACCTCAGCAATGAAATTTGAACTGACCTATATTTCACTGCATTTTATAAATTGCACTCAGAAGTGATATATACCTATGGGGTCATTTCATGTCATTTCAGCACAGAAATGTAAGCTTTTTAACCTGAACCCTTTCCATTTTTCTTGAAAAGGGTTCTTCAGGTTAAACAGTTTTTTTGTTTTTTTTTCATTTTCTTGGTAAATTTGTAGGGTTTTTTTTTATAAAGAAACTAATCAATGCAAAATTTCAACTTCCTACGTACAAAACTCTTATAGTTTTAGGATTCCGGAATGTACAAAAAAAAAAAAAAGGCATTTTTGTGTCTAACATGCTTATTACAAATTACAATAATTGTAGCCATAATTGGTCAACAGAGCTCATATTGAGCTCATTTAAAAGCTTATTACATGAGCTTTGTTTTGAAATATCACGCAATTATATCGTGGGCAGTGGCGTACTTGAAAAATTCGTGGGCCCTCCGCAATAAAATATCTTTGAGGCCCTTTTGCGAAAATCTATTTGATTTAAATTGCTGAAATTCTTTATTTCCATATTATTAACTAGGTTTTACGGGTGTTTTAATAATTTAAATTCCTTGGAACGTGTAGGTATTTTTCGTAAAACCAACATTATGACACTTTATTGCGTGTAGCACAGATGTACAGGATGTTTTATACCAGTACAAAGTATTGCAAAGCACTTACGTCAAAGTTAATCATATCATGTAAATTTGATTCTATTAGAGAACTTAGGCCAGCTTCTTTAAAATGCCTCACGATCCAACACACAAAACCCGTAACTGCCGTGTGATAGTGTCTAATGAATTTTTCCGATTTTTACGAAAATACGGAACATATGTAAGCAAATAAAAAAGTAACAATTCAGAATTGCGGCACAAAAAGAGTGAAATTCCTTAAATTGTTTACTCTTGAATATAAAAAACAACAACATACGTAACATAATGTCACATTGTTTTGCACATAGTAAAAGTCTTTTTTTACTCTTTTATAAAAAAAATGATAGAGGTCTGTGTTTTATCGTTGCTGCGAAGAACACCTTTTAGCTCATTATATTCTGAAAGATGCGTAGCTATCAGCAAACAAGTACAATATATAACGCCTTATCCTCATTTACACAAAATTTTCATTTATTCAATTGATATTTTATTCACATTCTTATGTTAATATACATGAATGGGTTGTCTTACGGCCCCGGCTCTCTCCCTTTCCTGGAACCACTGAAACCAGTGGCCCTAAATTAGGGATGGGCGACTGCCTATAGCCCACCAAGTTGCACACGGTGGTCGTTAAACCTCCAATCAACCAATCTAAAAAAGTCCTCTGGAATTGCTGGTTTCCTGTCACCCAGTTTTTTAAACTAAAGCAAAACTGATTTCTTGAAGATTTTACTTATTCACTGAAAAAAAAAAACCACAAAAAAAACCCCAAAAAATGTTTTTCATTTTTAATACTTCATTCAAAGCTGCTGTCAAAAATCCCTGGCTAATTCTTCAACGAATGTTTCATACAGGGACGTCGCCAAAGCCCTGAAATTTGTCTATTTTTCAGTATGCTTAACTTTAAAATATAATCTGCATTTTGTCAGGTCTTGTGTTTTAATTCATGCAGCCCAACGTATTTTTCCCTAAGAAGTGAGTTGTATACTTCTCCGTAGAAAGGTTATCGAAATATATCATCCGCAGGGCCAAGAAAATTCAATTGTTCTCCACTCTTCTAAACATAAGCCTCTTTTCATGTTAGTATGGCCAGGGAAGAATGAGGAGAGTGGGAAGAAATAAATTGAGGGAGACCATTACTAATTGTTCTGATGTTTGTTTTGGTTACTAAATATGGAATTTCCATACGGAAAGTTGAGTCTTAAGCTACACTAGCGCTCTTCCAGGGACAGTGAAAGTGAGGAAAGTGGCTGACAACTGCTTTGTAGGAGAGGAGTGCAAGGCAAAGTCGCTGGCTGGAAGCAAGGAAGTTAAGGAGAGGGGAGATATTGTGTCTGCGTGGCACGACGCTAAAATTTGATTTAAATAAACCAAAACGGCATTTTCTTTTAAATAGATTGTTCAAGTACAGTACTATTTTCGTAAACGAAAATGCCAAACTTCGAAAAGTAGTTTAAAACAATGCATTCAGAGCAAGCAAAACGTTGAAGGCGACATTTTGCTAACACTTCTGTCTTACACCAGTGTCGTAACTAGTCAGATCCGTGTATGTATGTGTATTCATGTGTATTCATGTGTAAGGGGTGAGTGAAGATTGCATGAATTCCTTTATAGCAGGTAATGAAAATCATGAAAGCTTTTCAGTGGCGCAGTGGTCTAAGAGCTGGCTTATGACCATTCGTCCGAGAAGAGTCCGGGTTCCAACCCCGGTGAGGAATGGATGTTGTGTTTGTCTTACGGCACGGGCTCTCTAACTTCCCTGGAACCAGTGACCTTAAATTAGGAACAGGCGACTGTTTATAGCCAATTGAGCTGCTCACGGTGGTCGTTAAACCTTAAATGAAAAAAAAAAAATTAAAAATTTGTTCTTTTAGTGTTTCCTAATGAAAAGATGGTATCATGCTTGTCCCACCAAAAATAATGTTCGCCCACCCGTCGCCCATCCTGATTTCGAAGTCTAGCGACGTCCCTGATTTCACATGAAGTTCCCGCAAAAAATGAAAAATCATTCTGTTCTTGGCCAGAAACCGTGAGCCCCCCCCCTCCGAACTGCGGGGTTGCGGGTCTATTAGTACGCCTATGATCGTGTGCAATTTAGTTTTCAAGGTAATCTACTTTGACCTTTGATCTCTCAGAACACCCCGTAAATTTTATTAAAGAAACCAAAGAGAGGGAGCCTCCGAGTAGCAAGAAAATTGACTGAGAAATAGAAAAACGTTATTTTTTAAAAACTTGTTATCCTGTACAGGACTAGATTTTTTTCATGCCCGTTTGGGCATGCAGGGGAAAAAAATACGTGCCAGATCAAAAATTTTACATGCCACAGGCATGTCGGGCGTTATAATTTTTTAGCAGTGTTACCGCACCACTGACAATACTTAGCCAAAGAGACTGCAGGAACAGATCGCATCTTAAATGTTATACCAGGGTACAATTCGGTCAGTAAAACTTAAAAGAGTACGGGAGAGGAAAGAGATACGATTGTATGAGCTAGCCTGTTTAGACGTCCATAGGTATGCCGAAATATATACCAAGACTGTATGTTAGTCTGCACGTAGAAGAGTGGAACTGGATTAAAAATGTGGTTATATATAGAGATAGGAGGAATAAGAAGTAAAACAGCTCTCCGAATTCGTTATCCGATTTAGCAGTCGAAAAAGAGTCTGCCGTCACCCGAACTGTTTCTTCTGGCTACGTTTTCTTCGTTTTTATTTTTGCTGGAAAAATGATGGATTATTCCTTTAAAAAAAGGTACTGTTATTAATAGATCCAATTATTCCGAGTAACACTTCTGATAACTGTAATTTAATACATCGCATGAATCATGTGTCACGTCATATGTTCCTCACTTTTAAATCTCGGATCGGACAGAGCGTCCGTTGTACAAATTTTTCCAAGCTTATCTTGTTCTTCTTCCACTTATCCTCTTGTTCTCTTTCTTTTTGTTTGCTCTTTTTTCCCCCTCGTGTGATTTTATTTCCTTTTTTTTCCCGTCCTTTTTTCTCATTTTCCGCTCTACTGCCACTCCATGTGTGTTTAAGCCAGCTGTGTGCAATTTTTAGTTGTTCGCCCGCAGCGCATGAAGAATAGGTTTTCCACTGGAAACGGATAAAAGAAGATTTAATGGTTTTCAACCGGTTCTTCCATGGGCGCCTTACTCTGGGATTCAACCAGGTGTTTTTAAAACTAACTAATAAAACTTTTTTTTCTTTCTATAAAACAAAAACTGCCACGAATCTCCAAAATAACTTCGTAATCATAACATCGCTATCATACATACATACATATCACTAAGCTGTTCTCTGAGATTCAGAGGTTAGCTCCACAAAGAAAAGACAAACTACCAGATAATTTTTATCTGATTATTTACTCACTGTTGCCACATCGAACTCCTCCACTTAGAGCGATCTTGGCACACAATTCGAGCTTCACAGACATCCATCATACGACGCGCACAAGATCTTCTATACTTCATACTCATAATCCTTTTCTCATGCAGACACTCCTGAATCTGATCCTCCCATGACTTCCTTGGCCTTCCTCTGCTTTTCCTCCCTGCTACTTGGGCTGAAAATATTTTCTTAGTAAGCATCTCATCACTCATTCTTTCAACATGCCCAAACCATCGAAGCATATTAGTCTCCACCTTGCTAACAACATTTTGCTTCACATTACACAACTCCAACACATCTTCATTCCTCACACGACCAGAACGTGTCCCCCCGTAAGTAACGCATTTCTCCCAGCACACAAACGACTCCTATGTTTCTTCTGTAGTACCCAGATTTCACTGCCATACATCAGAGTAAGAACAATTACACTTTCATATACAGCCATGCGAGACTCCCTTGAGAACTCATCATTCCTGTGAAAACCTCCCAAGGCAGCTATCACTTTCAATGCAGAATTCACTCTCCTATTAATTTCACCATCCAATTTGTTCTCTCTGTCAAACATGTTTCCTAAATACACAAACTCATTCAGCTGATCAATCACGGTGCCATTTAGACTTATGTTACATTCAGTACTACCAGTTTCCCCGCTCAAAAACCATAACTTTGGTCCCTTATTAATACTCAGTTTGAATTTCATGCGAACTTCGTACATCCGGGACAACAAACTTTGCAACTCACTTTTGCTCTCTGCCAACAGGACAGTGTCATCAACATACAGCAATCTGCACACACGGATATCACCAAAACATAAATTAGTGTTATCTATTTTCGCATCGCGCATGAATGCATCCATAAATATATTAAACAGCCACGGTGACATTACACAACCTTGCTTGACTCCTGCACCAATAGAAAACCATTTTGATAAAACACCATTAACTCGTACACAAGCTGTACCACCAGCATACATGGCTTTTACACTATTAAGTAGATTCCCAGTAAAGCCATAGTCATTCAATAACTTCCGCAGAAGTTTCCTATTTACTCGGTAGTAAGCTTTCTCTAAATCTATGAAGGCAGCAAAAACTTTCTTACCAACAGCCAGATACTTTTCAATCATCATGCGTAATGCAAAAATTTGGTTAGTGCAGCCTTAACCAGGCATGAAACCACTCTGAACAACCCAACTTTCACTGATGTAAGACTTCGTACCTTTTTAATAATGACCAAACACTTTCCTCGGCACACTCAGTAGGCTAATACCACAATAGTTCTTGCAGTCAGTCTGATCACCTTTTCCCTTATATAAGGGAACAATGATAGCATCCTTCCAATCCCGAGAGATCATTTCTTGCTCCCAGCACAACTGGCAAATTTTAGTTAACCAGTCAATTACAAAGTCACCACCATATTTCAACATCTCAGCAGTTATGCCATCAGCTCCTGGAGCCTTACGATTCTGAAGAGATTTTAGAGCTTTATACACCTCTTCTCTTGAGATCCCTCCTGTGCTTCCCTCCTTCATTGTGACATCATCTGCTTCTGCCTCAGAATCACCTTTGCTTTCCTGATCTAATAACTCACAGAAGTATTCACCCCATCTTTCACTTAACTCACTGGGCTCCCATATCATTTTCCCAAACTCATTCTTCACACAACTTGCAACTTTGTTTCCCCTATTTTTCCTGAGTCTCACGAACTTCCAGAAAGTCTTTCTATCTTTCCAAAAAGCCAATTCATGCTTTTCCACCTTCCCCTTCCTATATTTTGCCTTACTCTGGCGAACCAGCTTAGCTGCTTCACGTTTCTTACAGCGGTATTCATCCACAGAAACTCTACCTTGCAACATCCGCACAGATCTCCTCAGCAGCAGTAACAACACAGTTCTTAAGACATTCCCACTTCTTTTCTACATCCCTCTCACATGACTTCAACTCCTTCAGTCGTTTTCTGAGTAAGTTAGCATAATGCTGATGATCCACAGGAAACCTTTCAATCTTTATTCTTTCTTCCCTAGGCCTCTTCCTATTCCTTTTCCTCCAACCAACATTCAGTTTCACTCGCGGCACTAGCAAGTAATGATCAGAGCCAACATCTGCACCTCTCATCACACGAGAGTCAACAACTAAGTGTTTCAGACGCTGATTGTAAACATCGCTATCGCTGTTATTATTTATGCCATTATTATTATTACCTTTTGTTCCAAATGTACGACACACAGCCTATAACAAACAAAATAAACAACAAAATTATCATTGACTGGTGTTGTTGAGCTGATACGAGTTTCCACCGGAGACCTAGATATCAGTCAAGTATCCGAGTAATATATATATGATGTCCCAAGTAAAGCTGTTTTTTGCAGTTCTGTTGGTGGTATATCAGGGAGCTACAATTTTCCGAAATAATTCATATATTTGTTTTGAAATTGTTCCAAGTGCCCCTATGACAATCGGGACTATTGCTGTGTGTTTAGTCCATAATCCAGTAACTTCTATGGCCAGGGCTCTATATTTGGTCATTTTTTTTTCAGTTCTTTTTCATCAACTCTGGCATCTCCAGGAATTTCTGTATCAATTATCCAGATTTTCTGATTTTCTATGACTGTTATGTCGTGTATTATGTTCTAGGTGCCGATCGGTTTGAATTAAAAAATCTCACAAGATCTTGACCTCATCATTTTCTAAGACTTTCTTAGCCTGGTGTTCCCTTGAGTTTTTCGGTGCCAGCAAATTGTACTTTCTGCATAATGACTAGTTAATAAATTTTGTAACCCTGTCGTGTCTAACTCTGTAATCTGTCTGTGCAGATTTGCTACATTCACATATAAGATCAGCCACTTGTGGAAACCGACTGACGCGAGACCACGCGGGATTTGGTCCAACAGCTGGGGACTACCCACCAATATTCCCTCTAAGCGGGCATGGGTAATGCGCGACTAACTCAGTAAGCTGGGCAGACATCAAAACCACTTGGGCAAAAATTTTTGTTTCTCAGCTTCTCTTACTAATGCAGTACAAGTTGGAACTTGGATTAGAACCCTTATTTTTTCTAATCCCCCCATTTTTATCACCGTTCTTTCCGCATTTGATTTTAAATAAAAAAAAATTATTGAAAATATTTCATTAATTAAATGTTCTATTTTATAAAAAGTGAGAAAGCATTTCGAACCACATTTTCCGATAGGTTTTGGATTCCACTTGTAGACTTCATTCTTTTTAGTTTCGACAGGGATTCCAAATTAATCTTTTGCACCAGATGCATCTTTAAGTAGTCCATTTTTCAAAAATTCCTGGTTTTCCAACGGCAAACTCGCATGCAGACTTGGCTTCAGAACAGTTCTGCGCCAGTGTTTGCTTTCAGCACAACTAAAAACGCTGCCTAACTCTGAACATTTTAGCGATTTCGAATCAACACGGTCAGTCTCTACAAGTTGTTTCAACCATGAAGAATTAAAAGCAACTGCAGACTTCTCTAGTAGTTCTAAACAACTCTGATTCTTTCGTTTAGACATTATTAAATTTAACAAAAAATACGGCACAAAAACGAACTTGATGCAAACACAAGGCATCTTTCAGCGTCTTTGACGTTAGTAGAAATTTGCCATATTATCTGACAAAGTTTTGAACAAAACCCTTTTACCAAAGGCTTATAATTTAACTTACCGGAATCCCCCTCCCCCAGCATGGGTGCATTAGTTCGTACAATGAATTGGTTACGGTTAGTTGTGATTGGCTAGTGTTGATGTGTTGTTTTGAGAAAAGACTCAATATCGCCCTCTTCCTCGGCGTGTGAAAATCACCAATCCGCCTTCTCGCGTTCACTATCTGCTCTCACGAGGCTACTTTGCAAGAAGCCTTGGAGAATGAAGAGGACAATGAGACGAACTTAGAAGGAGGCGAACGGTATTTAAGGAAAGTGTTGTTTTGTCTTTTGAGAGCCCGAATTTTATTTTTTTATTATTATTTTTGCAGGTAATTGATTTTCGATTTATGAAAATTAATAACGGATTTCAGAATTTAATCTAAAATACTTACTTCCATTGTGCATGGCTTTTATCGATTATGAAAAAGCCTTTGATTCGGTGAAACTATCAGCAGTTACAATGGCTCTGAAATCCTGCGGTATTGAAGATGCATTCATCAATATTATTAATAACATCTATGAAAATGCAAGTGCAAAGATTTGGCTGTTTGAAAATACAACACATAAAAATTGGAAAGGGAGTGAGACAAGGTGACACCATATCTCCGAAGCTTATTAATGCCACATTGGAAAATGTCTTTCAATCACTGAACTGGGAAAACAAAGGGATAAAGATTAATGGAGATTATCTAACCCACCTTCGTTTTGCTGATGACGTAGTCATTTTTGCAACTACCCCATCAGAGCTGCAGAGTATAATCCAGGAACTTGCTGACAAGAGAAAAGAAGTGGGATTAAAAATGAACTTTCAGAAGACAAAAGTGATGTTCAATGCTTTTACAAGAAATGAAGATTATCGATTGATGGAGAAAAACTGGAGATAACAGACACGTATGCTTATCTTGGACAGCAGATATCAAGTGAGGGTCACATTGATGAAGAAATTAATCGGCGTACAAAACTTGCCTGGAGAGCTTTTGGAAAAAACAGCATAATTTTCAAGAGCAATATGCCATTATGTCTTAAAAGAAAAGTGTTTGATCAATGCATCCTTCCAGTGCTTACGTATGGTGCAGAGACGTGGACCTTAACTAAAAGAGACATACAAAGGCTGCAGACAACTCAAAGCAGCATGGAGAGGTGCATGCTTGGTGTGCCCAGGAGAGATAAGAAGAGGAACTCGTGGATCCGAAAAATGACAAGAGTGGAAGACATCATGATCAGAGTTAAATCCCTGAAATAGCAATGGGCTGGACATATTGCCAGAGGGACAGACCATCGATGGACAGCCAAAATTTTATAATGGATTCCAAGGGACAGGAAAAGACCCAGAAGAAGACCACATGGGAGATGGGTGGATGAAATTCGAAAGTATGCAGGAGTGACATGGAGGAGACTGGCACAAGACAGACCGTTCTGGCGGAAACTTAGGGAGACCTTCGTCCAGCAGTGGGTTGATAATGGTTGACAATGGTGATGATGATGACTTACTGCGCGGAAGATATTTCAGCTGCGCAGAGAAAGTTAAGTCGCTGCGTGGCCACGCACGCGCGCAGCTTAGAGAGAACATTGCTACCCACACGAGCATTATCACGCACCTGCGTCAACTTGGGAAGGTGCACAAGAGGAATGTTTGGGTACCCATCAACTCACATTTGTGCAAAAACAAATCGTATGTGTGCATGTGTTTCCCTGCTTGCACGTGACCATGTTGAACAGTTCTTAGACCGCATTGTGACAGGTAACGAGTAATGGGTCCTGTATGTCAACGTCAACTGCCGGAAACAGTGGTTGGACACAAAACAGAATCCAATACCGACCCTTAAAGCCGGCTTACACCCACGGAAAGTCCTGCTGTCTGGTGGGATATGCGAGGTTTCGTGTTTTTGAGCTGCTGCAGGACAACACCACTATCACCTCCGATGTGTACTGCCTCAGTTCGACGATCTGCACACGTCGAAACTACCAGCACTGCTGAAACGCAAAGGTGCCCTGTTGCAGCAGGATGGAGCAAAACCACACGCAGGACAGGTGACCTGTCACAAGATCAGAGACCTGGGCTGGGAGCTGCTGTTGCACTCAGCCTATTCCCCGGACATTACCCTCAAGCGACTACCACCTTTTCCGGTCGTTGCAACATTTCCTGGACGGTTAGTGGTTCACCATCCAGGATGATGTCGAACGCGCATTCATTTCTTTGCGTCCGAGCAATCACAATTCTACAGGAACGGAATCCAACAGCTGTCCAGACGATAGGATCAGGTCGTGACAAATGATGGCGACCGCATTTTGGACTGATTTGTACTTGTATATACGGTAACCAGCACTTTTCTGTTACCTTGCATTTGCAGACATTGCTTTCTTTCCAACCCAATAATACTTCATGTGTCACGCAATGATTTCCCTTTGTCCCAGAAGTTCTACAGCTGGTGTAGTGTGATAAGGGGCTTGTTCATTTATTATGAGTTCCTTCGGGTGCGATGTTGATATCTGATTGTAGTTCGTTGTGGAAAATATATTGCAAAGAAACAGCCGAGAAAATTTTAATTATAATTTATTTATGATTTGCTTAAATTTATTCTACAGGTTGTCCTAGAATTATCTTAATAAATTCTAACTTAATGTTTCTGTCCTCTTGCTGCTCTTTCTGTTTCTTAACTATTTGCTCTTTCTCATTTACCCTAATTCTACATAACTAGACTTTCATTTTACTTCGCTATCCTGGTCCGGAAGACTCGACAAAAAGTGTTTCTTCTGAAATCATCATCCCGCCAGTCCTTTTCTCTGTCATACCCCATTCTTAGCCTGACGTTCTGTGTGTATCCCAACCTCTCTTTCTTAGCTCGAAGGGGATAACGTCTCTCGACATCTTCTAAGCAATAAACTAATTTAGCTGTCTCGATTGCGTTTTTTGGGGGGATTACAATGTACATGATTGTTGCGCAGGCCAAAAAAAAAAAATGATAAACGGCATTCAGCGTTTTCTGAATAGGCTCTTCAAAATAAGGAACGACTTGATGGAAACACTGTTTTACGATTTCTAATCACTGATGCCGCCTTAGATACACTGCTGGCCACCCAAAATGCAACACCAAGAAAGAAGCATCCGATTGGCCTGAAATTCGCAGCATGCGTCGCCTGCGAGGGAACATGCAAACGATTAGCATTGCAGGGCATATGCAAATCATGTGCGCCCGGCACGCCACTAAGAAGCACTATAAGAAGGGAGCACAGAAGGCGGGGTGTAAGTAGTGACTGTGTGTTGTGCTGCCGGACCCGTGCGCGGGAAGCTTCCTGATGCCTCATCGCAGAATACGGCAGTCATTCCAGCACGTTTCGGAGTTCGACACAGGACGAATAGTGGCTTATCGCGACAGCGGTTTATAGTACCGAGACATCGGCGCCCGTTTGGGACGACATCCATCCACAGTGAGGCGAGTATGGATTCGATGGGTGCAAGAGGGACGGACGGAACGACATGAGTGATTGCCGCAGCCGCGGCACACCACCGAACGAGAGGACCGGCATGTTGTGCGGCGGGCATTGACGGCTCGCACCGCCTCATCACGAAAGTTAGCGCAGGAATTACGGTGTGTTGCTCAACAACCTGTGTCAACACGTACCGTTCGACGTCGTCTGCTGGAGCGGGGACTTGTCGCATGGCGCCCATTGCTCCTATTACCATTGACGTTACATCACCGGCGAGTACGTCGGCAGTGGGCCGTTGAACACCGCATCTGCACTACGGAACGGCACGACATCGTCTTCTCCGACGAATCCTGCTTCTGTCTGCAACACCACGATGGTCGGATCCGCGTGTGGCAGCACCGCGGCGAGAGACTATATGACGCCTGCGTTATGCATCGCCATATCGGTCCGTCGCCTGGCGTTAGGGTTTGGGGCGCAATTTGATATGACACTTGCACCCCTCTGGTACGCATCGCCGGTACACTCAACAGCCACCACCGCTACATCTCCGACGTTTTGGAGCCTGCAGTCCTCCCTTACCTGCAGGACCTGCCAGCGGCCACGTTTCAACAGGACAATGCTCGCCCGCATGTGGCACGCATCGTGCAACAATTCTTCACGGCCCACCAGGTGTCACTGCTGCCGTGGCCCGCCTGTTCTCCCGATATGTCGCCCATCGAACACGTCTGGTCGCTGATCGGCAACCGAGTGGCACGGCAAGCACCACCCGCGGCTACGCCTGATGAAATGTGGCAACATGTGGATGCAGGCGGGACCGACATACCCCAAGCCCACATCCAAAACCTCTTTCGTTTGATGCCGCAGCGTGTAGCGACCGTTATTGCCAGCCATGGGGCCACACGAACTATTGATGTCTGCGTGTTCCGCAAGTCTCACGGGCCTGTAAGCTCAATTGTTTCATTTTTGTATCTGTTGTTATGTGTCCAGTAATTCTGGCGATGCTATCTCGTGTCCTTCTTGGTGTTGCATTTTGGGTGGCCAACAGTGTATATAGCCTCTTCGAACATTACCTTGCTGACTGAAAAAGACTTACCGCTAGAATATTCCTTACTTGGAAAATAATTCTGAAATCTTGTAAATCTCCCAAACCCTCGAAACAGTAGCACCACTTTTTGGTGCAAATTACTACAAAATTTTTAAGAGTGTATTTTCAGAGACGTAGGTGTGTGCAACTTCTGTCCAATCTGATACACACTGAAGTGCGAAAAGCCATGGGATAGCAGTACGCAAATTTTTAAATGGTCTGCCGTCGTATAAAGGCTTTGACGCACGCCACGATTTTTATCAGTTCCAAAGTGTAATCTCTTGAGTCAGATTGAACAACCGGCAGTAGGATTATGGCAAGCCGACGTGAACTATCGGAGTTTAAACGAGGCATGGTAGTGGGGACCAGATGTATGTGACACTCACTTTCCGAAGCTGTGCGAACATTCAACATTCCTCGATCCACGGTGTCACGTGTGTACCGAGGACACCTCATGGAAGGCATTACCACTCACAGTGGACAGCGCAGTGGACGACCACGGGTGCGGAATGACCATGACCAGCGGCGTCTGAACAGGATTGTCCATGTTAACAGACAAGCGACACTGGCTCAAATAACATCCACATTCAGTGCAGGAGGTACCAGAGAAATATCCATCAGGTCAGTGAAACGTAATTTAGCATCCACGGGGTATGGGAGCAGAAGACCCACCAGAGTGCCTTTGTTAATACCACAACATCGGACACCGTTGACTCGTGAACAACGTAATTGGACCCTGGAAGACTGGCAACATATGGCATGGTCCGATGAGTCACCCTACGAGTTGTTATGAGCTGATGATAGAGTTCGGATGTGGCGCAGATCCCATGAGGCCATGGACTCAAGCTGTTAACAAGGCACTGTGCAAGCTGGTGGATTTTTTTTGTTTGATTAGTTTTTTAACGACCATTGTGAGCAACTCAATGGGCTATAAGCAGTCGCCCGTCCCTAACTTAGGGTCACTGGCTCCAGGGAAGGGAGAGAGCCAGTGCCGTAAGACAAACACAACATCCATGCCTCACCGGGATTCGGACCCGGACCCCTTTCGGACGAATGATCAGAGGCCATCGCTTAGACCACTGCGCCACCGGGGCGGCCAAGCTGGTGGATACATGTGGTTCCATACATGTGTGGGGTGTCTTTACGTGGCACGGTTTGGGTCCTCGTAAACACGTAATTAACCAGTAATAGCGTTTTTGCTCTGCTGGTTGACCATTTGCAGTCCTTCACGGACTTCATGTACCCCAACAACAATGGAATTTTCCAAGGGGACAGTGCACCATGTCATCAGGCCCAAGTTATCCAAAATTGGTTCGAGGAGCATTCTGGACAGTTCCGACGGATAGTGTGGCCATCACGTTCACCCGACATGAACCCAATAGAACACTTATGGGACGTGGTGGAAAGGCCCATTCGCATCCAAGATCCTGCACCCACAAATACCAGGAAGCTGTGGGCGGCTATTCAGACTACATGGCTCAACATCTCTCCAGAAGGCTTGTGGCCACTTGTGGAATCGATGCCACGTCGAGTTGTTGCACTTTGCTGGGTTAGAGGAGGTCCTACACGATAGTAAATACGTATTCCATAACTTTTGGCACTTCAGCGTAATATTTGTTGGGTTTGTTAAGTTAAAAAACCTCGTTAATATTCCTTAACTGGCGATATTCTAAAAATGGGTTGTAAATATGCATACGATGTGTACTTTCTTTTCGGTAGTGGAAAAGGGAAAGCCATATCATGATCTGCAAAAATGAATACTTTCCGCTTACAAAAAATTGAAGTCGCACCTGTACAATGATAATTGTCAAAAATTTTGACAAGCTCTCTTTGCTAAACCAAAAATAGGGCATTGTTAGCACTTCTTCCGGAATGTTTAGACTTCTTCAAGTAAGAAAATCAGAGTAGACACGTGGAGATAATTAAGAATCATAACCGATTTCTTCTTCGACATTCAAGAAATATGTAGATACTAACAGAATAAATGACAAATTAGAAAATAAAGGAACAACAGAGAAAAATAGATTGAGGAAGCGAAAAGATATTGGAAGATCATGATTTCTGATATAATTAAACTTGGAAACTTTATGAAACAGATGAAGAAAAATTTAACTCAGTGCCAAGTTGACAGCAATCAAAAAACTTTTAATGAGTCATAAAAACTATTAACTCCCGCAATTAAGGTGTCACAAGAGATTGTTTGCTTGCCAACGAAATTTTAAAAAGATCACTAATCAGGCATTTTGATAAGAAAAACAAGGAATGTAAAAAACAAATATGTCGAGCCATGCGATATAATTTAATATATATATATATATATATAACTAGGGGAAATTACGAAATCTCTCGAGAAGAATTCCATAAAAAGATCTGACGGGAATCAGAAACTTTTAATTAGATATAAAATTATTGCATATCGTAATTAAAGTGTCTGTGAAAATTAGATTTTAGTAACACTGAAAAAGAAGCGCCATTGAGGCACTTTGAGCACGTTAGCGTGGAATTTCTAATAAACGTTGACAAGAAAATTTTTATCCCTAGCGGAATAAATATTAATGGAACGGCGATGATATTTAAATTAATCAAAACTTTCAAGGAAAATTAATTGTAAAGGAAAAATATCTGTGCAATCTCCACTCAAAATGGTTTTCCTTAACTTCAAAAACCCGTAATACGGCATTGTATCGCCAAGGGATCTGGAAAAGCAAAAATGGATCTCAGAATCGGAACAAATTCCTCATTATAATTCATAGTAAGAACAAGGGGAAATATATATCGAAAAACCTATTGCATTCTTTTTAATTAGCTAAGTAATGTGCATCATCAGAAATTAAAAACTGTAGAAATATCTGTACAGGAGGTAGAGAAACAAAATATTAAAAGGAATACAGGTTGACGTGACGTGTATTCGCGGAGATCAAAATAAGGACAGAAAAAAAGGAAGCGGGGGGAGGGCGGGGGGGACTTTACTGAGGAACAAATAATTCCACTACCCTAAAGGCATAGTTTTTTTTTATTATCTCCTTTTTTTTTTCTTTAAGGGAAACATCTACGTTTGACTTCACAAGTGCACATGCACGAACAGCAACTGTCAATGTAATATCAGTACCGGCAAATTCAGTTATTGTTTCTATCAGCTATAGACACGATTCGTTTGTTGATAGCTGACCAGGGGTGTATGTAGAAGTTTTTGAAATTTTTGAAATCCACCCGAACAAAATTAAAGTTAATGAAAAATACAAGAACAAATGAAAGCATCTTTTTTCTAATGTAAGTTGATGCATTTTTATTAAATTAAGGCATTTTTTCTGATGTAAGTCTCATTTTTACGAAAAACTTTAAAAAATGAAACGCTTTCGGGAAGCACGCCCCCCCCCATTCTAAATACGCCCCTGGCTGACGCTGCCAGTATTTAATGCTAGTCAATCATAGCATTCATTCATTAGTTTCGGAATATTCTCAACATAAAACCATTCTTCCAAGCCATTTTCGGAAATAACTTGAGCCCCCTGTGGCAGTGTGGTCTTAGTGCTGGCTTCTAACCATCCGTCCAAGATTGGCCTGGGTTCGAGTCCCGAATGAAGCACGGGTGTTGTGCTTGTATTGCAGCTCTCATTCTGACATGAGAGTTGTAATTACCTGAAGAATTACCTGCTGTAATTCTTCTTTCTTCTTCTTCTTTGCCTGTTGGCACCCACTGCAGGGTATATAATCCTCCCCAGTCTTTTCCAACTTCCTCGATCATTAGCCTTAGTCCACCATTTAGCACCTCTAAATTTCTGAAGGTCATCTCTCCATCTTGTTCTCTGGCTCCCCCTTCGTCTATTGCCATCTCTCGGTTACCATTCTGTTATCGTATATATCTTTCAGTCTTCCAACATGTCCAACAAATCTCCACTTTGATTCTTTTATTATTTTTATAATGTCTATCATTCCTGTTCTTTCTCTTATAATTCCATTTCTAACTTACCTTCTTGTTATTCCTAACATTCTTTGTAACGTACCAGGAGATGTGACGTACCTGCCAGAAGGACGCACACGACATAAAGGCAGATAGGAATCAGAACAAAATGTCCGCGTAGCTTAATTGGTAGAGCAACTTATTCCGGAATGAGTGGACCCGGGTTCGAATCCTGGCGCGGATAAAAATGACGGAGAAATTTACTTCGTTATAATGGCGCCCGAACTATCCGGATGACCCGACCGTTCACAATCTCGCAATGGTGTGATGTTATTTCCACACCGCGAGATAGGAAAAATAAGAGCAGCACTTCGAAAAAAAAAAAAAAAAAAATTAATAAGTGGGAGATGATGTAACGTACCAGGAGATGTGACGTACCTGCCAGAAGGATGCACACGACATAAAGGCAGATAGGAATCAGAACAAAATGTCCGCGTAGCTTAATTGGTAGAGCAACTTATTCCGGAATGAGTGGACCCGGGTTCGAATCCTGGCGCGGATAAAAATGACGGAGAAATTTACTTCGTTATATCTTCTCTAACTTTCTTACTGATACTCTGATTTTTTCACATTGTCTTTATGTGGTACTCCACATTGCACTTCCATAAGTAAATACGGGGTTAACACATGCATTGGAGATTTTTCTTTTTAAATACAATGGAAGATCGCCAGTTAAATAGTCTTTAAGTCTCCAAAAGGCTCTTTTACCTTAGATAATTCTTCTAGTGATTTATTTCTCTTCCTTGTCTTTCTTTAAAACTGATTACTTGACCTAAATAATAGTATTCATCTACTTTTTCGATTTCTTTTCCTTCAGTCAAAATATTTTCTGTCTTTTTCTGTATTATTCATATATTTAGTTTTTGCTGTGTTTATTGTCAGACCTTTTTTAAGACTTTCCATCCATAAATCCTCTATCATATTTCGCATTTCAGTATTGCTAGTTGTCATGATAACTATCTGCAAATCTTAAATGATTTAGGTACCTTCCACTTATGTTTAATCCTTTTTCATCCCAGTTTAAATTTCTAAAAATATCTTCCAATACAGAGTTAAATAATTTTGGAGATAGTGGGTCTCCTTGTCTAATCCCTTTCTTCACCTCGAAAACCGAGCCCATGCTCTCCAACTTTATGTTGCTAGAGTTACCAGATCTAAAGCCCGCTTGTTCTACCGATTGTGCATCTTCTAATTTTGAATTTAATCTTCTTAATATTATTTTTGTGAAAAGTACATACGCTTGTGACAAAATGCTTCTAGGTCTATAGTTGTTAATATCATCTTCGTTTCCTTTTTTACGCTTTCCAACAGTAGGTTAAAGAAGCGTATATGTTCCAGCTTTGTCCGTCTGTCTGTCTGTTCATCCGTCCGTCCGTCTGTCCGTCCGCACGATAACTCGCGTAAAAATGTTTCGATTTCGATGAAATTTTAGTACGTTGTAGGGGACCACCTGGGAATGAACCCTATTGAAAATGGGCGAAATGGGGTCAAAAGTCAAGACATAGCAGCGGAATCTATTCCATTGCCATATGCGTCATAACTTCCGTAAAAATGGTTCCATTTCGATGAAATTTTAGTATGTGGAAGGGGACCACCTGTTGACAAACACTGTTTAAAATGGGCGTAATGCGATCAAAGGTCAGAACATAGGAGCGAGATTTATTCCACTGCCCTTATGCCTCATAACTTACGTAAAAATGCTTCGATTGCGACAAAACTTTAGTATGTTGTTCCGGAGGTAAACTGAACCGGTTCTTCTGTTGAATATAATCGAAATGGGGTCAAAGGTCAGGACATAGGAGCGATATTTATTCTACAGCCATTATCCTCATAGCTTGAGTTATTACGGTACTTGAGTAATGATTTCTGGTATGTTGAAAAGCGTATCATAATCACTGCATTGCATGATTTTACCAACTTGTTTATAAATAAGAGTTATAACTGCATTATTCCATTTGCTGTAATTATCATTCTTAAATAATAGATTTTATGAAAATAGGAGCAACATTTACCCTTTTTGCCTAGAGGAGGTAACGGACGCCATGACGGCAAAAGCTAAAAATTGATTGATTGATTGACTGATATGTTACAGTGCTGTTTTGACTGTTTATTTATCTCGCGTACCGTTATTACGTTAAATCAAAAAATTATGGGGTTCGAAGAGCACCGTTGACGTCCTAAATGAACGAGTCATATTAGAATGAAAACGATTGGGTATCTAATATGATATTCTTTAATAATTAAAATTATTCGCAGGACATAGTCATTTGAATATCACGCTGTCTTCCTACGATATGAAAAACCCAGCTTTCAAAATTGCAAATTAAAATCATTTTTATTTACAAGTCTAAAAGTCAGTTAAAACACTTGACCTGATATGGAGCCTAGTGAGCTCCGAAAGATCTTGTCTTTTTTAACTGACTTTTGGACTTGTAAATAAATATGGTTTTAATTTGCAATTTTGAAAGCTGGGTTTTTCATATTGTACGAAGACAGCGTGATACTCAAATGATCATACTCTTTGTTGAGACATTCGATTTAGACTGATCTGGCGATTATCGAAGTGAGTTCTCTGCTTGCATGGTTCGTTAACTGCCTTCTTCCTCAATGTCTTTCCGTACGCGCTAAGACAATCGCCCCCTTCTCCAATATCCTTCCCCCAAATCCCATCAACCTCCCTCTCGCTCTCTCAGTCAGCAACTCAGTGATGTTCCATGCCAAATTCCCTTCACCAAACCTCGAAATTTTCTTTTCACCACCGAAATTCCCTGCAATCCAAATTACCAAATGAACGAAAAAAAAAGCTTAAAAAATATAGCATTGCATAACACACAGATTTATTATTTCGCCGGTTTGCTCTAATTTTCAGTTTTTTCCCTTTTTTTTTTATATTTTTTACTTTAAAAAATTCATTTTTACAGCTATGGGGTAGCTGTACAAGTCACTCACGTGATGAGCCTGGGTGAGCACAAACTCCCCCTTTCCATTGCACTGCGTTTCTGCAGTTTTCAACACTACGTGAATCCCTCGGTCCCTTCTGTTTTATTTGTCTGCTTCTTTCTTTTTCTTGATCGCTATTTTAAACTCAACGTCAACAGGGAAGTGTTCAGATACCACATACAGCTCTTTTTTTTAATTTCTACAGGAGGAAAAAAAAAGTCAAAAACGATAAATAAATTTACTTACTGTCAGGAAATCTGGAAATCTGCCACCCCAGTGGTCTAAGCGCTGGCTTCTGATCATTTGTAAGGAAGGAGTCCGGGTTCGAATCTCGGTGAGGCAGGGATGTAGTGTTTGTCTTACGGCACTGGCTCTCTCCCTTCCCTGGAACCAGTGGCCCTAAATTAGGGACAGGCGACTGCTTATATAGCCCATTGAGTTGCCCATAGTGGTCGTTAAACCCCCAATAAAAAAAAAATAAAATAAATAAAAATAAAAAAAAAATCTGGAAACCTGAGTTAATACGTTTTTGTGGTATATGGACGAATCAAGATTGGAAACGCCATCTTAGAAAGTACCTCGTGGGGCATAGCCTTTGGCACACTAAATTTAATAAAACAGATCTCCGAGAAATGTCGTCAGGTAGGGTGAATCTATAAAACAATCAGTGAAAATTGGAGCCAGAAACAAGTACCCCTGCCCCTCCAACTACAGACCCTGTCGCCGTCTTGACGAAAGTGTCAATGGAGATGGTTCATACCCATACTCCTTTTTCCCGATCTGCCTTATTTCCCCTCTCAGAGCAAACCACGTCAACAAAAACGCATTACGTTGTACCCATGCTAAATAAATGATTGGAAAAAGTTCCAAGAATTAAATTAAAAAATAATAATAAAAACGTGATTTAAGTGAGACCCAGATCCTTGCCCCTAGCAATCGAATTTCACGGTCTTCACGTACGTGTTGAGATTATTCCTTGAAATTTGCGTTTACTGACTGTAAGGGCGAAAAGTAATAATGAGATGCATATCATTTAAGATATGATTTAGGGCTAATTTATGTACATAAAAACAAAGAAATAACTTTATTTCATTAACTGTGTGCATATACAATGCCCAAGGTTAGAAGGGCGCCAGCCTGTCTGGGAAGACTGAATACGTCCTTTGTGTAAAAGAATGTCAGTATTGTTGTATGTTTTGTTCTGTTTGTATAGAGTCTGGTTTCCACGTACAGAAGTTCGTCAGGTGGAATTTGTGGTATGTCGTCGAGCACGGAGACAATAAGTGAGGGAGAGCGATTTCCCCAGAAGCAGGAGCGGCTGGGGTGCAGATTCGAAGAAAGGGTGCCTGCGGACAAAGGTCAGGTTCGCTCCAGGACCTGACAAGGTCAGCGCCTTGTAAGAGGTCAGCGCCTCGTGGTAGAGGGGGGCCGAAAAAAGAAAGGAGGGGTCTTCTAGAGCGAGGGGGATAAGAGATAGCTTCGGGAGAGAGAAGAGGGATTGCGAAGTCGCTTGGAAGGCGAGCAGACGTCGGGAGCTTGACTCCGAGGAACGTAGTTCCTGTTATTTGCGTGAAGCTAGAGGCTTCGGGAGAAAGCGTAAAAGAGTGCAACGAGTGTCTGGAAGACGGATAGACTGTGGAGATTTTATGCTCCGAGGAACGCAGTTCCTGGTTTTTAGCGTGAAACCGAGTGTTTCGAATTACAGAGTGGAGTCAGAACGACTCGGATAATTAGAGTGGCGATAGGGCAACGGATTTAATATTGAACACTTCGTGACGGACGACGCATGCCACAAATTCGTCGACGCGGACATTGGCACCGGAACCAGACTCTCACTAGTGCTTTGATTCATTAAATTTATTATCTTTATTATTCACGAAGTATTTATTGAAGTTGATGAAGTGCCTTACAGTAGCCATTCTCTCCCTTCCTTGATTCGCGGATAATTACACAAAAAGGCGGAGGAAGAGGGGCCTGGATGATAAATTTATTATTAATAAATTACGAGAGTGAGAACCTCAGATTATTTGCTGTGGGGAGTTGTTAACTTAACTCACGGACGCCTATCGGAAAGAAGGCAGGACTTAGCACGAAAGTCTAGGTCTCACCCCTACACTGACTTTTTGTGCTAAATTCCCTGTTTTATCTCTAGGATTCCCTTTTCCCTTTTGGCAGATTTTGGAGTCAAAAATTACCTGAAATAGGAAAAAATCCCTTCATGGGGAACAACTCCCTTCTCGGAAAACGTCACCTTCCTCCTTCTCCAAACACCTCTGTTTTTGTCCCCAACGACCAACTTCCAAACTCTCGTCTCGACCGCTGACCGTCACCAGAACGCCGTCGCAAAAACCCTTTTCTCATCCTCCAAAAATGTGCACTGCCCATCAGCACTATCCCAAAGGACCCATTACTAAGGAACGGAAATACTAATGCAATCTTCTATTGCAGGCAAAAAAGCAATCTTCTATTGCAGGCAAAAAAGCAATCTTCTATTGCAGGCAAAGAAGCAATCTTCTATTGCAGGCAGGACCGTAGCAAGCTTCTCTTATCTGGGATGTCGAGACTTGAAATTACGCCCCTTCGAGATCAAAATTACGCCCTTTCCTGTTCCACTCGAATAATACGTGATTTTTACTTTCTCACGTACTGTCATTATAGGAAAGTATTATGATCGTTCAAAAATCGCACTTCTTCTTCTTGTAGGAAAATATACAAGCAGATTGTTGTTATGATCAGGTTGTTCGCTAACTAAGCAACCAATAACTATAACAGCTTAGTTAAAAGGATGATATAGTACTTGTAATATTAAAATATGCGCAACATTACTTCCAGCGCGGTCGACGCCTACCAAATGAATGATTCGGAATCCGTCTGGGTGATTCCAGCCATGTGTGTGGACAAAATTAGTTTCCATTTCGATGCGAAAAGCTTGTTTCCGTTCCGATCTAGCTTGCGGCGCCCTTTAATATGTTTGTATATCCGTTTTAATGTCATTTTTTTTTTTTTTAACATTTACATGTACAATTCAGGTGTTGGCGCTCTTTGGCACAACGAGCCCAGAACAACTGGTTCGCGCAGCTCAAAAGTCAGTCGTTTTGCAAATCTGTTATACACTATCTACCAACAAGTAACTGGACACCCCTGCAATCGACGATATCTGCGGTCCTGATACACGTCACGGCCGCCGCCGTTAAATATCGTGTGGGAAACAACAACGCAACCAGTCGCATGCAAGATGCCACGCAGATCGGAACTCTCCAATTTCGAG
This sequence comes from Macrothele yani, assembly GCA_039090855.1. NCBI lineage: Eukaryota > Metazoa > Arthropoda > Arachnida > Araneae > Macrothelidae > Macrothele > Macrothele yani. Next base: position 215,916 of record JAYWMT010000215.1, on the reverse strand, counting down.
AAAGGTGTAATCGACGGGTATCACAGAAATGGCCGATCCATACGTGATATATCCAACGAGGTGAAGTACCCAAAATCGACAGTGGCCTAGAGATTGGCAAGTGGAAGATGAGAGGTGACTGTCGGAATGTGCCTCGACACGGCAGACCCACAAAACTGGGAGTTAGAGACCGACGGCTGCTGGCCAGAGAAATTCGGAAGAACCACACCAAATCGATGGGCCACATCCGCGAGGAGTTTCAACAGGCATCCGGGAGTGTTCTTTCGATGAATACCATCCGAAAGAAAGCCCATCTGCTCGGTTATCATGGACGTGCTGCCGCCCACAAGCCTTTGATCACCAAGTCCTATAGCGCTGCTCGGCTAACGTGGTGCAAAGAACGTCGACAGTGGACCGTTGAACAGTGGAAACAGGTTCTCTGGAGCGACGAATTAAGGTTCGCCCTCTACCGTTCGGATGGCATGGTCTGGGTTTGGCGTTTGTCTGGAGAACGCCTCCTGCCGGAATGTATTGTGCCAACTGTGAAGTTCGGCGGCGGTGGAATTATGCTATAGGGATGTTTCTCCTGGTATGGCACGGGACCCCTGGTCGCAATTCCTGGTAGACTCAACGCCGAGACCTACTGCACCATTTTGGATGACCATGCGCTTCCTACGTTGTGGCAGTTTTACGGAGTGGACCCATGTTACTTTCAGGATGACAATGCCACCTGTCATGTTTCGAGGTCCACCATGGCTTGGTATGGTGACAATGGGGTTAATCGAATGGACTGGCCTGCGCAGAGCCCGGACCTTAACCCTATCGAGCACCTCTGGGACGAGTTGGAGCGTCGACTTAAGAGGTGCCCCTACCGTCCGAAATTGGTGAAGGAACTGACCTGTCTTCTCCAAGCCGAGTGGAAGAAAATACCGCTAGCCGTCGTACAACGCCTTGTTGAGAGTATGCTCCGGAGGGTCGCAGCTGTAATCGCCGCTCGTGGAGGCTCCACCAACTATTGAAGGTGAATAAACTTCGTTTTCCTTTGCTATCACAGGTGTTCAATTACTTGTTGGTAGATAGTGTATAACTCCTAAATCTCAGGCCCACGGTAAAAATTTTCGTCGGGCTATGTCGAAGAAATCAGGAATTAAGAAGAATAACAATAATAAATACCGAAGATTTTCATCATTATCATCTCACGATTGTGTGATGATAATGATGACAATCTTCCATTGATCATCTCACGATTACGGTGTCAGAGAATTTACAAATTACAATATAGGATGGCAAGGGGAATGGAACTCATGTTTCAACCAAATAATTTGCGCAGTGATTAACATAAACTTCGAGTAGTTCCCAAAAGGCGTCTTTGACAGGGGTAACCACTTCTGAAACTGCTTTTCTGGCCCGGTGAGCGAATGGTCAAAGGCGATGTTTTCTGGCTAGTCCTCGTCCTAGCTGAGATGGTGCTCAAGTTCTCAATGAAGCATGAGTTGTATGTTTGTCTTGTCTTACGATGTTGGCTCTCTCTCTCTCCTCTGGAGCCAGTGGCCCTAACTTAGGGACAACCGCTTGTACCACAACCCCTAAGAGTTGCTCGAGGCAGTTGTTAAACCTAGGAACAAACAAGCAGGAAAAAAAAACTTGCTTCGTCGAACGTGGGCCTGTGCCAAAGAGGTGTCGCAGAATAAGCATTCAACTACGTGCAAAACGAGAATTGCGACGTTTTGCATCACTTTAATTTCATATTCAACCAACAGCATTTTTAGTCATTAAGGAATTTCTGCAAATGTCTGGGCGTACCGCTCTGGGATCCAGATTGCCTTCATGCACCCATTTCTTCCTTCATCTGCAGCAAAACTGCTGAAATAAAATCCGAACTATGTATACATCCCAGAATTATAATGATTTTTCTTTTTCTCCAAGAATTGCTGAGTCGTACCACACCACACTCGCCACCCCAATTACGAGAAATCATCAGATTTCTAATTTGCCCTTTCGCGAGGAGGCGGAAGTGAGAGTACAAAAAAATTGAAATTTTTGATTCTCGACGAGTCACGCCAGGCGTCATTAAAATGGTGTCGCGTGTGTCACATCCATTTATTTCCAGCGTGTGCAGCATGTCCAATGAGAACTCGTGAGCGTCAGATTGTTTGCTGGCCATTTTGGTAGCTGTTTCGACAGCTTAATGATGCTTTTGCTGTTGCCAAAAGAGCAGCTCATGGGGAAGTGGATAAAATTAACTGTAATTCGTCTAATGCATTAAACGCAAACTACAGTTATTTTAGGAGAAAAAGGGCTGTCCTCTGACCCGTGAAGTACCATCACGTGATATGATCGGCTTTTCAAGCGCACATGATCAACATTCCAATACCAGGAGATTAAAGTTTTTTGAGTGAAAAAACTTCAATCTGGAGAGCAGGGTTGTTTCCGAAAACGAATCACTAAAAGCGCAGTATCTTGTTGGGAGGATGATGTGTCATGTATTTGTCACGTGTGCCCCAAAACTTTGGAAATGGATGAATTTCATTAAAAACATTATATTAAAAAACACTCAGTGGACAAAACAGAGATAGGGGTGATGGGCATTGCACGAGCAGAGTGGAGCAGGCGCAAACCAAACGCAAGCAATAAATAGGCAAAGAGCAGGGCTTCCCAACTGTGTCTGGTAATCGAAGAAGAACATGGGTAAATGTGGTGCTCTGAGCTACTTTGATCGCAGACGCATTGTCGGCGCAAGAGATGGGTCATTCCACTACAGCCCAAATGGTAAGAACTCTAGGGTTACCGAGGGCAACCGTATCAAGGATGCAACGCGAGTATACCATCGGCGGGCATACCAGCGCCCAAAGAGCAAGTGGTTGCCGATCACATACCATCGATGACCGGCATTGATGTACAGTATCCATGCTCGTACAGACCCACCGCTTGCCAACGACGGCCCAAATCCAAACCCCCTGGAGAGAAAGCACCAGCACGCGAACTACGAAGGGGTGTGATGTCACGGTCAAAGGGCCATCGCAATCCCTCTCTCCAGAGAGGTCAAAGGGCAAACGTAAAGGGAATGCCGATATTAGCTTTGCGTTCATGCGGCATTGATCAGTATTGAGCTTTCGGTACTCGTGCACGTGAGTAAGCATTTTTATGCAACATGCCTGGAAAATAATGAGTGCCTTTATATAGATCTAATTACAAAAGCACATCCAAAAGCCACTGTTTTCAGCTTTCCTGAAAGTGAAATCTTTCGAAGAAGGCGGATTTCTTCTGTACCAATGAATAATTTTGAACCCACCTTGAATTCAAAAGTTAGTTAAGTTTTCATGACAGCATTTTCTGCTTTCGTTGTAAATACAATTATAATTTAGTGAATTGTTAGTCTTTTTTTTTTTTTATTGACGGAGTAAATCCGATTATCAGCTCATTATTCATTGTCGTTTAAATAATGGTATTAATTACCATTCAACATTTCATTTCCATAAAATAATAGTTATTTTTCTTTACAAAATTCGTAGTTAGAGGGTTCAAATTGAAAAAAAAAAAAAAAAGAAAAAAGATGGACATATATTATCAGCGCATCAAGTACTAAAGGTTAACCAGGCAAGGAAACTGGCAATAAATAATTACGTTATTTATTAATCAGCATTTCATTTCCGTAAAACAAATGTAATTTTTCTTCATAAAATTGCTGTGTATGAGAGTCCTAATTAAAACAAGAATTCGTACGAAATGTAGAGAACTACTTGATAAGCTGATAATATGAAAGCTAGCCCAAAGAAAAGTTTATTGGAATGTCCAACAAATGTATCCGCAAGTTTGGAATTAATGTATTCCATGTTCATTTGACAAAGAACTTTTTCCTAAATGATTTTAATTTATATTTTTTTACCTTCTAGAAATAGTTGCAAAATTTGAGCACACATCTTACCGTATTTTCAGTAAATATACTCACTAAATCGGAAATTTTGCTTTCGCGTTCGTTACGTAATTACGCAAAAGTCTTTTCTTTTTTTTCTTTCATTTTAATAAATCGAACGCGAAGGGAATTTCTAAAAGTTTTAAGTGAAATGATTATGTTCATACAGTCCTACCAATTTGCCATTAACACGAATTGCCATTAAAAAGACCAATTTGCTATTAAAAAGATCAATTTGCCATTAAAAAGATCGTAATTGCAAAAATGCTTAACGTAAAATGCTGGGTATTTCACGTTATGCGTGAAAAAACTTATTTTTTTTTTGCTCATTTAGCCAAATTGAAAACTAAAGGAAAATTTCCATGAAATCATTTCCCAGCACAAGAGCAAAACTTTGGAATTCCCCGATTTACGGATATCATTGCTGGAAACTGAGAAAAAAAAATGAAAGCTCAGGATGTAATCTTTTGATGTTTTCTAAGGACAAAAAATAAAGAGAAAAAAAAAAACAACGGTCGCTTTATTGTTGTGTGCGCAAATTGTCTAGTATCGCACTCGAGAAATTATTTCTTTGCGTAAACACCGCGGTACTTCGGTGTTTTAAGGAGCGGAGAGCTCGAGGCTGGAGTCGGTCGGCCCACTAGCTTTGGCATCACGGACCAGTTCAGAGGCTTTCTTAATCTTTAGGGTTTTTTGGCAAATTCCATCCAGGTTAAATGTCGGAGGCCCAAGCATCGTCAGCGGGCGAACGGCACGGCTACATACCTTGGGCTTTGGGACAACTGTTGACTGCTCGTCATTGGAAATTATGACTTGCCTGGTGATGGGACATCAAAACTGGATCTCTGCAGAGTGGCACCACGTCGTGTGGTCAGATGAATCCCGCTTTCATCTGTACTGAGCGGACGGAAGGGTGAGGGTATGGCGTCGACAGCATGAGGTCGTGCTCGCGTCGTGTCAGATCGGCTGTGTTCTAGGAGGTGGTGGCTCTGTAATGGTTTGGAAAGCCTTTTCATGGGGCAAATTAGGTCCCTTTAGTGTGTCTGGAGAGGTCCTTAACCGCTGCACGCTACCAGCATGACGCTCACCTACACATGCCTTCTGGCCTTCGCGCATCCTGCGTCCGATGTTCGGTTTCAGTAGGCTAATGCGCCGCACCACCTGGCCGCACCCACCCAGGCATGGCTCCAGGAACACTCATCTGAGTCTGAAACTATCCACAAGATCCCCTGATTTAGTCCCTGTGGAAGCTCTCTGGGATGTCATAGAGCGGAACATCACATCCATAGATCCTGGACCGACGTCTAGGACGGTGCTGTGGACAATGCTGCAACAGACATGGCTGGCATTACCTCTAGAAACCCTCCTGCATTTGGTGGAGTCGATGTCTCGGCATGTACAGGCAGTTATTCGCACTATAGGAGTACTAACACGCTATTAGTAGGTACAAGTATATCTAATGTTTTGTCCATTGAGTGTAAAATAGGCTGTATCTGTCGATGGTCTACAAAAGAATGCTAGTGAAAGTAGAGATTTCACCCTAGGCACACACCACACGACAGCACCTACGTGTATTCATCACGGAATCCCTGTTTGAAATCAAAATTTCCAAAAAATTTTAATTCATTTTTGGATAACCTTAAATTGGGGCAGATGGCATGGATAGATGGCAGCACATTTTATTTCCCGGGAAGTAAACTTGATTTTTAATTTTAAAATGAAGAAAGGTTAATTGTGCCGGATAAAGTCAGTTATTTATCATTTTTTGGTTTATTTAAATACAATACATCGATTAAAAAAATCAGCTTGTTACTAAATAAAGATGAAATTCCAACCGAAATTATGGCGAGATCATTACATTAAGGCTGTGTGTATCAGTATTGTTGGATGTGTTTTTTCTTTTTTTGTAAGGTGAAGTCTTTAACTATGGAGTGCTGTCAGACTTCCTGTCTGTACAATTTCCCGGTGGACCACTTGAGAAATACCATACCTTCTCGTATTCTTTTTGTTTGGATTTCTTGGAACGAGCGAGTAATTATTTTGGTAGTTACGAACAATAAACGTTAATTTTATTTGAGCTTTATATCTCTGTAAAAGAGTTTTCCTTAAAAAAAAATCTACCTATGTTGGGCGTTGGCTCTAAAATGAAATAGCAACATACTCTGAACTTATGTGAGAAAACTGCAGCCGAACCAAGCACTCTACTTTAAATTGATTAAGCTAAATAAAGTTAACTACAGCTAGACGTTGGTTGTTGGTATGTTCTACCCTTGTTTTGTTAACCTGAAGGAGAAACTATTACCCACTGCAATGGTCCATCATCCCCCACCTCCTTATCCGCGGTCTGACACAGAGCACAAAGCGATTTACACCCAGAGATATTCCCAAATCCTTGTCCCACAATATTTATCTTAAACACAAAAACAAGATTGACCCGTTCTGGTTCATAAGTCAAAATAATGGGTAGATTTTAAAAATGTGTCTGCTCAAGGAGGCGGTACAAATAGCATTGCGCAGTAGACGATCAATGACCAAATACATACATACCTACATATCACTAATCTGTTCTCTGAGATCCAAAGGTTAGCTCATGCGCCAGACTTACATTTAAAACTGATGGAATTACACTGAAGTGCCAAAAGTCATGGGGTAGCAGTATGCAAATTTTTAACGTCGTATAAAAGCTTCGACGCATGCCACGATTTTTATCAGTTGCGAGGTGTAATCTCGTGAGTCAGGTTGAACATCCGCCAGTAAGACTATGGCAAGCCGACGTGAATTATCCGAGTTTGAACGAGGCATGATAGTGGGAACCAGATTCACTTTCCGAAGTTGTTCGAACATTCAACATTCCTCGACCCACTGTGCCTAGTGTGTACAGAGAATACCTCGTGGAAGACATTACCACTCACTGTGGACAGCGCAATGGCCTACCACGGGTGCTGAATGACCGTGACCAGCGGCGTCTGACCAGGATTGTCCATGCTAACAGACAAGCGACACTGGCTCAAATAACATCCACACTCAATGCAGGAGGTACCAGAGAAATATCCATCAGGCCACTGCAGCGCAATTTAACGTCCATGGGAGCATAAGACCCATCAGAGTGCCTTTGTTAACACAAGACATCGGACACAGCGCCTCACCTGGGCTCGTTAACACAGTAATTGGTCCCTGAAAGACTGGCAACATGTGGCGTGTTCCGACGAGTCACGCTACCAGTTGTAATGAGCTGACGGTAGGGTTCGGGTGTGGCGCAGACCCCATGAGGTCATGGATCCAAGCTGTCAACAAGGCAGTGTACAAGCTGGTGGTGGTTCCATACATGTGTGTGTCACGGTTTGGGTCCTCGTTGACACGTCATTAACCGGTAATCGCTTTGTTGCTCTGCTGGGTTACTATTTGCAGCCCTTCATGGACTTTTATGTAACCCAACAACGATTCCGTTTTCCAGGGCGGAAAATGCACCATGTCATCAGGCCCAAGTTATCCAAAATTGGTTCGAAGAGCATTCTGGACAGTTCCGACGGATGGTGTGGCCATTACGTTCGCCCGACATGAACCCAATAGAACACTTATGGGACGTGGTGGAAAGGCCCATTCGCACCCAAGATCATGCACCCCACAAATACATGGGCACTGTGAGCGGCTATTCAGACGACATGGCTCAACATCTCTCCAGAAGTCTTTCGGTCACTTGTGGAATCGATGCCATGTCGAGTTGCTGCACTTCGCCTGGCTAGAGGAGGTTCTACACGATACTAAGTACGTATTCCATGACTTTTGGCACTTCAGTGTAGATTTTACTTACTGTTGATGTATCAAGCATCAACATTTACAGCGATTTCAACACCCAACTAAAGCTTCACTGGCATATATGACACGCCTTACGTAAGACATTTTGCACGTCGTTTTCTCGTGCAGATATTTCTGAATCTGGTCCTCCCATGATTTCCTTGGCCTTCTTCCACTTTTCTTCCATCTGCTTCTGCCTCAAAATCACCTTTGCAAATAAATGAAAAAACATAATAATTGCATAGGAAAATTGTTGTGTGGAATGTGCACACACATTTCAATTTTCAAAATGATCTTCATCGTGCTTTAGTTGGAAATGGGGTCTTCCAAAGACACGCGTAATTTTTTTTTTTTTTTTTTTTTTTTGTCGAAACCAAATTTTTCAAAGAAAATTATGACTTGGCATAACACCCCGTTTGTAAGTGGAGTGTGATGCTACATTCAATTATGAGGAGATTTCTAAAATTCTTTCACTTGAATTGTAAAAATTTCCTCATGACTAAATGCGATTCACAATGAATATTTCAACAGTTTTCTTTCTTCCAGAATCTAAGATTTTTTTTCGTAAGAGAATTCGTGACTAAAATTACAGCCTTGGCCTGGTCGTCTCAGTCTGCCCCTGATGATGATGTAAATCACATGTACTATGCGTATACATATACTATGCCAAAAGTACACTGCTGGCCACCCAAAATGCAACACCAAGAACGACACGAGATAGCAAAGCCAGATTTACTGGACACATAACAACAGATACAAAAATAAAACAATTGAGCTTACAGGCCCGTGCGACTTGTGGAACACACAGACATCAATAGTTGGCTGACAATAACAGCCGCTACACGCCGCGGTATCAAACGAAAGAGGCTTTGGATGTGGGTTTGGGGTATGTCGGTCCAGGCTGCTTCCACACATTGCCACAGTTCATCAAGCGTAGCCGCGGGTGGTGCTTGCCGGGCCACTCGGTTGCCGATCAGCAACCAGACGTGTTCGATGGGCGACATGTCGGTAAAACATGCGTGCCACGGCAGCAGTGACACCTGGTGGGCCGTGAAGAATTGTTGCACGATGCGTGCCACGTGTGGGCGCGCATTGTCTGTTGAAACGTGGCAGCTGGCAGGTCCTGCAGGTAAGGGAGGACTACAGGCTCCAAAACATCAGAGATGTAGCGGTGGTTGTTGAATGTACCGGCGATGTGTACCAGAGGGGTGCGGGTGTCATAACCAATTGCGCCCCAAACCATAACGCCAGGCGACGGACCAGTATGGCGATGCATAATGCAGGCGTCATACAGACTCTTGCCGTGGTGCCGCCACACGCGGATCCGACCATCGTGGTGTTGCAGGCAGAAGCAGGATTCGTCAGAGAAGACAATGTTGCGCCATTCCGTAGTCCAGGTGCGGCGTTCAACGGCCCACTGCCACCGCAATCGCCGGTGGTGTAACGTCATTGGTAATTGGAGCAATGGGCGCCGTGCGACAAGTCCCCGCTCCTGCAGACGACGTCGAACGGTACGTGCTGACACAGGTTGTTGCGAAACACATCCAAATTCCTGCGCTAACGTAAGTGATGTGGTGGTGTGAGCCGTCAATGCCCGCCGCACAACATGCTGGTGCTCTCGTTCGGTGGTGTGCCGCGGCTGCGGCAATCACACACGTCGGTCCGTCCGTCGCTCCTGCACCCACCGAATCCATACTCGCCTCACTGTGGCTGGATGCCGTCCCACACGGGCGCCGAAGTCTCGGTACGATAAACCGCTGTCGCGATAAGCCACTATTTTTCCTCTGTCGAACTCCGAAACGTGCTGGAATGACTGCCGTATTCTGCGACGAGGCATTAGGAAGCTTCCCACGCACAGGTCCGGCAGCACAACACACTTCCACTACTTGCACCCCGCCTTCTATGCACCCTTCTTATAGTGTTTCTCGGTGGCTTGCCGGGCGCACGTGATTTGCATATACCCTGCAATGCTAATCGTTTCAATGTCCTCTGGCGGGCGACGCATGCTGCGAATTTCAGGCCAATCGGATGCTTCCTTCTTGGTGTTGCATTTTGGGTGGCCAGCAGTGTATTATATATGAATTTCATATTCTACGTAGTGCATGCGCTATAAAAAATTCGTCTCACAAATATGCAGCGAAGAGTATGAAATTGAGAACTACAGACTGTGTTTCGTTCATAGTCATTTTTGGATTGTGTTACTTGGTGCTGCGATTAAGTGATAAATCATTTAAGTCAAAGGTGTTGGCACGCTCAAAAGCTTTAGTTTGAAAAAAATGTGCTTTTTTTGTGAAATTTGTGATCCTTATTAACATATAAAAAATAAAACATCTGCATAACCCCAAAGTTGACAGATAAATGTGAAATAAATAGATAAATTAAAATGAAACTTTTTTACACAAACGAAACATGTGAACAGCTACGAAATTCAATGAATTCTCCCCCGACGCTACAACATTTTACTTAATAATCTTAAAACTTGTAACATTCTGCTAGAACAAACGGTAATAGCAGCATCGATTTTCTTTCTTAATTACTGGAAGGCCTCTCTGAATCGTGGAAGAATTTCAATATTTTCTGTCTCGTGAAGTCAATTTCTGTGAATTTGATTAAATTTTCTTCTGTTCACCACTTTTGCAAAGACTGACGAAAAGATATAGCGGTTTGGGGAGGGATAATCAGATTTTACTACAAATTATTCTACTTCGTAAAGACTTCTGATTTTAATAAAGAAATTCATATTGATTTACGGAATAGCACGGTTCGTGTAATTTAAATGTGTCTTGCAAGCAATGTTCTGGTAAAAACAGCAAGAGTTACTGAAAACAAAATCACTGTTTTGAAAACACAGCTTTAATCGGAATATTCCTTTAAAGCCGATGTTGTAAGTAATAAAAATTTAATTCATGTAAAATTCGAGAAAACAAAATCCGCAATTTTATTTTGAATTTCTATGAAGGACATGATGTTTGAAATAAAATGATAGTCACAGAAGCAATAATTCTATGGCAAATTTATCCATGACATTTTTAAAGTAATAAAGGGTGATTAATAATATTTGTGTGGATTTCCGCTGCCTGGCATGGTCAAACCGTAACCAACCAAATAAAACTGCCTACAGCAAAAGCAAGTTCACCGCGGAAAGTTTTATGTGGCAACACGGTACCCCCTGACTTGACGTCAAACTTCAAAATGGCGACTGAGTGTCCTGGTGGCGCAGTGGTCTAAACAATGGCCTCTGATCATTCATCTGTAATGGGTCCGGGTTCGAATCCCGGTGAGGCATGGATGTTGTGCTTGTCTTACGGCACTGGCTCTCTCCCTTCCCTCGAATCAGTTACCCTAAATTAGGGACGGGCGACTGCTTATAGCCCATTGAGTTGCTCACGGTGGTCGTTAAACCCCCAATCAAAAAAAAAAAAAAAAAAAAAAAAAGAAGAAGACCGAACACTTCGCTGGACGATGTTGATCTCATCCCGGAAGCCTTTTCTCGAAGCCCTCAGAAATCAACGAGACGAGCTGCGTCGCAGTTAGGTATGCCACAAACGATTGTTTGGAGGGTTGTGCATAACCGCCTACAACTCCGTGCGTACAAACTGCAGATTGTACAGGCTTTGCAGCGGGACGATAAACCCGGCCGTTTCCAATTTGCCCAAGACATTTTGTCCAAAGTCGAACCGCCGCCCTGGTGGCGCAGTGGTCTAAGCGATGGCCTCTGATCATTCCTCCGAACGGGGTCCGGGTTCGAATCCCGGTGAGGCATGGATGTTGTGTTTGTCTTCCGGCACTGGCTCTCTCCCTTCCCTGGAACCAGTGACCCTAAATTAGGGACGGGCGACTGCTTATAGCCCATTGAGTTGCTCACGGTGGTCGTTAAACCTCCAATCAAAAAAAAAAAAAAAAAAGTCGAACCTGATGAACATTACCTGCGGACAGGGACATTTAGTTATTAAGCAACGTTTTTCGTCTCAGGGAGGGCAAATGGGCATAACTGCAGAATATGGGGATCGAAAACCCTCACGACATTCGAGAAGTCGAACGAGATAGTCAAAAGGTGAACGTCTGGTACGCTTTGTCATGTTCAGAAGTGTTAAGGCCCTTTTTCTTTGTGGAGAAAACAGGGGCAAAGGTGACATGTCTGGACATGCTACAGCTGTATCTGTTGCCTCAGTTGGAAGATCGGCTGCCAAATGTGGTGTTTCCAGCACGATGGCTCACCGCCGCATTGGGATGTTATTATCCGAGAATTTCAGGACCTGCATTTTCCTGGGCGCTGAGTTATGCGTGGTGGAGCCATTCTGTGGCCTCCGCGCTCACCCAATTTTACGCCACTGGTTTTTTCCTGTGGGGATACGTGAAAAACAACGTTTACCAGACCCCTGTGACCTCCCTCGATGACCGGAAGACCAGAATTGGTGCTGCGATAGCAGCAGTAACGCCGCAAATGCTGGCGAACACTTGGCGGGAAATTGATTATCGTTTGAATATCTTACGTGCCACGAAAGGCGCGCATGTCGAAGTGGTTTAGCAATCTGGTTTATCGATTCTACAGGTAATAAAACTTAATTGTCAACTGTCATACTCTGTTTGCGGCTTTAATTTGTTGTTTCCCGTTTTCCGATTATATGCCACTGAAAACCCGACACTAATTATGAATCACCCTGTAGAATTTACAGAGTATAGAGTAGAATTGCTTCGTTAATTAACGAACACAACTTTTTTTTTTTTCCTTATTTTCATGTTTGGAGCTCTCTTTTGAGGAACTCTCAATGAAACTGCCCTGGTATTTTGAAAAATTGACAATTTCTATCCTGTCTCAGATAAAGAAAGTAATCGAACTGCGACCCAGAGGCATAGCAACGATGAAGCAGAAAGGAGCAGCTGCACTCGGGACGCTGAAATGGTTTGAACGACATTGCTCTTAAAGTTGGAAATGCCCCATGGCAAGCAAATTTGCTTTTGACTGGGTGTTAGCGGGGTGTTTTTTTTTATTATTATTGCAGTTTGATGACCACCATTAGCGACCCTAAGAACTATAGGAAGTCACCTATCTCTAATTGGAGTCACTGGTTCCAGGGAAAGGAGGAAGTCTGCATCATCGGAAAAATGCACCATTCGTTCCTCACACGCGACTCCAATTGAGGCCCATCTCAGACGAATAGTCAGAAGCCAGCGCCTCAGACCGTTCAGCAATCGGGGTCGCTATATAAATTTCATATTTATGTTTTTAATTTGCGATTTTGTCAGGTAATGTGCGGCTTTGGTGTACCTTGTTTCTGCCCGGCACTGATTCATAGCACATATTCTTTTTCTTCGTTGCCTAATCTACTTCAAAGGTAATGTTTTTAAGTAAATTTTGATACGAAATTTAATTTTCTTTGAACGAACTCATGCAATTATTCAATATTGAAATCGAACACACTTTTCTTGGGCATGTGTTTACTGATACTAGCTGAAAGCACTTTCTCAATCTTCTGTGTTGTTAATTTCGAAATTTCGAAGGGGCGCATATTATTTAAATATCATCATCATCATCGTGAACCATTATCAATCCACTGCTGGACGAAGGTATCCCCAAGTTTCTTTAACAACGGTCTGTCTTGTGCCAGTCTCCTCCATGTTACTCCGGCATACTTTCGAATTTCATCCACCCATCTCACTTGTGATCTAGGTCTTTTCCTGTCCCTTGGAATCCAGTATAAAATTTCGGCTGTCCATCATGTTACGGCTGTCCATATTTTCGTGTCCCTTGGAATCCAGTATAAAATTTCGGCTGTCTCCTCCATGTTACTCCCGCATACTTTCGAATTTCATCCACAAATCTCACATGTGGTCTAGATCTTTTCCTGTCCCTTGGAATCCAGTATAAAATTTCGGCTGTCCATCAATGGTCTGTCCTTCTGGCAATATGTCCAGCCCATTACCATTTCAGAGATTTAACTCTGATCATGATGTCTTCCACTCTTGTCATTTTTCGGATCCACGAGTTCCTCTTCTTATCTCTCCTGGTTACACCAAGCATGCGCCTCTCCATGCTGCTTTGAGTTGTCTGCAGCCTTTGTATGTCTCTTTTAGTTAAGGTCCACGTCTCTGCACCATACGTAAGCACTGGAAGGATACATTGATCAAACACTTTTCTTTTAAGACATAAGGGCATATTGCTCTTGAAAATTATACTGTTTCTTTCAAAAGCTCTCCAGGCAAGTTTTATACACCGATTAATTTCTTCATCAATGTGACTTTCACTTGATATCTGCTGTCCAAGAAAAATGTAGGTATTGGTTATTTGCAGCTTTTCCCCATCAATCGATAAATCTTCCTTTTTTGTAAAAGCATCGTACATCACTTTTGTCTTCTGAAAGTTCACTTTTAATCCCACTTCTTTACTCTTGTCAGCAAGTTCCTGGATCATACTCTACAGCTCTGATGGGGTAGTTGCAAAAATGACTATGTCATCAGCAAAACGAAGGTGGGTTAGATAATCTCCATTAATCTTTATCCCTTTGTTTTCCCAGTTCAGCGATGGAAAAACATTTTCCAATGTGGCATTAAAGAGTTTGGGAGATATAGTGTCACCTTGTCTTACTCCCTTTCCAATTCTTATGGGTGCTGTATTCTCAAATAGCCGAATCTTTGCACTCGCATTTTCATAGATGTTATTAATAATATTAATGTATGTATCTTCAATACCGCAGGACTTCAAAGCCATTGTAACTGTTGATGGTTTCACCGAATCAAAGGCTTTTCTACGCGCAAAACAGCACAGAAGATATCTCAGAAATAACACCCACTATAGCCGCCCCGGTGGCGCAGTGGTCTAAGGCGTTGGCCTCTGGTCATTCGTCCGAAGGGGTCCGGGTTCGAATCCCGGTGAGGCATGGATGTTGTGTTTGTCTTACGGCACTGGCTCTCTCCCTTCCCTGGAACCAGTGACCCTAAATTAGGGACGGGCGACTGCTTATAGCCCATTGAGTTGCTCACGGTGGTCGTTAAACCTCTAATCAAAAAAAAAAAAAAACCCCGCTATAAGAAGAAGCATTTTCAACGGGAGCCAAAAGCAAGAGAAAAAAAACATCATTGCGAACAAGCAGGGAAAACATGCAAGAATGTGAAGGTTTTGAAAATGCCGAGCTTTGGCTTTATCAAGGACCAGTAAAACACAGCATTAACTCATCTCTACAAAGACCTAGTTGAATATAAGTTTCTGCTATGTCATAAATGTATTTCAGGCAAATGACCCCACAAATCAAAGCACCTTCTAAGTCACGAAAAGGTACGTCGCTTGATTCTGAAATCAGGATGGGCAATTGGTGAGCGAGTATTATTTTTGTTGGGGCAATTTTTTGCAATATTTACGAACACTAAAAGAAAGAATTTGTAATGTTTTTTACTACCGGCTAGAACAGGGGCGTAACTAGGCATTTCTGCACCCGGGCCAAACCACAAAATATTGCCCCCCCCCCCCCACCTATCTGCCTTTCACAAACACACGCACATACACTGGCGGAAAGTGGAAAAAGAACACCAAGAAGGAATTGGCGGACGATCATGAAATTTACATATGTTAATGGGTCGAGTTTACGTAGGTGTGATGTTAATTTCGGGACCAACCGGTGAGCGCTTACGCCACAGCACGGCATAATATGCAAATTATCGTCGGTGGTATTTAAGGAGTACGGCGAAGTGAATGTAATCAGTCGTTGGCGTACGGACACGAACGAAGACCCTGAAGAAGCTGCAATGCCTGGACATGGAAGACGTGTACGATTTCAGCGGTTATCGGACTTTGAGCGAGGTCGTCTAGTCGGACTCCGCGAGGCCGGGTGGTCGTATGTCGTATTGCGGAGCGAATTGGACGAGAAGTATCGGTGGTGGTACGATGGTGGCGTAGATGGTCCGAGGAACATTCCCACACGAGAAGACGTGGAACCGGGAGTCACAGACGGACTGATGAGCGGACCGATCGACGCATAAAAAGAGCGGCGTTGTCAAGCAGAACATCCACTGCGACGTAAATCCGAGCTGCTGTTGCACCTGAGGTGACTGTGCGAACAATCCGCAACCGTCTACTGCATGGATGCAGAACTACGTGCACGTGTGCCTCTGGCATGTGTACTTCTGACTCCAGCCCACCGTCAGGAACGGCTGCAGTGGTATCGCCAACGTCTGCACTGAAGAACGCAATGGCGATCTGTCGTGTTCAGCGATGAAAGCAGATTCTGCTTGGGAGGTATTAGTTTCTTCTTGCATCCGCCAGCGACACACAGGACCTACACCTGGTCTCCCGGTGTGGGGAGCGATCAGCTATCACTCCCGTAAGCAACTAGTGTTTGTACCGGGTGCGTTAAACAGCACCTCCTACATCAACAACGTCATTCAGCCCGTTGTTGTGCCATTTGTAAGGTCGGTGCATCGTGGTGTTTTCCAGCAAGATAACGCACGTCCACACACGGCACGTGCAACGCAACATGCACTTCAGGGTGTGAGACAACTTCCATGGCCTGCACGTTCACCGGATTTGTCCCCCATTGAGCACGTGTGGGATTTTATGGGACAACGACTTATCCGGTCTCTACGGCCAACCACGACCATCCCCGATTTACGCGTCCAGGTTGAGGATGCTTGGAACTCAATACCCCAAACTTACATCCAACATCTGTACGACAGACTCCATGCTAGAATTGCACAGTGTGACGCAGTTCATGGCGGTTCAAACTCGTATTAACCATGTTACATGGAAATGTTATTTTTCAGTTTACCAGCAAATACAGCTGTACTTTGCCATAATGTTTTGATCACGTTATCCTCTGTATTCCGTTATTATGCTGTATAAATTTCGTTGGTATCAGACTTCTCCTTCTTGGTGTTCTGTTTTCACTTTCCGCCAGTGTATTTGCACTTTATAAATGACATATATATAAAGAATACATATGTGAATAATAAATAAAAGAATAAATATGTTTATTTTCTTAAAACCGATTTAAAAAATTTTAAAAGCATTTATTATGAACAAAAATATTTTAAAAAAATATATAAATGAAAAAAATATATAATTATTTGACGTTGAGACTGGAAGCCAATTCAGAACTTTTAATAGCTTCCAAATGTTTAGAATTCCTATTCACAAGCGATGCAGTAGCATCGGGGGGAGGGGGTAAATTTTTTGGAGTCTCGTCCCGTTTCTATTTCTCTCACCATATAAGGTATGACTTTCCTGTTATACGAATCACATATTTTCAAAATACGTAAGGCAGTAAGTGGTGCAGTAAATTAATTTTTTGAGGCATTACTTTACAGCCACTGCTGTACAGAGACCGTTGTGTTCTCGTCTCTCTCTCTCTCTCTCTCTCTCTCTCTCTCTCTCTCTCTCTCTCTCCTTGCGATAAAACACACAAAAGGTGTGACGATCAAAGAAAAAAAATGTTGGAGGTGTAATATAATGTACGTGTATTCAAATAAAAATGCAATAACGTACGCCAGCTAACGTGATTAACTATACACACGTAAGAATAAAAACAATGCATAAAGTGCATATAATTATGTCGTAAAAAGTAATATTTTAAAATCACTGTATGAAAACAAAAAAGAAAAAAAAAACAAAGATGACACCGAATTATCGGGTGTAATAAGCACGTCTTTTGAATCCGTTCTGACGCAAATTAAATTTATCAAAGCTATTCAAAGTCAATGGGACCAGTATGCAAAACAATAGTATCTGACGGAAGAAAGAAGTTTTTCAATCGGGTTTTTAATCCCTCAGATATTGCTGTAAACGGAATCGTGAACTTACGCCCTCTGGTTGCAGACTTGTCCGTTAAGAAAAACATGAATTTATATAAGGAACATTTCGCACCGGAAACGCTCTCCAATACAGAAAGAATTTTTCAAATCGGACTCTTAGAAACAGAGATATCGACAAAAATAAGATGTGACTTTACGTCCCCTGGTGGGAAAACCATGCATCATTTTAGGAAGAAAGTATTTTCAAAAGCTTTTTCCATATGAGCGGTATCGGTCCAATAAAATAAAAATTTTAGTCAAGTTTTCAAGAGCCCAGATTTTGCTACAAATACATCAGAAGCAGAAATTAACACTTACGCCCCCTGGTGGTCAAACCATTCTTTACCAAACATTAGAAACTATGTGAACAATATTTTCCATCCGGTCTTGTATGCGATACAGGAAGATTTTTTCAAATCAGAGTTTTAGAAGCAGAAATAACGCAAAAAACGCAATTCACCTTTGTGCCCCCTAGCGGAAAGTCTATGATTTACTTGAAAATTTTGAATTTATAGGAAAAACATTTCGCATCGGAAACACTATCCAACCACGAAGGATTTTTTCAAATCGGACTCCTAGAAGTAGACATATGGACAAAAATACGATATACATCTACGCCCCTGGTGTAGAAACCATGCATTATTTCAAGAAGAAAATGTTTCTAAAAGGTTTGTTGACATGAGCAGTATCGGTCAACAAACGACTTTTTCTTCAATCGGGATTTTAGAAACTGATATTTTGCTGCAAATACATCAGAAGCGGAAATTAAGACTTACGCCACCTGGTGGCCAAACCATTTTTTACAAAAATTAGAAATTATGTGCAAACGATTTCCCATCAGGATCTGTATCATGTGCAGAATTTTTTTTTTCAAATCGGAGATTTAGAAGCAGAGATACAGGGAGGAAAGCAACTTACCTTAACGCCCCTAGCGGACAGTCTATGAATTACTTGAAAATTTTGAAATTATATGAAAAACATGTCACACTGAAAACACTATCCTACAAAGAAGGAATTTTTCAAATCGGGCTCGTAGAAGTAGTGATATTGACAAAAATAAAATATACATCTACGCCCCCTGGCGGAGAAACTGTGGAATATTTTAAGAAGAAAATATTCCGAAAAGATTTATCAATGTGGTTGGTTGGTTGGTTGGTTGTTGGATTTTATTGGCGCAAGGGCCAGGTTTGGCCAAAGAGCGCCAGACAAAGAACGATCAGCCACAGATTTTTAAAAACGTGGAAAATGATGAAGATCAGACAGGCTTGGTAAAAGTTGAAAAAGAGTATGAAGAAAGCAGTGAAGAAAAGGTAGTTAATGAAGTTTATTAAAAGTAACATATTTACTAATGGAAAAGGACGAACCGTCACTCTCCTCCCCCCACACTCCTCTGCAATGCTGGCAGAGGGCGGGGACGAACTGTCACTCTCCTCCCCCCCATGTTCCTCTGCAATGCTGGTAGAGGCTGGGGACGAACTGTCACTCTCCTCCCCCCGTGTTCTTCTATAATGTTGGGTGAGGGTGGGGACCTCGCTGAGGCCGAGACAGTTTGATGGACACCGCACACCTTTGCGGATTGAGGGCCGGGTCTTCCGCACGTGCAGGCTGTCTGCTGGGAACCGGAAGAGGCGGGCGTCTTCAAAAGAGAAGGCGAAGACGCAGCTGGTCGAATAAGCTGGAGCTCGGTGAAATCCACCTGTGTCGCTTGTTCAGCTGTAGATCGCTTGGCAAGTGCGGCGAGAGCTACAGGGCGCGGAACAAAAGGCTGCACGGGTTGTGGCTGAGACTGAACAACTGCGGCAAAAGTACGCTGTCGGTTGTTGGGAATACCCAACTTGGCCTTGGCAGCAGGGTACGAGAGGCCCTCCAGGGTCTTGAGGCGCTGGATCGCCTTCTCGTCGTTCCACTTCGAACAGGACCTGGCATAAGCAGCGTGGGAGTCACCACAGTTTACACAGCAGGGCTCTGAAGTGCATCCAGTCCCTTCGTGGTCGCGGGAACCACAATTGGCGCACCTCGCAACACTGTTACAGGACCGCTGGGAATGTCCATACCTCTGGCACTTAAAACAGCGTAGAGGATTTGGTATATAAGGACGAACTGCACATAACAAGTAACCAGCCTTTATTTCAGTAGGTACCTTCGGGCTGTTAAAAGTCAAAATAACATTTCGTGATTTGATCAGCGCGCCATCGCGCCTGAAAGTCATGCGTCGGGCAGCTATGACACCCTGATCAGCAAGTTCACACACAAGTTCATCTTCATCGCAGACCAACAAGTCGGGCTCAGAAATGACTCCCTTGGAGGTGTTGAGATACGGATGTGCCGTCACTTGAACTGGAATATCCTGAAGTCTGGTCAACTGCAGAAGAGATTTGCTCTGAGAGAGAGTGCAAGTTTCCACAAGCAGGTCACCAGAGCGTAGCTTCTGCACTGACTTCAAAGAGCCAGCAACACCCGCAAGTGCCTTCGAGATGAAAAAAGGAGACTTTGAGGAAAGTTTCAACATCTGGTCAGTAGAAGAAATGACGAGAAAAGTAGCTTGAGGTATCGAATCTGCAAGTGTAATGCGACGTTTCTGAGCTGACGGCTCAACACCTGGATCTAAAGATACGTCGCGGTGATGTCGTTTTTCAACGAAAGTTCTCTTCAGTGTGTTATGTGTGGAAGGTGGTTGAGGCAAATTTGGCGCCTGATCAATCACCATATCCTGTTGCTTTTTAAATTTTGAGGAGGGTTTATGTTTCCCCATGGGAGTAAGAAAGAATTCATCTGCAACGTACTCCGCCCACAATCGAGCCCAACAGGGGAGAACTGGAGGTCCGCAAGCCAAACATATGACGCAAGACACAGTTCTAGAGCTTAGTTGCAAATATAGTCCGTTGGCTGTGATCACACGCACTCGGCGGACACTTCGGCCTCCGGGTACCGTCATGCCAACGCCTTTGGCATGATCCCACAGCCCCCGGGCTCACCCTGCCGTGCAATACGACAAAAAGCCGCTAAAGCCCTGCACACAACTTGGTACAAGACTTCTGACCAGAGGTGGGTTAGGCTCTAGCCTCCCGTTTACAGCGAAGCCGGGGTCGAAGAGGAGTGTTGGTACACAGGAGGCACTAAACCGGTCTCCTGCGACCTCAACCGCCAGACATCCCATTTCCGCCTCACGGGTCTCCGCACGCGGCAAACATGCAGGTAGGTCTAGCACCCAAACCAGCGAAAAGGAAAAAAAAAAAAATCCAAAGAAGACAAATCCTGGCAGGGAACCTAATCGGAATCTCAGCAACCTACGAACTGAGCGGTTAATATAAATCAGTTAGTGGTGGAGGGTAACAAAACCACAAGACCGGGGTGTTAGTACATAACGTGGTAGCGAGTAGGTAGAGAATACAACACGGGCAACTAGCCAGTGGAGAAAATAAGGAAAAACGAAAAAGCGAGACACAAGACCAGCTCGGGATCGTGGGGCCGCGACTCCCCAACAGCTGGATGAACAGCCGTCCCTGCAAACACCAAAATAAAAAACAAGCGGTGGCATGACATAAGATGTTGACCAGTCACAAGGTCAGCTCGGGCCGTGGGGGCGCCGCTCCCCAAATAACTGGAAAACCAGTTATCCCCGTGCGGGGTTATCAATGTGAGTGGCATTAGTCCACGAAAGAATTTTTTCAATCGATATTTTAGAAGCTCAGATTTTATGGCAAATACATCAGACACAAAAATTAACACTTACGCCCCCTGGTGGCCAAAGTATTATGTACCAAAGATTTGAAATTGTATGCAAAAGATTTTCCATCAGGAGGTGTATCCGCTGAAGAAAAACATTTTCAAATCGGAGTTTTAGAAGAAGAGTTATCGGGAAAAATGTAATTTACTTTCACGCCCCCTAGCGGAAAATCTATGCGTAATTTGAAAAAGTAACTATATCTAAAGTGCTCTTCGACATAAATGGAATCGAAAGATAAAAGATTTTTTCAATCGGATGTTTAGAAGCAAATATGTGGAATAAAACGTATTTTTGAATTCGACATCATCTTCATTTACGCCCTCCAGGGGCGAAATTATACATCGTAAAAAAAAATCCCCCAAATGAAGGATCATCATTCGCATATTTCGAGCTTCCCAATGCAAAAAGAATTTTTCAAATCGGACTAATAGTTGCAGAGATATCGTGGGTACAGACGGACGGACGGACTGATGGACAAATCGGTAACATAAGTACGATCTTTTTTTACAAAAGGCGTGCTAAAAAAGCCCGCGAAAATTTTCGGTGGCTCCGGGTTCGGTTTAGAGGGTCCTGTGGATCGTCCTTGAACATATAAGAAAATTCTACAAATAGGCAAATGACGAAATATGGTGAGGGCAAAACTGTACCAGAAACCGGTGCTGAAGTTTCAACCCCAATTTTAGTAAGACTGTGCATAGTGATTTTTGCGCCCTCCTTTGAGCTGCGCCCGGATCAAAGGAGGGCGCAAACCGCCCTAGTTACGCCTCTGGGCTAGAAAGGAATTCTGGGCAACCCTCCCTTCCTCTCCCCTGATACCCAGGCACCTGGATTTGACAAGTTATGCCACTAGTTAACCATCAAGGTAATATGACAATGACTAGTGGTGTAAGATATACAAGTGTTGGTAGAATGTCGTCTTCAACTTATTTTCTTGCTGCGAATGCATTGTTTTGATTGATTTTCAAAATTTTGCATTTCTGCTTTCGAAAATAGTATTCATTCTACTTGATCATTTTTTAACGCAACATGTTCTATTTATTTACCTAAATCAAATTTTAACTTCGTAAATGCAGACAGAAACCCTCCCCCTTCTTAACCCCCTTCCTTCAAATCAGCGACCTTGCTTTGCACTCCTTACCTCCAAAGCAGTCGTCTCATCCACGCCCCGCTACCTCACTGGCCCGTTACAAACTTCACAGCTATGGTAATATGGTAAACGGTAAAAATACCCCCGGAGAAAATACCCCTGAAAACTGAAAAGCGGAAAAAATACCCCCGGAGAAAATACCCCTGAAAACTGAAAAGCGGAAAAAATACCCCCGGAAGAAATACCCCCAGAACAAACGGTTCACTGTAAACTGCCACACAGGAACACTGATGTGTGGCAGTGTTCCGGTGTGGCAATTTACCAGCAATCCTGCCACCACACATCTTTCAGCAAATTGGCTACAAAAGTTCAAAGGTGGGGGGGGTCTACAAAGATTACCGTTTCTGGGCCTACATTGATAACTGAATTGTGAACTCCAAATGAATTTCGCGAAAACGTTCCATGTAAGCCAAGCGAGAATTGTACTTTAATTTGAAGAAATAAATTGCCGAGGATCCGAGATACTTTTGGTTGGGGGGTATTGGGGAGGCTCAAACCCCAACTTCCGTAATATTAGATTCTGAGCCGCTGGAGTCTGACAGTGTATCCAGGCTGTTCCCCTTGGAGCGTCCGCGTGGTCCGTGAGCTGGGGGGTTCCCCCAAAATGTTAAAATGGACTTAGAGCTGTAAACATTAGAACCATGCTTTACATAATGATTCGGTACACGACCACAAATTTTCAGGAGGGTGGGATGAATTCACCCTCCCCCAAGTTTCTAAGAGCGCAGACAAGTCTTCAAGGAAAGGGATTTGCTCGCAATTTCTATGCTTCATTTTGTGTTTAATGGTAAACTATGTTATGCCCTTCCCCCTCCCCAGAAATTTGCTGAAGCCTGTGAAAGGGATACCAGGTGCTTGGTTTCGATGGCTCTACCCCCAACTTCCGTAATTTTATATTCTGGACCTCTATAGAGTCGGTCAGTGTATCCTCGATGTTACCCCTGAATAGCTCTTAGAAACTAAGGAGGGAGGTGGGGCTACCCCACCCTCCTGAAAATTCGTGGTCGTGTACAGAATCATTATATAAAGCATGGTACTAATATTTACAGCTCTACATCCATTTTAACATTTTGGGAACCCCCCCAAGCTCATGGACCTCGCGGGCACTTCAAGGGGAACTTCCTGGTTACACTGACAGACTCCAGCGGCCCAGAATATAATATTACGGAAGTTCAGGGTAGAGCCCCCCCCTAACCAAGTGTACCTCGGATCCTCGGCAATTTATTTCTTCAAATTAAAGTACAATTCTCGCTTGACTTACATGGAACGTTTTCGCGAAATTTGTTTGGAGTTCCCAATTCAGTTCTCAATATAGGCCCAGAAACAGCAATCTTTATAGACACCCCCCCCCCCCCACCTTTGAACTTTTGTAGCCAATTTTCTGAAAGATGTGTGGCAGGGTTGCCGGTAAATTGCCACACCGGAACACTGCCTCACATCAGTGTTCCTGTGTGGCAGTTTACAGTGAACCGTTTGTTCTGGGGGTATTTCTTCCGGGGGTATTTTTTTCGGGGGCATTTTTTCCGCTTTTCAGTTTTCAGGGGTATTTTTACCTACATCCATGGTAATATAGCTTTCGACTCCACTTTCCATGTTGAAATCCCCTTCTTTGTAGAACAAACTCCAGAGCAATTACTAAAGATCCGTATTTCCTATCCACACTCCTCATTCGCTCTGTTGCAGCACTCGTGAGCTAGCGCGCACCTTTTCCCTGTATTGGAAATTGAGAAGTAATCGGAGAAGCGAAAAAGAAATGGGATTTAAAAAATTAATCAAATGAATGGGAGAGATTTTGGGGAGCTGGTGTAAGAATTAATAAAATTAGGATTTTATAAACTTCACGCTCCTCAGGTGCTCTACATTCCGCGATTTAATTTTCCCCTTAGATTTTCTTCCGTGGATTCGGGAAAGTACCGCTCTTTCACCCTCCCCCCCCCCTCTCTCCGAGTCGAAGGGCTTCCAGTCGGCCGCTTGCTGTGGCGTGGGACCGCGGGGCATCCTTTCCCTATCTGCTACGAGCCAGCAATATTGGGTAAAGTGAAGTAATTCTACAAGAGTATGGCGGGTAGACATTTTATTGGAGCTCGGCGCCGGTCGTCTTGAGAATTGCTGCACCAAGTCTGGTTGAAAGAATAGCCTGACGCCAGGCAAAGGAAAACCATAGCAGTTTTATGGTAGGAAAATTTACGACCCAGGAGATCCACGGGCACGGAATTTCCTAGAATTCAGGGGCGGACGCAGATTTTGGACGGGGCGAAGGATGGCAAGTCAGAGTAATGGCGGGAAACCCAGAGCAAATCAGATCGAGAAATGATAATTTTTTGGCCAATCTGTAAATTGGTGGGAGGATCCGGGAAGAACAATTTTTCGTAGGACTGGAAGAGGAGCGACAAAAAATAAAATATAGGATGGAAAAAAAAGTTGAGGAAGAACTACCGATACGAGGATCGGGACATTAAGAAAAAAGGACGAACGACACGGGAGGTCGTATCCAGCTTCGCGCTCACTAGCGGGAGATAAAACTATCCTCGAGGATCGAGCATGTGCCCAACAGGGAGAGATGTTCTACATTAACGAACAAAGTGGACTCTGAAATCATGACCATGATATAAAAGATCCAGAAAGACATGCTATGTACAAATAAGGAATCTGCATGGAAACTTCGGGAAGAGAATAGAATGCCAGCCTTTATCGTGGGATAGAAGGTAGGACATTTCCGACCTTAACGGTTTCCTCTTGTTTATATAATTAGTATGTTGAACCGGAAGTTAAAGAAGAGCATGGTAGACTAAGTCAGGGTTGAAAATAAAACCAGCTCTAAATTAATGTTGAGAAAAGTAGGGCAGAAATAGAAGAAATGAAATGGTTGAGTAAAGTAAATACATTGATCAGAGCAGGAAATTGTGTAGGATAGGAATCATTTTAAGTAAATTATGTTTCGAAATATTTCAGATTTATATTAAATTAAAATAAGAAATTAAAGTTAACCTTTAAATAAATAATTTTGATAAAAGGGTCTTCAAGCATATTCATATGACAGTGTATTTTTCTAAATTTCAAGCCTTCATCAGGCAAAATAAACATATTTTATTTTCACGTTATTATGAGTCGGCTAAATTTCATTTGAGTGTACAATTTTGTAAAGTAAAAATGTTAATCACGATTGAGAGTTGGATGTGTGAGTAAATGATTTGGAATGAATGTTCAGAAAAGTCCTCCAGTGCAACACTGAGTAACTTTCATATCAGTGCTAGTACAAAATCAAAATTTGTAAGTTAACGAAATATTCGCGAGAAATGAAAAGCTAGACGATTACTTTTAAACATTGCGGCACTCAGCGGACCCCGATACACGGAACGTCGGCTGGGTGAAACACAACGCCCATCCTCGAATAGCGAGCCTGTGTTTTCTCTAACACTGGGAAAACATAGTTTTTGAAATTCGAGTAATTACCCTTAATGCTTATAGTTATCGCCAGTGCACTCACCAGCAGGCATTGGAGCCGGATAACAGCTCCTGGCTATACTAACATGAAACAAAGGCGTAAACCTAAAGAAATCTGAGAGCGGAGAACAATTACATTTTCCTGGCTCTGAGGATTCTGTTTTGATAGCCTTTCTTCGGAGTAGCAAACAACACACTTTCTAGGGGGAAATATTTATAGTACTGCCAGACAAAAACTAGGGGCTCATTATTACTTGACCAAGTCCAGATTATATTTCAAAGTTAAAAAAAAAAATGGAGAAACGGCACATCTTAAACTGGGTGGGCGGTAGGGTGGGCAAAAAGTTTTTCAGGATGGGATCCCGCCCACCTTCGCATCCTCTTGGAGACATTCTTTCTGCTATGAGAAACTTTTGCGTGCCATTTGTTCATTTTCGTTTCATACTTTTTTAGTCGCTGGGGTAAGTATGTACTGTATAACATTTGTTTCTATTTCTTGATGTTTTATGAATTGTAGTAATCCTGGTGGCCGCCTTACTGGCTTCTGACCATTCTTCTGAGATGGGTGTCTGTGTTCGAAATCCCGTCAAGCACAGATGTTGTGTTTGCCTTACGGCGCTGACTCACTCCTTTCCCTGGAACCAGTGGCCCTAAATTAGGGACGGGCGACTATTTATAGCCTATCGAGTTGCTCACGGTGTTGGTTGAACTTCCGAACGAGCGAAAGGAATCCAGCTGGGGTTTTTTTAGTTTTTCCCCCTAACCTAGATCTTATTTGCGTCGGAAAGGTTCAAAAAACGAGCTTCTTAGAATCGAAAATTCAGTGTCACCTTTTGTGTGTATTTACTTGCTTCATTATCGGGAATAAAAACAAATAAACCCCGGAACTTCTAAATTTTTTTATAAGCGAACCCAAGCGAACACTGAAACAAACTCAATGAACAGCTCTGTAACATCCTAATTATAATAAAAGCTTGCGCATGAACAATTCGGCCCCAGAGGAGAATTCGACTCACTGAGACAATATACTCCGCAAACTATAATAGCCCTTTTTATTTTCCAAACAAAAAAAGGAGGCTAGGAATTAGTCGCTTGAGCGAAACTTGTTTTAATCTGGTTGTTGTTCTTGTTTCGCATTTTTTTGTTCGAATTTGAATTCCAGATTTATGTCATCTTAGATGTTTTTGCTTTGTGAGAAATGAGAATTGCTTTTGATGGTACGAGTTGTGGAAAAGAAACGTTCATTAAGAGTTTTTTCTTCGCTGCATCAATATGCCCAACGTTGTCCCTAGGGGTTATATATACTAGTAGCTCTCCTACTACGAGATTCATGCAAAAGGATGGGGGAGACTTCAAGTGTTTTTAGAGTAAGCAAGCTATTTTCAGTTTTCGAGGGCTAAACTTTTTGACCCGAGATCTCATGATTGCCGACAATATTTATCAGAATGTAGAAATAAAATAAAGTTTACGAAGTGAGGAAATTTTATTTTTATTTTTTCTGGAGTTGACGCAGGATGTTACGGAACAAGAATAAACCAAAAAATATCATCTTATCCTTCTCAGAAAAATACATCAAAGTCAGTTGACTGCCATACGATGACTGTGGAAGATGTTGAGAGTCAGAACAAGATGGGACAGTTGAATCAGTTTTACGCAGGTGTTCAAAGACCTCTTTAAATTACCTTCGAAAATAAAAAAAATATGTGATGAAATATCTGGATTCTAACCGAAGCTGGAGTTAAACCCCCTTTCCTATTTGCCACAGAATAACTCCAATACGAAAGCCAGCCCTCATTTTCGCAGCTGAAAATGGAAACATGGATGGATGCTCTCAAAAATGTTCTACGAAGAACTTTGGAATGATGTATGAAGAGAATTTATCATTTGAGCCGTGTTCCGATATAAAGAGTGCTAGAGTTGGAGGGGGAGGGCAAAGGGGGGGGGGTAATAAAAAAAGACGAAGAGAAGATAAGAGCTTCGTGGAGTGTTTACAGAAGGGTAGCAGGAGGGAGAATTACGTTGGAGAGCATCATCACGGCCAGCAGCAGGGTAAATATTTGTTCTAGGACCGCCGCGCGTGTTAGCAGGCAGTCTCCGTGGATAGGGCCAACATCACAAGATGGAGGAGGAGGGTTACAACAGGGGTATTGATTCACGACTCGGGCAGTAGACGCACACGTACGAACTCCGTGCACTCCTCTTCAAGAGAGAGAGAGAGAGAGAGAGAGAGGTCGGCAGGACAGGCGCATTAGCCGGAGAAAGGGGAGTTCGGATGCAGAATCCAAACAGAGGACCAAGACCAAGCCACATTCCAGCTGAATCCGTCTACGTGCTGCACCCAGAACTTTCAGTTCTCGTTAATGGGGACCAAAGGCGAGGCGAACGCTATTATGAATTTTAAACTGCTATTAACATACGTACACTATAGGAAATTTTCTAAAATTCCCGAGCCACTTTCCTTGATTACTTTCGTGAATTAATGAAGCATATTTCTGAAAAAAACTTTTTTCATCAAATGACAAAAAGAAACCTGAATTTCACGGATTTTTCGTACGCCAGGAAAATACTGAACTCTCAGAAACCTTTCCGCAATTCCGTTCTTATATTGACGCTAAATTGCCGTTTCAAAGATGTGTTAACGGAAAATTCTGAATTTTCGGAAACCTTTTTGCTATACCTTTCTTATATTAACGAAAAACCTCCGTTCACACTTTTTCCGTATCCATATGACGAGAAATTTCCTGTAATAGGAGCGATTCGTGAGAATACTTGAAGTTTGATAAACTGTTAAATTTCAATCGTCTGTCGAAAGATCTGATTTTGAAGTTCTGTAGTGAGATCGGAAATTGTGGATAACATATCGCACGAATTTTGGTTGTAGTGGCACATATTTCTTCTCCTTTCTCCCATTTTGTGCACCAGCTATTATATATTGTGCTACCGTCAGAAACCGGGTACTTAAATTATTTTACATGTGATTGTACGATGTCTGTGTATCAGTCTTTAGACCCCTTTTAACAAAAGCTATTATAGCTGGATGTAGGTAAAAACACCCCCAGGAAAAAAATACCCCTGGAGAAAATACCCCCGAAAATTGAAAAGCGGAAAAAGTGCCCCCGGAAGAAATACCCCCAGAACAAACGGTTCACTGTAAACTGCCACACAAGAACACTGTTGTGTGGCAGTGTTCCGGTGTGGCGATTTACCGGCAACCCTGCCACTGCCACACATCTTTCAGCAACTTGGCTACAAAAGTTCAAGGGGTGGGGGTGGGGGCTATAAAGATTGCCGTTTCTGGGCCTACATTGATAACTGAATTGGGAAACGAATTTCGGGAAAACGTTCCATGTAAGCCAAGCGAGAATTGTACTTTAATTTGAAGAAATAAATTGCCGAGGATCCGAGGTACACTTGGTGGGGGGGGGGTCTCTACCCCGAACTTCCGTAATATTATATTCTGGGTCGCTGGAGTCTGTCAGTGTATCCAGGAAGTTCCCCTTGAAGTGTTCGCAAGGTCCATGAGCTTGGGGGGAGGCTTTCCCCCAAAATGTTAAAATGCACGTAGAGCTGTAAACATTAGTACCATGTTTTATATCATGATTCTGTACACGACCACGAATTTTCAGGAGGGTGGGGTAACCCCCCCCCGTTTCTAAGAGCTATTCAGGGGTAACATCGAGAATACACTGACCGATTCTAGAGGTCCAGAATATAAAATTACGGAAGTTGGGGGTAGAGCCCTCCAAACCAAGCACCTGGTATCCCTTTCACAGGCCTCACCAAATTTCTGGGGGAGGGGGAAGGGCATGCATAGTTTACCATTAAACACAACATGAAGCATAGAAATTACGAGCAAATCCCTTACCTTGAAAACTTGTCTGCGCTCTTAGAAACTTGCACCCCACTCTCCTGAAAATTCGTGGTCGTGTAGAGAATCATTATGTAAAGCATGCTTCTGATGTTTACAGCTTTACGGCCATTTCAACATTTTGGGGACCCCCCCCCCGCCCCAAGCTCACGGACCTCGCGGGCGCTTCAAGGGGAACAGCCTATATACACTGACAGACTCCAGAGGCCCAGAATCTAATATTACGGAAGGCGGGGATTGAGCCCCCCCTCCCCACCAAGTGTACCTCGGATCCTCCGCAATTTATTTCTTCAAATTAAAGTACAATTCTCGCTTGGCTTACATGGAAAGTTTTCGCGAAATTCGTTTCGCAATTCAGTTATCAATGTAGGCCCAGAAACGGCAACCTCTATAGCCCCCCCCCTCCCCTTTGAACTTTTGTAGCCAAGTTGCTGAAAGATGTGTGGCAGGGTTGTCGGTAAATTGCCACGCCGGAACACTGCAACACATCAGTGTTCCTGTGTGGCAGTTTACAGAGAACCGTTTGCTCTGGGGGTATTTCTTCCGGGGGTATTTTTTCCGGGGGCATTTTTTCCGCTTTTCAGTTTTCGGGGGTATTTTTCCGGGGGTATTTTTACCGTTTACCATTATAGCTATCAGGAGTAAATTTTATATCCAAAAGTTCTCTGAAATAATATTATAAAACAGGACATTTCACCTTTTCTAAAAGATAATTGGAGATCAATATCAGTTTGAAAAGATCTCAAGTTCCAAAGCATTCTGTTGCTTCGAAGAACCACTATTAAAAAATATACGTAATTTGTGATAAGTTCTCCTACAGGAAAAATAAAATTATTACAACCGTTTCAAAGAAAAAAAAAAAAAACTCCAACAGAATTACAGTTTAACCTTAAACGTGTGCATGATTTCTTAGTCTTTTTGGCTCAGTGGTTAACAGGCCCGGTTTCTGTCAAATCGAACGACATCGGTTCGAGTCTCACTGATGCTCAAGAATTCGCTGGCGTAAGGGCTGAAAAATTCACCATTTTCGATTTCTGCGAAATTTCTGTATAAATACGGGAAAATGTGAAAGGGGCTTTTCTGAAATAAACGTAATTACTGAATACGGAAAATCTGTGAAAATACGGAAGTTGAAAAAAAAAAAAACAAAAAAAAAAACAGGAACTATTAAATTCTTAAAATCCTCACAAAAGGCTAATCTTCGTTTCGCAAATAAACGACACTGTAAATGCTGAAGTGCATAAATCCAGATTCACTTTTTTTTTTTTTTTTTTTTTTTAATGTGGAGCATTTCAGTTTGTTTAAACCACCTAAATAACTAGATATTGAATGCTAAAAGAAGACTTTACTCAGTAGAAATTCCAAACTTCGTGTTCAATTAAATAGCAAATCTATCTGTGCAGTATTCATACTGTATATGAATTTTGGAGGAGGAGTTGTAGTGCTGTCAACGGTGGATCAAGAAACTAACAAGGGGGAGGCCATAAAAATGAAACTTATGTTTACAACCATGAAATCATGATGGGTGAAATACCGAATACACATGGCCTGAATAAAAATAATATTAACAAATAAAGAGTCCATTCATAACCTGCAACAAAATAGAAGAAAACTAGCAGTTTAATTTTGAATGCCTCTGACCAATTCTTGATTTTTCTCTCACATCTGCTCTGACGAAAATGAATACGTGCATAATTTTACTTCAAAAAATTTTCCATGGCTTTTAAGCAATTGTGAAAGGTTTGATAACCTTATGCATAGCGATTTGCGTTTTGTGTATTTGATGTAACTGAAACGAAACCATTCTTTCTAAACTTTTCAGGGCTCCATTTTAAATTTTGTCTACCTAAAGTATTTTTTTTTCTTTTTTATTATTATGTCTTATGTAGACAACAAGGTATACAGCAGCTTCCTATTGAGCGTATGATGAAGCGAACGGTGCTTTCGAATCCTACATATATCAAGTGCAAAAAAGTATGTACAGAGTTTTTTCTTAATTTTTCTTTAATTTATTCATGATATGAATGGATGGCATGAATATTTAGATATAAATTAACACTGATGATGAATACAAAAATTAAAAAAAAAAAAAAACCCAACAGGTGGACGTATAGATAGATAGACGCGCATGAAATATTTAAGCCTTGACATGATAGCTTATTTGTATTTTCCCCTTACCCAAGCTAACCAGTTTCCAGCTGTTTAAATGGGTTAAGTGATTTTAACTCATTTAATTTCTGCAGGTAGTTAAGAAATCATGCGGCCTCCTCATGGAAATAACAAATTTGTATTTCTGTTGTATCACAAACGGAAGAGATGTTCAGGATTTCCCTTCTCGGTTTCAATGAAACTGACAACACGGTGACATCCTGACATCACGTTTTCTCCAGTTGGTCTTAACAACTTTCGTTTGACATCGGTAAGCAATTTACTGCACCTGCTCTCTGATGACATCAGAACTAACCTTATTCCCTAGTTTAATGGGCATCAGGTGCTTCGAAACAGTGACTAGCGTAGGTGTCGTCATTGCCAGGAATATTCATAATGCTAACATTGCCATTCTTTATGGAAAATATTTTGATACTCGATTCAACGCAATTTGCTTTACTTGGGAAAAACCACTCGCGCTTTCAACAAAAATAGTCTTTTGATATTTAAATGTTATGCAAATGTAAGTACTTCTGAACATTATCCCACCTTTTGCTTAACAAAAATCGTGGCTGCATAGTTATTCGTAGCCACGATTTTTGCTCAGAACAATATCAGAGTTGCCTTCCAGTACTTGCCCATGTATCTTGAATGAAGTGACAGTTTGCCGCCCCGGTGGCGCAGTGGTCTAAGCGATGGCCTCTGATCATTCGTCCGAACGGGGTCCGGGTTCGAATCCCGGTGAGGCATTGATGTTGTGTTTGTCTTACGGCACTGGCTCTCTCCCTTCCCTGGAACCAGTGACCCTAAATTAGGGACGGGCGACTGCTTATAGCCCATTGAGTTGCTCACGGTGGTCGTTAAACCTCCAATCAAAAAAAAAAAAAAAAAAAAAAAGTGACAGTTTTGTTGTCGGTTCTGCCATCTTTCACCAGTACCATGGCAAAAGTGACTGGCGCCCGGGGACGAGATATAAAATATGAGCCCCTTTAAAAATAACAACATGGATGATTAAGAAAATGGGCCGCGGGTGGCCTAGTGGTCAGCGTTCGTGACTGCCATGGATATAACCTCAGGTTCGATCCCGGACAGGTAGGAACGTTCGAACCACTAAATACCCGCCGTGCGTCGGATGGGCACGTTAAGCCGTCGGACCCCGGGCTCTGGCCCCCCAGTAACAAATAAGGGCGTCTTCCTCCCCCTTTCTACCTTGCTTCCGTGTGACTTTCCTATCGGCCACTATAGCCCAAATCTTCTAGCTTCCTATTTCTAAAGGTTGTTTAAGACCTGGAGTCAAACACTCCCTTCCTAAAATCCTCTACATCTGATCTGATCCGATCTGTTTAAGAAAATGGGTTCGGGAAGTGACTTAAGTATCGGTAAGCACATACCCGAGAAAAGCATGTTTGATTTCAATATTGAATATACAGTATTCAACGAGTTTAGTCAAAGCAAATTTAATTTCATATCATAATGCGTTTACAAACATTAACTCTAAACTACATTAGACAGCGAAGCAAGGAGTATCCACGGTCGTATCAGAATAACATAGCGCCTACCTAATAATGGGAATAACCGCCCTTGCCTGGATGACAGAGGCGAGACGGCGTGGCATGGACGCAATGAGGCCTTGGAAGGTTGCCCGAGGCACACGTGCCCATTCGGACTACAGCAGAGCACCGAGGTCTCGGAGATGACGTGGTTGTGGGTAGGCACGTCGAACCTGTCGATCCAAATAATCCTACAAGTGTTCTATGGGATTGAGGTCCGGCGAATTCGCTGGTCAAGGGAGAATGGAGACATCGTTGTCGTGTTCCTGGAACCAGTTACCTTAGCGACATGGCAGGGCGCATTGTCCTGTTGGTAGACACCATCACCACCAGGGTAAACGTCCAACATGAAGGGACGCATGTGGTCAGCGAGGATGGACAGATAGCCATTGGCGTTCAGGGATCCAAGCAGTGGTATCAGCGGTCCC
Source organism: Macrothele yani (assembly GCA_039090855.1). Classification (NCBI taxonomy): domain Eukaryota; kingdom Metazoa; phylum Arthropoda; class Arachnida; order Araneae; family Macrothelidae; genus Macrothele; species Macrothele yani. The sequence continues at coordinate 182,137 of JAYWMT010000215.1, read as the reverse complement.
AGGTCATTCCAAGAAAACATCCCTCAGACATGCACACTGCCAGCACAGGCCTGTACTTGACCGACAAGCGTATCCGGGTATTTGTTCTCGTGTGTCTTACGCCGTATCCGCCAACGTCTGTCACTTCTGTGGAGTAGAAACTTGGATTCGTCGGAGAAAGCAACCTTTCCCACTCTTCCACTGTCCAATGACGACAATCCCATGCGAACTGCAGGCCTCGTTGTCGATGGACCTGGGTTTACGTACATGGGCGCCTTGCTGCAGCGTCGACCGGAGATCCATGAGTAACAGGGTTCGCTCAACTGTTATTGGGGACATGTGCCTGCGTGCCTCAGCTCTCATTTGCGTGGTCAATTGCTGCACTGTTGCGTGCCCTTCACCAGTCGACGGAGGCAACGTTCTTTTCCCCTGGGGTCGATGTCCTTTGGGGATGCATTGTTATGATGTCGGGAGGTACGCGGTGTGCCAGCAGTCCATTCTTGGTACACCCTTACTATAGCACCTCGCGAAAAGCCCACGAAGTCTACTGTTTCTGAGATGCTTCCACTCTTGGCGCGTTAGCCAATGATCATTCCTTTTTGCACGTCCGTCAAATCACTACCTCTGCCCATTGTGCTCACGTAATGCACTATGGCTCATCTGTCCTGGCCTGCTACTTGCAACTCCGTGTGGTCGACTTTGTCACACTGTGATTCCGGGGGTGGTAATATTATTCTGATACATATTCTGATTATTCTGGGCGTGTACACTGTGATTCCGGAGGTAGTCATATTATTCTGATACGACTGTGTATATTATGAATCTGCGCCTGTAAGTAGCAAGGAGAAAGAAAAATGAAAGCACCTAAAAAATGGCAAATTAAAAACAAAAATAGAAAATCTCCACCCAGGCGGCTGAGTGGTCTGAAGCACTTGCTGCTGATCACTCGTCCTATATGGACTCGTCCAAGTCCTGGTTGAGGCTTGGGTAATGCATTTTTTTATGTCACATGGTCTATCCCTTGCCTGGAACCAGAACCAGTCACCCAGGTGACTGCTTATATACCTCAAAGTCGTGCAGGGTGGTCGTTAAACCCGTAAACCAAAAATAAAATTTAAGAAATTCTTTTTGCGTCTCATTGCTTTAATTCCAACCATTTTCCTACCTAAAAAATTTCGCTATGCGGCGAAACGTTTCACTTTTCACTCGATAATACCTTTGCTTCTGATAGCTGGATTGAAAAGAATCTTTTAACATGCGCTAGCTTTAATGGTGATATACACTGAGTGATTACTGAATTAGACCACCTATTTAATTATTCGTAGGTCCTCCTTTCACCCTCACTACAGCAGCTATCCGACGTGGCATCGATTCAATAAGATGCCGAAAGCAGGTGAGAGCTACGGCCAACCAAGTTGTGTGTTATGCGGCCTTCAGTGCAGGTATGGAGGTGATTAGTGAAACCAGAACGACAATGAGTCGAGCAAATGGTCCAATGTTGACATGCCGTTCCATAGCGTCCCACAAATGCTCTATGGGATTTATATCGGGGAACTGCGGCGGCCAATCGATATGCTGGAAGTCTGAACTCTGTTACTAAAACCATTCCTGCACAACATTGGACCAGTTGCTCGACTCATTGGCGTTTTGGAAGACACCATCGCCATTCGGGAAAAGGTGTAACATTGATGGGTGTACAGAGTCAGCAAGCAATTCGCGTTTGTGGGCACCAGTCAGATACGTTGTTCCACACGCACCAGGGGTTCAAGTTCTTGCCAGGTAAATATGCCCCACCCATACCATACAGCCGCTTCCACCGGCTTGTAATGTGGAGACCATGCAGGATGGATAGAGTGGTTCATGTTTTTTGCGCCAAATATGTACACGACCATCCACGGAATGGCGTAAAAAACACGACTCGTCAGACCAGCACTTTTTTCCAGTCCTCCGACGTCCAACTTGCATCATCTTTGCGCCAGGCGAGTCTTTTGCGCCGATGAACCCTGGTTAGGAAAGGATGTCGTCGGGGACGTCTGCTCTTATAACCCATGCGTGCGACGCATGAGTTATAACAAATGCTGTTACAGGTTGACCTCTGATGTATTGGGTGGCGAACTATGCTTTGTCTGTTGGCCTGCACGAGGGATCTGGAGCTCATCTCTCACATCAACCTATCACTTTCCTGAGCAGTTTTACCTACGGGTCGTTGTTTGAACATTTTTACGCCAGTCCTGATATACTTTAACTACGGCGGGTCGCGAACAATCCACCAGTTCAGCCGTTTGGAAAATCGAGGAGCCCGCACTCTGAGCTCTCACTATCTACCCTTTCTCAAAGTCGGATTAACCCTTCCGTTTACCCATCACGCTCCGAATTTTACTACCTGCTGCTTCATTAACGCATTATGTATGCTACGTCGATCGACTAATCAGGCCATCCACGGCAGATGAGACCGTACAGGATATCCAGGACAGGATACAGCACACAAGTCCGTGAGGTGCCTGTCACAACAAGCTAATGTGCCAAACAGTACAGACCACGATATTCTGCAAAGGAAGTTGCGTTTCCACTCGTACAAAGTGTCTGTCGTGCATCAGCTGAAAAAACAGACCACGAGGCTCCTGTTCAGTACTGCAGGTGGTTCCAAGAGTTCCTCTCTGAAGAAGATGAGGACATTCTAAGGACGTGACTTTCTTTACAGATGAGGCATGGTTTCACCTGTCCGGGTGCATCAACAGCCAAAACACTCGTCTTTGGGTACTGAAAATCCCCACGAATTTAAGGAAGTGCCTCTCCACAACCAGAAGGTCGGTGTTTGGTGTGCCATGACTCGTGCGGCCATTATTGGGTCCATTTTCTTCAGTAAAACCATTAACTCACAATGGTACCGCTCCCAGATTATCCAACCATTCATATCCGAACTCATGGAACGGGAAATCAACGAAGGATATTTCCAGCAAGACAGTGCAACTGCTCACACCACTGGCGCATCAATGCAGCTTGAATTCTTCGGAAATCGCATCATCTCCTGGGAACTGTGGCCTGTCCGTCACCGGGTCTGACACCACCTGACATTTTTCTGTGGGGAGCACTGAAGGGGTAGATGTACGCAACTGATCCGCATACACTTCAAGAGCTACGGGCTGCAATATCGACCCACATCCAACAAATCACTTCACATACTCTGAGAAAGGTCTTCACCAACATTCAGAAGCGTGTGCAGACATGTCTGGACGCCGGTGCGGCCCATTTGCAACAACTCCTGTAGGAACAATTTCGACATGGCAAGTGTTGCTTTCAGTGCTCAGCTATTTTTCGGACACCCTGTATAAAATTTGGGTACCTTGATAACTTCCCCAAAAGTAAGTCGCAAACATTTCGTTTCCAGAGCAGTTTATGAGTCGCCAGTCCGGCACTGCCCGAGGGAAAAAAACAACCTTGGACCTGTTGGCCCTCTCAAAATGTGGGTAAGATGACGAGAGAGTGCTTACCCGTGACTTTTCGCATGAAGCTATCTCAGCTGGGTGGGTGCAAACTCCCACACCTTCTTCTGCTGCTAAAAAAACTGCTACACGGCGGAAAACGCCCACACCGGTAAACACGTACACCTTCTCATATAAGGAATGTACACAAATTGCGTTTCGTTCGAAAGGCTGAGATGAGAGCGATAGTTTTCTTAGTAGAACAAAACGAAATCTACGAATTTTTCTAGGGATATAAATGCGCACGTAAGATTATAATGACACAAGATTTATGTAGATGCTTTCCGACTCACTAAATCTTGAGTTGTGATTTTAATATTTGTCATGGGATAACATGCAATAAAATTTAATTAAAAGAGTCTCAACGAGTCGGTCTTCAGGGTGCTGACAAGGCACCTAGGATGCGGGCCTCTTAGAAAGATCGTAAGTTACAACCTAATTAATTTATATTTATAAACATTTTATTAACGCTAATAAAAGTCCCTCAACGGATCATTTCTCAGCTATTTACAAGGTACCTAGGCCGTGGGCATTTCTAGACGATCTTAAGTTTAAAAACCCTGTGTCATTGTGGTCCTACATACATATTCACATTGCTAGAAGAACTCGTATATTTCGTTTTGTTAAAAAGGAAAACTCCCTCACTTGACAAGATCACCGAACGAAACGCAATTTGTATGCATCCCCTTATAGTATGAGATGGTGTAAGAGTTTACCGGTGTGGAAACAGTATGTACACAGTGTGGCAAAGAATTTTTAAGACTGGATCTGTAAAATGAAATAGTAATAAGAAATTATAATTTATTTTGGTTTGTTATTCAAAATAAGTCCCTCCGCCTTCAATACACTTGTTACAGCGATTTAAAAATAATTCGAATGCCTGTTCCAGTTCACTTTGCGGAATTGCCTCCAAAGCACGCGTCGAAGCTATTTGTATGGTCGAAATATCATCAAAATAACACCCCTTTTAACGTCATTTTAAGTTTTGGGAACAAAGAAAAGTCGCAGGGTGCTAAATCAGGCGAATACGGTGGATGATTCAACACACAGACGTTATTTTTCGCCAAAAATCTACGAACAAGAAGTAAGGTGTGACTGGGTGCATTATCGTGCAACAAACACCAACTGTTTTCATCCCGATATTCTGGACGAATGCGACGAATTCTGCCCAACAAACGCCTCAAAACATTTAAATAAAACTCACCAGTAATTGTTCGTCCACTTGGAACAAATTCTTTGTGGATAATACCCTTACTATCGAAGAATGTAATGAGCATTGTTTTGATTTTCGATGGAACTTTTCTTGTTTTTATGGCATGTGGCGAGTTTTTTTACTTCAATTCCGCACTTTGTCGCTTTGTTTTAGGATCATATTGAAAACACCATGTTTCATCACCTGTAACAATCGATTTTAAGAAGTTTGGATCATTTTCAGCGGCTGAAATGATGTCTTCTGCAATGTGCACTTCTCCTTGATTTTTGTTCATTGGGTAACGTGTGTGGAACAAATTCAGCACAGACTTTTGTTTTGCCCAAATCTTCATGCAGGATGGTTCGAATCGTTTCTTTGTTGATATTTAAAGACTCTTCCATCATTCTTAGTGACGCACATCGATTGTATGCCACGAAATCACGCAACTTTTCAATAATCTCAGGCGTCCTAGATGAACTTGGTCTTCCGGTATGCTTATCATCTTCTAGCGTATCTCTTCCGTCCAAAAACGTTTGTGCCACAGGAAAACATTTGATCTACTTAAACAAAACTCACCGTAAACTTGTTTCATCATTTAGTACGTTTCCGAGGCACTTTTACCAAGTTTTGCAATAAATTTAATAACAGCCCTTTGTTCCATCTTAATAATTTAACATGAAAAACATTTTTACTTCTCTAATGAACGGCCGTTTCGTTTGAGTTACTTAAACAACTGCGCAGTACTTTTGGCAGAAAGCAAGCAAATGGTCATGGTTTATAACACATTCGCGATTACACTGGTGGCGCCACCGTAGGCTGAAAAGCGCCAGCCTTAAAAATTATTTGACGCACTTTGTATCTTACCGCTAAAGCTCGAAAGCCGTTATGTGCACATTACCTAGCTAATCTACAGATTAACTGATTTGCTCCGTTAACGTGCGGAATCAAGAGTTTTCCGCATTTTACCTAGGTAATGTGCACATTCCGTATCGTTAAAGTTCAAAAAATGTGGCTTCCGTATCGTTAAAGTTCAAAAAGTTTGTTTCTCCCATTTCCTTTCCCTACACCTTCCCCCTCTCCCTCCACTTTTAGTTTCGTTTCGCCAGCGTCGATCCTAAATAGAAAGGGTATGGTAAGAATGTATTGTGCAACATCTGTAAAAAGAATATGGATCAGAAAATACAGCGTGATGAAGCCAAGAAAGGTTTAGAAAAGCAAGCAAAGAAAATGTTAGCAGTTTCTAATGCAAAGCACCCAAATGTCGATGAAGGTGTCACTGTGAGAATTAAAGTACCCGAAGTAGACAGAGCAAAAACTGACGCCGGCTCGATTTTATCTGTGGTTCTTAGTAAAACAGAGGATGGCTTTTATAAACTTGGTACTAAAACGGGTATTTTAAAACAATTGTATGCAAAATCTGAATTCAGTGTTTGCAAAGAGAGATTTTTAACGAAAGAAGATGTCCCTGCTGTAGAAATATCTTTACGTCAAACAGCAATAAAACAATCCCTTGGTACTGGGCAGGGATTCAGTAAATGTGACTGCAAATCTAAATGTACCACAAATAGGTGTGCTTGCCGCAAACACCAATTGCTATGTAATTCAAAGTGTCACCAATCTTTAGATTGCACTAATAAGTAAGCATAGTTTTATCATATGTTTTGCAAATTCATTTCCTTAATTATAATAATATTTTAAACCATTTGATTCTTTCTATTATAGTTTTTTTAATTGATTGATGATTGATTCTGTCAACTAATTTGTTGATTGTTTGATTGAATTAACTTGATTCTTTATATATCGAAAAATAAATAAATAACATTATGTTAATTTAAGCGTACAGAAACGTTGCTGTTGTTCCAGCAAATATCTTATTTTCACTTTAACGAGTGCCTAGTAGGTAATGTGCAGATTATCTAGGTAATTTTCAGATTACCTAGGTAATCTGAGCAATGAAACAATTTTCGGCACTTTAACGGATCACTCTAGTTAATCTGCACATTACCTAGATAATCTGTAGAACAACTGATTTCTGCACTTTAGCGGTAACATGTACACGTGGTAAAAGTGCGTACATAGAATACGGACCCCCAAAACAGAAAGATCGCTGTTCTTCAACTTTGAGATCAGTGGAAGCTTTCAACTTTTCATACATAGAACACCGATTTCCAAAGCTGAAATTCATGACGTCATGAATCGTCTGCAGCGCCACGTGGAGCGGTAACAGAAGTCAATGCTTACCAAAAATATATGAGATGAAAGAAACTTGCAAGCAGAGAAACAACTGTGTTAACTTGATGAAAAGTTAAAGCCCTGCAGAAGCAATATTTTTAGGTCCGAGCCAGGGTTGTATTTGCGAAACTGTCACTTGCTTTATTTAACATAGATTGTATTTGTACTGTAAATTTTTGGAATAACTCGAAACTCGTATAAAAAGAGGGCATAAGCAAGTTAACTAACCCACTAGTAACCAGAAATACAGAAAATGCAATAAATAGTATTCAGTAAACTTAAGTAAATTACGTCATTTCATAATCGAACAATTCGTAAGGTCAGATCACTGTTTATACGAGTCAAGTATTGTCTTCTTTGACACTTTTTCCCAGAACATAATATAAACTGATGCTCAGTTACACACACACACACTAACATGTAACATGCTTAATAGTTAAAACAACAAACTCTCGAACGCAGAATATGATTTCGTTCTGTTGGCCCGACGTCTTTGATTTTAATTCTTTAGGTTCAAGATATAACTCCCAAAATCCAAATGTAACAAAATTTTCCGATTGTTTTGCTCCTCGAACCTCTAATTTACCTAACCCAATATTCATCTATATTTAAAACAAAGCAAGTAACAAATCAAAATTATAAAGACAGAGCCTAAAGAACAGTTTGCTGGCAAAATGTATATATTTCCACTTGTATAATTGCTATGAACTTAAACTCGACTTCACTTTTCCTTCACTTGAAAGAGAAGTTTGCATATTTTTTAACCCTTCCCTCTATCTTGACCGCTTTATAAGTTATTTGCTGCGATTATATTTTATAAGTAATTTGTTGTTTGATATGTGTGCGCTTACAAGTAATTGCCTTGAATGATCAATGATAGCGCATATTGAAGCTTTAATTGATTCCTAATCTATAAATACAAGTCATTGTACGGAGCAAGTGTTTTTCCGGTGTAAACTTCCGAAATAAGTGGAATATCGATTCAAAGGTGAGAGAGATTGCCAAAGATCAAAGACGAAAACACGGGCGCAAAATAAATAAATAAATAAATAAATAAATAAATAAATAATAGCAGAAAGCGGGAAAGAAGAATGATTGCGATAAACAAGAAATATGATCACGGGAAGGGAAAGACAGAGACTCCAAAAACAGAATGACCTAAATTTATCAACAACCTGACTACACGGTACACATTAAAGTGCAGGCCCGTCCAAGCCCCCTATACGAAATTGTAGGCCCGGCCAGTGCAAGGCTCTATGAAAGTGCTACAGAGGTTTCATAAGATTTTAGAATTACAGTGGAAGCCTGTCGTATAAGGCGGTTACACGGGGACAAGGCAATGACTACGTTATAGAGATACCAGCGGTATATCCGAATCTGAGTGTGTATACTTGTCTGTGTATATATTTTGTTTGAGGGACACGATTGGACCCGCGTTTTATCCTATTCCGCGGTAAAACCGACTGCGTTATATCCAGGATTCCTCTTGTAATTCATTTCCAAGTAAGAAACATTCAACAACTGGCCTTTTGTCGGCAGAGTAGAAAATCATCTTTAACATGTCATCTGTTACGTAAGCAATGATCATTAATAGAATTGTTGTAAAGCAGAGTTTTCCTACAGGTAAATCGAACTTAGTACATGGGCAAAGTGCTCCGATTATTCTGTTGCACGTGCATTGTTAGAAATCTGCGAATTGAGATGGCTAAATGAGTTTATTGCTCTTTGAGGCGTCAAAGAAACGCGGGAGAAAGAGATGTTGGGAGTGAAGTTTTTGAGAAGAGAATGGATAAAGATACTGCTACCGGAGCGCCAGCAAGAGAGAATGTAAAGTTACGGAGAATCGGAGCAGAGACAAAAGAGGAATACTTATGAAACAGAATAAGCAGCAGGAGGACTGTAAACTTTGAATAATAATATACTAAGACTAATCTGGGTGGGACAACCTGCACTATATGATTAAGGAAACTATAAATCAATCGAAACTGCAACTTTTCTCATCTATTCTTTCATTACATGCCTGATTATAGTCGTTGCGGTAAATATGCAACGACTGCAATTAGGCTTAAATCTCAAATCCGAACGAGGTTTATAACAGCATTTCGACAAAGACCGTCAACATAGCCTTTTTACTCAAGATCATTGGCTCCAGAACATTAAAATTATTGGAGGTCACGTAATTTTACGATTCAGAGAACGTATTGATTTCCAGAATCACCTCGGCGTTTTTCAAGGAGACACCACCCACTGTTTGATCTCTGAACATGATGATAATCCACAGTGACCAACTGATAGGCCTCAAACTTTCGGTCTGATGAGGTGGAGAGGAGGACCAACGGTTAGGACAGGTGCAGCTCCAAACAAAAGTTTAATAAAATTTATAGTAGACTTTTATATGCAGCAAGTTAACGGAGTAGCCCACTGAGTGTGATATACTCTCTCCTTAAGTTCTCTTTTCCATTCTTATCGTTGACTGAACTTGCTTGCATTCAGTCCCGATTAAGAATAATGCATTACTTTTTATCATTCATGGTTCGAGAATTGGTTTTTCACTTCCTTAAAATTAAGAGGTCATAAAGTTTAAGTCTGTGCCCGTTTCTAGTGCCTAAAACAATCGCCCTAATTTCGAGAAAAACACAGTATGAATGCTTTGAAAAATACGTTTGTTAGAATTAATATCTCCGTAAAAACTAATCTTCGTTATCATTCATTCAGAGTAGGAGTGTGCTTCATACAAAGTACCATTTAGATAGAGGAAAAGGTCTAAATATGGGCTACCACTTTCATTTGAAGACCTACAGGCATACCCGTTAAAGCTTTTCTAAATTGAACACATTACAATATATCGGAGACTTGTTTCCCGTGTGGTATCGGGTTGACGTACTCGTTAAAAATATGGGTTGTGTTGGAAATGAAGTTTTTACAATGAGAGGCAAAATTATGACTTTTGAAAGCAGGGTCCAAATATGGGCTACCCTCAAAATATCCATGAAAAGAAATACAAAAATAGCAATAAAGAGGGGAAAACCTTTTTTAAATGCCAATAAATGCGTCAGAATACATTTGAATACCAAAATGAACTTGATAATCCGAACATCTGCTGTTTCGAACATAAAAAGAATTCACATATTTGTCATTTTAAATATATAAAAAAATCTAATTGCAGAAAAAAGGATACTATCCTTCGATTTTAAAGGTATATTTACAAAAGCCACAGATGTAAAGATACTTTTCGGCACCTGCACAATCACTGTGCGCCCACATATTGCATTGTACACACGTCACCCATAGTTCACCCTTTGAGTCTTTAGAGAATATTCCAGCGCAAAATATGCAGCTCGCATCTTTGTCGTTAGGATGTTGACAGTGACAGCAAAAGTTGAAATATGCAGCTCGCATCTTTGTCGTTAGGATGTTGACAGTGACAGCAAAAGTTGAAATATGCAGCTCGCATCTTTGTCGTTAGGATGTTGACAGTGACAGCAAAAGTTGAAATATGCAGCTCGCATCTTTGTCGTTAGGATGTTGACAGTGACAGCAAAAGTTGAAATATGCAGCTCGCATCTTTGTCGTTAGGATGTTGACAGTGACAGCAAAAGTTGAAATATGCAGCTCGCATCTTTGTCGTTAGGATGTTGACAGTGACAGCAAAAGTTGAAATATGCAGCTCGCATCTTTGTCGTTAGGATGTTGACAGTGACAGCAAAAGTTGAAATATGCAGCTCGCATCTTTGTCGTTAGGATGTTGACAGTGACAGCAAAAGTTGAAATACCCTTGAGGTATTTCAACTTTTGCTGTCACTGTCATCCAGAGGAGGATCTACAGGGCCAAAATCATTTTGTGATTCCGATCAGAACCGTTTTCGTTTTGAAGACCGTATTCCTCTAATAGGCGCTGTTTCACTAGTTGACGCTATACCTGCAGTTGGAATTTTTGAAACAGTCGATCGTTTATATTGATGAGTAGGTCTACATTTCACCCTCTTCTTGCGTTTGTTCGCTGTATATGTTTCCAAAGACAGAAACAATGCTGCTTTGTACGGTTCTTCAGTGATAATTTTATTTAGACCCCACCGGCTAGCCCGTATTTAGACCCATTGTATACGGACTATTTGAGGGTTGGCAGCCAGTACCGTACTTTACTATTGAGTGAACCATCTATGCTAAAACAAGCTCAAGATATCTTTAATGTTGTGCCCTTACTAAAATAGCTTTAAGTTTAACGGAGTGTTACATAAAACAGAATACACATACCTGTCGAAACTTCCGCTGTGTTGCAATAGGGGAAATGACACGTTATCAAATATTACTTCTCGATCGATCGCCTGCTGACAACAAAATAACCACGTACACGTCGTATGTCCGTGAGGCACCGTTTCACACTATTTCCACCTGGTTACAACAACAAACAAACGCTGTGCTGCCACTAGCCCGTATTTAGACCCTAGCCCATATTTGGACCTTCTCCTCTACTGTTTTATTACACTGTAAAAAATCTCCTGAAATTTACGAACCATTTTCCGTGATTCCTTTCGTGAATTAACGAAGCATATTCTTGATACAACCTTTTCCGTGAAATGACGGAGATTCTGAATTTCCAGGATTGTTCGTACGTCGGGAAAATTCTGAATTTTCAGTAACCTTTCCGCGATTCCTTTCGTATTTGACGGTAAATTGTGGTTTCTAAGAAGTTTTAACGGGCAATTTTTTAATTTTCGGGAACCTTTCCGCAGTTCCTTTTATATTTGACGGTAAATTGTGGTTTCTGAGATGTATTAACGGGAAATTTTTAATTTTCGGAAACCTTTCCGCAGTTCCTTTCATATTTGATGGTAAATTGCCCTTTTAAAAAATGTAAACAGGAAATTCTGAAATTTCAGAAATAATCCCGCAATTCCTTTCGTATTTGACGGTAAATTACTGTTTTTAAAAGTGTTAACGGGAAAATTTTGAATTTTCGTAGACCTCTCCGCAGTTCCTTTCGTATTTGACGCTAAATTGTCGTTTTTAAGAGGTGTTAACGGGAAATTTTGAATTTTTCGGAAACATTTCTGCAGTTCCTTTCGTATTTGACGGTAAATTACCGTTTTTAAAAGGGTTAACGGGAAATTCTGAAATTTCAGAAACCTTTTCGCAATTCCTTTCGTATTTGACGGTAAATTGCCGTTTCTGAGAGGTGTTAACATTTTTCGGAAACTTTTCCGCAGTTCATTTCGTAAATTAACAAGAAAAGTCTGTTCTCACTTTGCCCGTATTCATACGAAGGGAAATTTCTGGTAATAGGACCGATTTGGGGGAATACTTGAGGTTTGATTAACTGCTAAAAATTACAATCATCTGTCGAAGGATCTGATTTTGAAGTTCTCTAGACGAGAATTGACATAGTGGATATTATCGCGTGATATTCAGGCCATTGTGGCGACTGATATTCCTTCCCCTCTCTCCTCCATTTGGAACAAGTGCACCAGCTATTGTATAACCGTAAGAAACTGGGTACTTAAATTATCGTATTGCAGCAATTGCTCTGGCTTTTCTAAAGTTTTCGCCAAGCTTTCGCCAAATTCAATTTCCTTTCTCCAAATGTAGTCTGAAGTATCGCCAATATTTTCCCCAAAACTTTTTATCCATCGCCAAAAACGATTTTTTTTTTCGCAAATTGCGAATAATGCGATCGGCAGCGCTGCCCCCATATTGTCTATGTATCAGTCTGTGGGCCCCTTAAAACAAAACCTATTGCAGCTGCCAATAGCAAATTTTATGTTTAGGGGTTTTGTAAAATAATACTATGAAAAAGCCCATTTCACCTTTCCTTAAACATAATTGAAAACCGTTTGTGCCGCCCCGGCGGCGCAGTGGTCTAAGGCACTGGCCTCTGATCATTCGCCCGTAAGGGGTCCGGGTTCGAATCCCGGTGAGGCATGGATGTTGTGTTTGTCTTACGGCACTGGCTCTCTCCCTTCCCTGGAACCAGTGACCCTAAATTAGGGACGGGCGACTGCTTATAGCCCATTGAGTTGCTCACGGTGGTCGTTAAACCTCAAAAAAAAAAAAAAAAGAAAACCGTTGTCAGTTTAAAAAGATATCGAGTTCTCCAAAACATTCAGTTGCTTTGAAAAATGATGATGAAAAACAAATGTACTTTGTGATAAGCCCTCCTACAGAAAATAAAATGTCTAATTACCCCGCATTAACAGCAAAAAACATTTCATCATCGCGCGATTCAAGACCTTTTCATTTCTGCTTTATACATGGTCAAGTGTTATGTGTCTCTCAAGAACAGTCGGTAGCTCGCTTCGCTGTCATTAAGCCGGACCCGGTTCGATCTCCACCTGGAACAAAGCGAAAGGATTCTTTCAGTTCGTACAGCAGGAAAGAATCTCTGCTAAAAGAGCTAAAAAAGTCGAAGTTTTTGCAAAATTTCTTTATAAAAACGGAAAACTCCAAAACTTTTCTGGGGGAGGGGGATGCAATTACTGGCAAATATGTGTTATCTTTTACAGTGTAGTGTAGTTAAGAAGGCCCGGCTTGAAGGAGAAAGACTCAGAATCGGTCATCTCCTCTGCAGCATAGCTCTTTTATTTTTCTTTACACACAGAATTCTAGATTTTCGTAGGCAGACAGAAGCCATACCTACATACATTATATTGGCAAAAGTCACCGGACACCTAGAAGAAAAACACAACATAGCATTTGTTGACATACATTAGTACGGTGTCGGTCCACCTTTGACCGTAATGCATGCATTGACCCTTCGAGACATGCTTGCGCTTCCATTCATTACATAATGCTGCCTCTAACTGTTGGTTAGTAGTAGGCCTTGGTTCCAAACTTCTTATGCGGCGCTCTTATTCATTCCATAGGTGCTCTACGGGATTAAGATCAGGACTCTGTGCTGGCCAGTCCACACGCGATACGGAATTCTGGTTAAACCACGCCATAATAGTCCTTGCTTTATGGCTCGGTACATTTTCCTGCTGGTACAAACAAGGATCGGTTCCATTGTATTGCCACAGAGTTAGTAGGGCATAATTGTCCAGAATATCGAGGTAGACGTGCTGGTTAACAGGTTTGTCCACGATAACCAATAGGCCGGGACCATACCACGAAAAACACCCCCACACGAGTACACTGCCAGCTCCATACTTGACCGTAGGAACAGTACACTGTGGTAAATAGCGTTCCCCGGCTGCCGCCGTAACCACACACGGCCATCAGACTGGTGGATCGTGTATCTGGATTCATCAGTACATAGGACCGGTTTCGATTGATCTACGGTCCACGATAAATGTTCTTTACACCATGCTAAACGACGAATAGTATTCCGAGTGGAGATGAAAGCAGCCGCACGATCACGGTAGCAAATGGAATGGAATTCTCTGCAAATGGTACGTGTACGTACCGAGGTTCCAGCATTTTTACTCACCTGTACACTGAGGTCTTGTGCAGTACTCCGTCGATTAGCTGTAACAACTCTCCTGAGACTTCGACGTCTTCTATCACTGATTTTTTTTGGTCTGCCGGTACGTTTTGCTGTTTCTGGCACGCCATGTGTCTTCCACTTATTCAGTACATCCTAAACAGTTGATTTGGGTATGTTTAAGTGCCTCTCGGTTTCTCTTAACGACAACCCACTAATATAACACCCAACAATCTTCCCTTTCTCAAAGTCAGTTCTCTCCCGCCGCGACAGTTTCCCTCAACCTCACAGTGAGATATAATCGCGGTCTTCTGCAAGCTTGTTTTTATACTGTTTCAGCTGTAATGCGCATCTTAACAACGCAGCGGATCCGTTCATTTGCTTTTGAAGAGGTATCCGGTGATTTTTGTCATTATATTGTATGTCACTGTTAGACGTTTCATTGAACTTCTATTCCATCTCCATGGAGGCCCCACTTTCTGAGGACCTGTAGTGTCTCTCAGTTTCAGCGGCGACACGAGTGGGAGTTTGTAGTTTCTTTCGACCTTTGGATCCGTAATTTTCATTCAATCTTCTGGCTTCCACGTAATCTTCTGTAACGTTAAGGATTTCTCATGATTGGCATCCAGTGTGAAACAAACATATTAACAAAGTTGGTGATAGCGCTAACACCGGAATTCGATCCCAAACTAAATCATTTGAATATTAATACTTGTAGCAAATAATTCATAGCATTTCTTTAAGAAGAAAGAAGTCTACTTCGGATTTGAAATAAGTTATAATCTTAAGAAGGGAGAACTTTCCCATAAAAGAGAGAAAAAAGCCTCATTGTTATGTGATTCCATCTTTTCGAGTTGTTCACACAAACATGATTCTGTTTCACCTCGCCTTTCTGTTCTAGTGTCAAAGAGACAAATGTTTTGATTTCAAACCAGATATTTGTATTCCTTTACATCCACTTTGTTGCCATTTATTAAAAGTGATCACACCCATCACAGCCCCTTTCTGCTATCTACTCCTGTTGCGTGGAATTATGTGGTGCAAAATTTCTAAAACGGGGCAAGCATCCTGTTGTTTTTCTGGACGAGTGTCAAACTAGATCACATGTGTTTTGAAACTATCAATTTACTAAAAGTTTCCATCATCAGCGAAGTATTGAAGATCATGAGCAGTGACCCTGATTTTTACAAACATGTTACTTTAAACGATATGCACACTGCGATTCAAAGAAAAAGTCTTTTGCAAATTGGAAATGTTGCTGACGAACTTCAACTCTTCAGTCTTCTCTTACAGGCAGGAGACGCGCTATTTTTTGAAGCATCGTATCAGCAAATATTGTGTTGACTGGGAGAAATTTATATTTAGAAACATACCAAGCATTCATCTTTCATTTGCAATTTCTGAAATATTCATAAAAGCTGAAGATGCGAAGTAAAAATTCTTTAGGGAATTTTTTTTTTTTTTTTTTTAAATGAAATAGTACGACGGCTTCTAGGAAAAACGTTTCATTACTGAAACACAACTGAAAAATAAAGAAATAGTAAAGAGATAGAGAAAGAAAGAAGAACGAG
This sequence comes from Macrothele yani, assembly GCA_039090855.1. Classification (NCBI taxonomy): domain Eukaryota; kingdom Metazoa; phylum Arthropoda; class Arachnida; order Araneae; family Macrothelidae; genus Macrothele; species Macrothele yani. The sequence continues at coordinate 166,264 of JAYWMT010000215.1, read as the reverse complement.
GGATAAAAGGTTTAGATAGAACACGAACTTTAGTGGGACATTTTACTAAGAAGAATTTTGAACAGCAAACTCTCCAATAGCATAACAGGAGTCAAAAGTAGTCGAAAATCAATACGAACTTAGTGTTGCAAGACAAAGCACAAAAAGAAGCAGAAAGACGCTGCAGCATCACGGAAATATCCTAGAACGTGGTTTACATATTTGTGTCTTATCGTCTAAGACATTAACTTTTTTTTCGTATTATAAAGTACTCTTACAAAAATGTTACTCTTACTGATACGATCGTAAATTTACTTACTTATGCATACAGTAAGTCTCCCCTGACTCCAGCTCTGTTTAATTACGGCAGTATCCCTGCTCGTGTTTGTTACTTCACTTGAATTGCGATGATGAGCAAAGATTTAAGAGATACGTGGGGAAAATGTATGCGTTTCATATTTTATGCAAGCAGGGGAGGGCGTCTGATATTTGCAGCTTGTTGTGCGTGCGGTTGATTGCAGCCATTACTTAGCGGCAACGGGAGATTTCAGCATAACACAAGAGGGAGATGTTTCCATACTAAAGACCGCAGTGCGCACATCCAGAGTTTGTGAAATCACGAAATAAACTTGAATAAATGTGGTAGGATTAGGCAAAACACGCGAGGATTATTCAAGCATAGTGCGCCAGCAGTCGTAGCTACGTCGCTTCAGCAAGCACACAATACAGAAGAAATTAGCTTAAAATACAGCGTTCGCTGCATAAGTTTGGCAAAAATTATTCAAATCTTTAAAGATAAATCTCGAACTTGGAAGAATCTCCCTCACCAGCTTTTCTGTTCGCGTATGTATATTTAGAACATTTAGTTGCACAGAAATTTTCACTTTTTCAATGTATGTCCTGGAGTGTCTTGTAACTGTCTAATAAAACCTGCTGCAGGAAAAAATAAAAGGGGGGGGGGAATCAAAATATTTAAGAAAAAAAGCAAAGTGATGAACAAGAGGGTGAGAGAGATAGAAACGGGCCTTGGGTGGTTTGGTTACAGGTTTGAAATGCGCCTTCACACAAGATAATGAAAAGATTCGATTTTTGTCGAACTTCAGTCTGACTGAACTGTAAGGACCACGAAATTAAGGAGAAGATAACAGAAAGATCTGATTGTAAGATTCGTATATCCCGTTAGTGTGAAATATGGAAATATAATCTATCTTTTAATTTTCACCATTGGATCTAAAAGGTATCTTTGTTCGCGCCATTCTGTGCAGAGTCGTGAGAAAGGATTTATTCCAGACAACTGGGCACCAAGAAGAGAAGGGTGCAAATGATTAAAAATCCTTGTGAGCACATTAACAATGTCGAACCACTCCCGATTGTAATGAGTTCCTTCTTGTTCTAGAACAGCTATATAACCTAATGTCTTGCTCCAACGTGTTGTGTTAATGTGTCGGCGCGTTTATCGCATTCATATCAGTGCGTGGAGAATACACTAGGATTTTTAAAGCAACCATAGGCACAGGCCGTTAGTAGAGGGTTTTGAAACCTGTGGTCAATAAAACATACACCGATAAACCATTACATTATGACCACCTACCTAATAAGCTGTTGGACCCCCTTTAACCCGGAAAACAGCGGCCACTCGACGCGGCATCGTTTCGATGAGTTGGCGGTAGGTATCCTGGGGAATCTGGTACCTAATGTCAACAGCAGGTCTTCCAGTTCCGTACATTTTGGATTGGTAGTGATTTAGCGCGAACCCGCTTTTCTAAGTCGAACCACAAATGTTCGATTGGGCTCGTGCCATGTGAATTTGGAGGCCAGTGCATTAACAGAAAGTCACCATTATGTTCCTCCAAGCACTCCTTCACGATTCTGGCAGTGTGGCATGGCGCATTATCCTGTTGGTAATAGCCATCACCAGCAGGGAACACAGTTGCCATGAATGGGTGAACTTGGACCGCAACGATGTTCAGATACCTGACAGCTGTCAGGAATTGTGCTATTGGGATAATGGGATCTAAAGTGTCACAAGAAAATATCGCCCACAGCATAACACCGTCGCCTGCGGCCTGTTTCCGCCCTGCAGTGCGTCCATGTGCCATAGCCTCCGTTGGTAATCGGCGTATCCGTGCTCGGCCGTCTTCGTGATGCACCAGGAATCTTGATTCGTCAGACCAGGCCACTTTTCTCCAATCATTCACGGTCCATTTCATGCGTTGTTGGCGATAACGTGCAGTGAGCCTGAGGATACGGCTAGGTCTTCGGCTACGCAGGCCCATGACCAGAAAGAAGGCTACGATGAACTGTGTGCTGTGACACATTGCTTCTGTTGTAGCTTCGGGTGATTTCTCAGCTCACCACTGTTGTAGCTGCGGTTGATTTCTTGCACTGTGGCCCTCCGGTCGTTGTGAATAATGCGCAACAGTCTCCGCTCCTCTCTGATATCAGTAAGCTGCGGACGACACGCGACTGGACGATGGTTCGACGTTTGGCCATCAGTTCAACACTTTTGATACGTACTCACAAGCTGTGTAGTTTCCGAGACCGTAGTTCCGAGACTCCGTGGCATCGCAATTTGTCTTTTATCAAACTCCGATAAATCAGTAGCTTTTCCCATTCTGACTCCGAACGCTCTACTAACCCGAAGCCGGTCGTCGGGTTGTATATGTACTACTGTGTGAACATTACCTGCGCCACCTTTCGGTCTCCAGGCGCGTTCATTTCTCTAGGCTGGGGGTGGTCATAATGTAATAGCTCATCGGTGTGCATATAAGTGTTTTTTTGAGAAAAGAGACAATTCTAGTTCTTCTTCCGTTAGACGTCGGACGTACGAAGTTTCAATGCTTAGGGTTGTTCAGCACATTGTTGGCGGGGATAATGGTGTCAGGTGGCGCTCCATATCAAAGCGCGGGTGAGCCCTGTTGAAGCCCAAGAGAGGACGTGAATCAGTGGCTTTTTAGAGTTTAACGAGAACAGGGGGATAGCAGAAGCTTAAATTTCTTTCATTCTCTTACGAAACGAAAAGGACAAAATCTAAACCATCATTATTGAAGCAACACTTAAATTGCTTGTTAAATTTTAAAACAGCTAAGTATTAATAGAGATCGGTCCCACTTAGAGCACAATTGATTGGTACCTCAGACAGACTCATTTGTAAAATGATGAACAGCCTCGTAGTGGCAAAATAACTAACGACAAGCGTAATGGCTGTCGCAATATTCTAAGGTCGATCAAATCTTACGTATGGTGACAGTGGAGAAGTGAGCACCATTACTCACTGCTGCTCATTGGACTTCAGTCTGAACACATGAGGATGACAGAACTAAGGACAACAAGATGACCGAACGATTTGAATCCCGTCAGACCTCTGTGAGGTAAACTAATGGACTATATGTGTAAAATTAAAGAGATTGAGACAACAACTCTCTAGCCAAGTGAAGAAGTGAAATGGGGTCTAATGTGGGGTAGAATTAGGGTGAGACTGAGGTGGGAAAGAGATTTAACGTCCGCCATGCTTCTGTCTAACAAAGTAAAGAACAGTAATGTGGGTACAGTGGTAATTCAGTACATTTTCTCCACGAGGCCAATGTAAGATTTGGAAGAAACAATGTTCAAACTTATTCAGTATTCAAACAATATCCGTGCGACGACGTGTGCGGCACAAATCCCCAGCAAATCTTCCGTTTGTGCAGATCTTTTTCTAAGATCACAATGATAGTTTCCTTACCGATATCAAGTTGTTCAGCAAGCAGCCTATTGGTTATTCGCCTGTCATGGACAACAATTTCGCTAGCCTTCCCCACATTTTCATTTGTCCATGCAGAAACTGAACATCGTGTACGTGGTTCGTCCTCGAGGGACTCCTGCCCCCTCCACCTTTAAACGCTGAAAACCAGCAGAACACCAGTGGACAGCTCGGACAGTGATCGCCGTAAACTTTTTTAGGTTTTGGTACACTTCCTTGGCAGTTTCCACTAATTTACAGTAAAATTTTATCAGAGCTCTTTGCTCCATTAAGCAACTTCTGACACGCTCCACTCACACAGTCTTACTTCAACGGGGGCACACTAAAATGCTGCGGCATCCGACTCGAAATTTTCTCCTGCGATTACAGCACACTCTAGCTGTCAAAACTATAAACACATTTGATACTTTTATTCAAAGGGCTGTCCCGTAAAAAAGCAGTCTAATTGCTTGTGGGCAAATTGTGATCTAATGCAAAGATAGAATACATGGGACTTAAAATGGACTAAACTGAGAAAACAATTTTTAACACGGTTTTTGTAAACAAGTTAGTAATATCATGCAATGCATTGATTATGATACGCTTTCCAACATACCAGAAATCGTTACTCAAGTTATGAGGATAATGGCTGTGGAATAAATCTCGCTCCTGTGCCCTGACTTTTGACCCCATTTCGATGATATTCAACAGATCCGGTTTAGTATACATCCAGAACAACATACTAAAGTTTTGTCGCAATCGAAGCATTTTTACGTAAGTTATGACGCATAAGTGCGATGGAATGGATCCGCTTCTATGTCCTGAACTTTCACCCCATTTCGTCCATTTTCAATAAGGTTCCTTCCCAGGTTGTCCCCTACACACATACTAAAATTTCAACGAAATCGAACCATTTTTATGCGAGTTATCGTGCAGACGGACAAAGCTGAAGCATATACGCTTCTTCAACCTACGGTTGGAAAGCGTAAAAAAGATCGTGCTTATGTTATCGGTTTGTCCGTCTGACCGTCCATCTCCACAACTATTATCACCATATCTCCGCAACTATTAGTCCGATTTGAAAAATTCTTTTTGCATTGAGAAGCTTGAAATGTGCGAATGACGGTCCTTAATTTCGTTTTATTATTATTATTATTATTATTTGTTTTACGATACATAATGTTGGCGCTAGAGGGCGTAAATGCAGATGATATCGAATTCAAAATGCATTTTATTCCATACATTTGCTTCCAAACATCCGATTGAAAAAAACATTACCTTTAGATTCCATCTGTGTCAAAAACCATTTTAGGTAAAGTTACTTTTTCAAGCTACGCATAGATTTTCCGCTAGGGGGCGTAAAAGTAAGTTCTTTTCCCACCGATATCTCTGCTTCTAGAACTCCGATTTAAAAAATTCTTCCTGCAGAGGATACAGTTCCAGATGGGAATCTTTTGCATGTAATTTTTGATTTTTGGTGAAATTGTTTGGCCACCAAGGGGCGTAAGTTTTCATTTCTGCTTCTGATGTATTTACAGCAAAATCTGAGCTTCTAAATTCTCGACTGAAAAAATTCGCTCGTGTTACTACTCACGCAGATAAACCTTTTCACAATATTTCTTCTTAAAATAATGCATGGTTTCTCCGCCAGAGGAAGTAGGTGTATAGCGTATTATTTTCAATTTCTCTGTTTCTGATGGCCCGATTTGAAAAATTCCTTCTCCGTTATAGATAGAGTTTCTGGCACGAAGTGCTTTTCATATAATTTCAAAATTTTCAAATAACTCATGTACCTTCCGCTAGGGAACGTATATGAGAATTGCGTTTCCCCCGACATCTCTGCGTTTAAAACTCCGATTTGAGAAATTCTTCCTCTATCGAATACAGCTTCTAATGGGAAATGTTTTCCATATAATACCTAATATTTGGTAAAGAATGGTTTGGCCACCAGGAGGCGTAAGCATTAATTTCTGCTTCTGATGTATTTGCAGCAAAATCTGTGGTCCTGAAAACTTGATTGAAAAACTTCTTTCGGGGACCGATACCAATCACATCGAAAAAATTTTTAGCGAATACTTTCTTCTTAAAGTAATGCATGTTTTTTTCCGCCAGAGGGCGTAGGTGCATATCTTATATTTGTCGATATCTCTGCTTCAAAGAGTCCGATTTGAAATATTCTTCCTTTGTTGGAGAGCGTTTTCGCTGTAAAATGTTTCTCATATAATTTCAAATTTTTCTTAACGCACAAGTATTCCAACATAGGGCGTAAGTTCACGTTTCCATTAACAGAAATATCTGCGGGATTAAAAACCCGATTGAAAAACTTCTTTCTTCGTTAAGATACTATTGTTTTCCATACCGGTTCAATTGACTTTGAATAGCTTTGATAAATTTAATTCGCGTCAGACGGATTCAAAAGACGTGCTCATTACAACCGAAAATTCGGTGTCATCTTTCTTGTTTAAGATAAAGATCGGCTGTCATACTAAATACTGAATTTCTTAAAGAACAAAATGGTCATTACATTCCAATCAAATCCCAGAAATAAAGCCCCTATCTCTGAGCTCAGTTGTGGTTGTAGCATTTAGCATTATTGCTGTCAAAATGATTTTTAGTCAGCTTCCATTTGAGCTAGTAAATTAATACTTTTAGATGAAATATTTTGAGTTCTGGCCTAAGCGTTCTGTCAAAACTTTTACCTCACTTTATGCCTTTTTTGTTTGAAAAGCAAAACGAAAAAGAAATCAAAGACAACGAAAATCGTCATTTTATGGACCCTCCAGCATCGTGGGGCCGCCTCGGCTTCGTGGACTTTCTAGTAAACTTGCCCCTAGCACTGATTGTGCAATAATGGTGCAATTGCTGTTATAGATATCCTTATTTCGGCCACTAGACTTTCAATAAACCTTGTCGATAAACTGAGCTGCATAACTTATCTTCAGATTGATCGTAAGCGGACCTATGAGGATAAACGGTCTATTCTTCCCGATTTCGTCCACCTCGCTATTCTCTGTTTTGAAGAACAGAGCCCTTGGCGTCTCGAAAGCAATACAGTGATTACGTAGTCTGGAATCACTTTCGCTCACCGTGTTACGATCGTTGCTGAGGACATAGTTTAAAATGACTGCAATTTTAAAACAATCAGTGAAAGAGCTGAAAAAGGCTTCCTTATTGTTTAATGCTTTATTGATTTCTCTGGAATGCTGATATTTGATGATTGCTGCCCGTGCTGATGTGCCCTTGACGGCATTGTTCAGAAGTTCCTTTCTGCTGAGTGCCAGATGATGACAAAGAGGTTCCCTATTCAATATAATATCCTCGGAAATAAATAATTCCCAATCCTACGTAACAACTTGCCTGCTTTAAGTGGGCGAACATTTGTAAACGTGCTTTTTTTTTTTTTTTTTTTGAGGTTTAACGACCACCGTGAGCAAATCAATGGGCTGTAAGTAGTCGCCCGTCCCTAATTTAGGGCCACTGGTTCCAGGGAAAGGAGAGAGTCAGTGCCGTAAGACAAACACAACATCCATGCCTCACCGGGATTCGAAACCGGACCCCTTTCGGACGAATGATCAGAAGCCATCGCGTAGACCACTGCGCCACTGGGGCAGCTTGTAAACGTTCCCAGCAACATCGGTGGTCATTGTGTCTGAATAGGGTCTTCTTCTTTTCAGATGTTCATGAAAAATTGACCGGCTGAACACTTCTTTCCAAATACCGTTAAAAAGACTGATCGCACATGTTTCATAAAAAAAAAAAAAAAAAGAATTTGTTTTATACTGCAATGATAATTCATTTTAATAAGATGAACAATTCATCCAGGGTGTTACATATAAAATATTGGTGCGATTCACAATTAGCGTAGAGAAACTGAATTGCTGGCACAGTAGTTGTCAGTGTTCTTTATTTCATTTATTTAAATTCTTTGTTTTATTTCCTTCATTCTTAATATATCTTTAAAAAAATTATATGGAAATGAGGAAAACAATGTTCGCCATAATTTCATTGCATTAAATTTTTGAATAAATACAGTTCATTTGCTTAGAGAAAAAATACTGCAACTTCACCATGCAACAGCATGGGCTTCTAAAATGAAAACTTGATAAGGGTCTCTATAGTTCTCTAACCTGTCGAAAAATCTTGGGTCCTGTCACAGATGATTTTTTTTCTTTGATTCTTTATACGTAGGGAAAACCCTAAAATACTGTAAAAAAATCCTTTCATAAATCGAAAAATTATTGAATTTGTAGAAACAGGAAATTTCAGTAAATATCGTAGTAGATCTTTTATACGCTCTGAAAATTTCGGAAGACTACCTTTCACGGATAATCCAGAATTGATCGACGAAATGAAAAGAATTAATCTTTGTGAAAACTGAGTCTGAAAATTTCGCAAAAAAAGCGTTCGCAGTTTGTATACTTAAGTAAGTAGTCCAGCTCATTTTGCACTTTTGGAAACTTTATGAACTTCCTTTCACGGAAAAAAGAAGTGAAATTATATCATCTAATTTCGCTTGAATAATTTCCTTAATAGTGCAGTCACTTGTGTGCTGTCTGTCTTGCGTGTTCAGAAACTGCAGTTTCTTTCCATCAAGGGTAAGCAACTGAAAAATTTCCACCTGAGATTTAACATCTGCGTGGCTCGCAGCAGGAGACTTCAAGTGTCTGTGCCACCCGGTGCAAAGATGAGTTTTTCTCAGGAGGCAAGTATGGCCTGAAGGCAAGGAGGTCACCTGGATATGCAAATTTTGTAGAACCACTTCTGATTTTATCCTCAGAGTTGTTTTGAAAAGAACGCCGTAGCACTTTGGTGGAAGACTCAGCCCTAAACAAGACAAAACATCTTTAATAGTAAGAACTTAACTGTGCTCCAATGATCGGGGACACAGCACATATTTCGGTAATGAAGACAGTGGGAGTTAATTGCAATAACTGAACATTAAGAACATTTTTACTGGGAGTGATTAATTTTGCTAAATTTAGTTAAGGTATCATTATATTAGATTTGCAGTTCGATAAAATATTAATGATATTTTTCCGTATTTCATTGCATATTCTGAGAAAAGGGATACATGCTAGAGTTGTTTCTTTAACTTTCATCGGTTTTCCAGCAATACGGTATCTCCGAAAAACTTCTATATTTCATTCATTTATTTATTTTTGTTCCGGGTTGAGGTAGACAATTCAATGAGTCTCATGTATTTCCGCTTTACTTAATGCGAAGTATTTTGTCCAGGTGGCATACATGTAGATTTATATTTGCCACGTTATCTCCTTTCTTAGAAGCTGGACTGGAAAAGCTTCCCCATATTGCATTTTCAGCTTTTGTTCACATTCACTTTTCCCGATATAACGTAAATGGGAGTAACGCATGTCTGTCACCATATTTGCTTTTCTCGAAAATGACTACGAATTCTTCTGATATTGTATTTAGTATGATTAATATTTGCAAATTTTTTTCTAAAATGAAATTTCAACAACAGTTCTGTAAGGTATAAGGCTCTAAAAAATAAAATAAAATGCATGATATCTTTTACATATCAGCACAATATCATTTCCGTTGCCCTTTAATTTTGTAGAAGGTTCTACGTGATTGTGTCAGCCATTTCTAATTTTCATCTTTCTTTCTTTATCCTTTTTTCATTTTTTGTTTGCCATCTTCTTCAAAAGGCATAAGACATGTACACCACACCCGAAAAGGCTGTGGCTTCGTTCTTATTATCTCAGTCTCGTTCTTATTATCTCAGTCTTCGTTCTTATTATCTCAGTCTCAGTTCGAGAGTTTGTTGTTTAATTTGTCAAGGTAACTGATTGACTTTCCCAGATGGTTGTTTCTTCCAAGATATATATACCATCATTATCATTCATTATCAATCCACTTCTAGGCCGCCCCATTGGCGGAGTGACCTAAGCGATGGCCTCTGATCATTCGTCCGTAAGGGGTCCTGGTTCGAATCCCGGTGAGGCATGGATGTTGTGTTTGTCTTACGGCACTGGCTCTCTCCCTTCCCTGGAACCAGTGACCCTAAATTAGGGACGGGCGACTGCTTATAGCCCATTGAGTTGCTCACGGTGGTCGTTAAACCTCCAATAATAGAAAAAAAAAATCCACTTCTAGATTAAGGTCTTCCCATGATTTTTCCACAACTGTCTGTCTTGAGCCAGTCTCCTGCATGTCACTCCAACAGACTATTGAATTTCATCCACCCATGTCCTCCGTGGTCTTCTCCTGGGTCTTTCTGTCCTTTGGTATCTAGTATAATATGTATAGCAGTTATGCATCGGTAGCTCATTTTTCTAGCAATATGACCAGCCCATTGCCATTTCAGGGATTTTACTCTGATCATGATGTCTCCCACTCTTGTTATTGTCCTGATCCACAAGTTCCTCTTCTAATCTTTCCTGGTTGCACCAAGCATGCTCTCTCTATTCTTCTTTCAGTTGTTTGCTGCCTCTGTAGGTCTTTTTATTGTTGAAATCCATGTCTCTGCTCCATTCATAAGAATTGGAAGGATGCACTAGTTTAAGACATATAAGGGTCTTGAAAATTGAAAATTGTACTGTTTCATTCAAATGATGCTCTCCAAACACACGCACACACACACACACACACACATAGAGAGAGAAAATGAACTTAAAAAGGTAAGCCTTTTTTCTCGATTCTGTACTTAAATTTTAGTATTTTTGCTTTAATCAGACAGCTTCTGATTTCTTCCTTTTCCTTTCTTTCTTTCTTTTTATTTAATATTTATTTATTTATTTATTTTTGAGCTGAGGAAGATTTTCTTCCCTGCCATAAGTATCTGAAGCTGTACGGAGTCTCTCGTCCCTAATCTAGGGCCGGTGGTTCCAGTGAAAGGACCGAAACCGAGCATTAGGATAAACACACTACTGTGCCTTACTGGGATTGCTGTCTAAGGCCAGATCGAAAGATTAACCAAATGCCTCCTCCTCTGAGCACTCGACTAGTCGAATTGTTCAAAAAGCAAGGATGTATTTATAGTTGTGCAATGGACAATAGTCAAGGAACAAATTTTCGTACGACATGGCTTCTTCTTTCATTTTGGAGAACTGTTTCTGAAAATATTATTCACAGGTTAATAACAAAAGACAGTTAAAACCATGACGCCACGACAGTATATCACTCACAAGCAAAAGACTAGTAACAATATGCTTTGGGTAACTCATCGTAAACTTGCCAATTATTATTCTTTCGAAAGATCTAGTCACGTGATCAGACAACGTTTTTTATTTTTTTTACCCCTCGTGCAATATGAACCAGGAAAGAGGAAGAAACGACCATCCCTCTGTCGAGTGCTACAGAGCTGTGATTTCCTTTATTGCGCACTTCTGATACGATTCAGTTGTTTAGCAGAACAATGAACTGCTCATTTGTACGTATTCTACTTACACGTATATTGCTTTATGCAATACACGCGTGCCGCCCCGGTGGCGCAGTGGTCTAAGCGATGGCCTCTGATCATTCGTCCGAAAGGGGTCCGGGTTCGAATCCCGGAGAGGCATGGATGTTGTGTTTGTCTTACGGCACTGGCTCTCTCCCTTCTCTGGAACCAACGACTCTAAATTAGGGACGGGCGACTGCTTATAGCCCATTGAGTTGCTCACGGTGGTCGTTAAACCTCCAATCAAAAAAAAAAAAAAATTACACGCGTAAGCAGAAGTGTTCTGGTTACTGGCAAAAGTAAGTAGAAGCGTGCTGGTCACTGATCGCTAACTTCTAATCGTTATCCGAATGGTCTAAACGCGGGCGCCGCCCTGGTAGAGCAGTGGTCTAAGCGATGGCCTCTGATCATTCGTCCGAAAGAGATCCGGGTTCGAATCCCGTGGGGCATGGATGTTGTGTTTGTCTTACAAAAGAAAAACCGCTCTCTTCTGATCGCTCGTTCGAGTGGTCCCCAGTTCGATTGGACGTGGCATGTGTGGTGTGTTTGTCTTATGGCATTGGCTTTCCACCCTGCCTGGAACTAAAATTTAAAGCCCAATGAGTTATTCATGGTGGTCGTTAAACCCGTTAATATAAAAAAAAATCGATTCCGCCTTCGTGATCGAATCTCCGTGTAAAAATAAAATAAAAGGTAGTGCTTTGGAGAAAAAACGAGGTTATATGAAGGAGATACGAAAAAACGGGAGTAACTATGTGTGCTACAGAGCTCAGCGAATCAATACATTTACAAGTGTAGGAACAATGGGGAGAAAATTAAACAGGCCTGTAAAAGTGGTAGACGATTCAGCTTTCGTGTTTCTCTAACTATAGGACATCTAATGTGGAAAAAAGGGAATGCATGTTAACGGCATTGATCCCTTTTATATTTTCCGTTTGTACTTTGTCTCAGTACAACTGAAGAAAAATGTTTACGGGGATTTCGTATAAAAATAAAACATTAGCTGAGAAAGAGCTTCTTCCTGAAACTTTTCGATTTCGTAAATATTACGTTTAAAACAAACTGACATATTTTTTTTTCTTTTATATTCTTTGCACGCTCTTTATATTTTTTTGTGAAGTTCCCCTTATCGACTTGGCAGTACATGCAAGATCTGGCTCTTACTCTTCCATTTTTCTTTCTTTTTCTTAACGTCATGTATGAGGATTCAGTTTGTTACACATATCACTAAGGTCTCGCAACTCACTCACGTTCCCTCCTTTTACCATGAAAAAAAAAATAAAAAAAAAATAGGCAGTTTGACATCGTTACTGATGTTTCTACCGTTCCCTGAAAATATTTTCTTTTTCTTAATCCTCGAAATTTTTCGGCAACCTCTAGGGTCAGGAGCTCAAAACAGACTTATGACACGAACAACGATTAACTTTATAAAAGCGTTTTCTACTCCATCGATTGACATCGTTCATAAATCTCTCCGACGGTCAAAAGTTCCATTCGTCTTCTCAAGACAGTCAAGAACTGACTGTCTCTGACTCTCAGGAAATCTCTGCAACAATGGTAAAACGACCAATCATTGCTTTTCTCGAACACCTGCAAAATAGACTGTGCAAAGTGGGAAAAATCCAATCCTCTGAGGTATTTCCATTGTCAAAACTAGGTCACAAATTTGTCATAGCGTGGAATGGGATAAAGTCTTCATGACGCGATACGTCCAGCAAATTTCGGCGGTAAATCATAAAAACATTTCTGAGGTATTTTCATTGCTTTTCGAATTTTTTAAATTGATAAATGGCCCTGTAATAAGCACTACATACCGTAAATATGAAATGCGAATATTTAATATGTAAGAATATGCAAACTTTTTGTTCTGACCTTACAAATTATTCTGAAATCCACGCTGTTGTTCGCTACTGAAGGGACCTGCAGGAATTATCCTCCGTTTTGAATTACCTTATGGTTTTCATGTTGATATGATTTATCCTATTGAGCTAAAATACATTTCATGCGTATCTGATATTCAGAGGAATCATTCACTGAAAAGACTACGTGAGAAGTGTTACTGGCAATATTTATGAGGACACAGATTCTAAAAGAAGTAATAGCGAAGAATAAATACACGAATTTTACAACTCTGAGAACTCGGGAATTTTCTATATTAATGAGTGCTATTTCAAGAATACCAGCGTTTGAACGTTATAAGCCAATAATTGTTGCAAACGACGGAGTGATGTTCCAAAGTAAATGTTGCGTTACGGCATTTAGATAAAATCTGAAACAATATAAGCTCATCCCGTGTTTTGTCCGAGAAAATTTCTTCATGGAATTTAACATTTCTTTAACTGCCGTTTTCTCGATACGTTTAAGATAATAAATAATTGGTGATAGCATAAGTAAGTGTCGAAGAACGAGATTTCTTTAAATATTAAAACAGATTTCATGCCTTGTGCCGTACTACAGAGGTGAAAACATGTGTCAAGACGACAAACCTTCAGCGAGACATTCTGTCCGCGTAGCTCAGTTGGGAGAGCAACTTACTCCGGAGTGAGAGGACACGGTTTTGATGTCCGTCGCGGACAAACTTGTGTTTTCACAGCCTTCAATTGAACATTTCCATTAAAAAAAATTTGACTTCCTCTTTTGTATATACATTCCCCATATGCAGTGGATTCAGTGCTAAGCGTTTAAAGTCATTTTAAATAATAGAGTTAGGTGGTATTATAACGTCTAGTGGTTTTATGATGTCGTACAGAACAGCAAGCTACAATACACTGTTTTTAGGCCCTTTATGTATAGGTTCTTGGAGAAGGAGAGCATAATCCAGGTTTTAACAGCTAAAGTTGCATAGTTTTCTTCTGTAATGACATCTCTCGAAGCCTTTTAAGGAAATGTCAAAATTCAAATCATATTAACATAAATTTTTCGTAACTCAGTTATAATGGATTTCATTTTTATATGACAGAGTTCGAAAAAAAGAAAGACGGGGGGGGGGGGGGGGGTTGGAGCGATATGTTTCCGTTGATTTTTCGTGTAGACGTATACAGGCCAGCACTTGGGCAAAAAATTCCTGCTTCTCAGGAGAAATTTTCCAAAAATAAAGCCTGCAGACTTCGTCGCTCTAAGCGACTTGCAAGGCATTAAGTGTAGTTACTTTGTCCAGGAAGTGCTTTAGTGCACAAGTACATATCTCCAGTCGTTATCGTTTTCAAATCCACCAATGAGCATTTTCAAGGCTTTTTCTTTTTTAGTAGCATCCGTGTAAGTTTTTTTTTTTTTTTTTTTTTTTTTGAAGAAAATTGAAGTTGATACCATACAGTAATCTCCCTAAGAAGGCGTATGATTCGAAACTCTTCAAGATTAGGCCCAGTTGTAGGATGAACACTTGTTGGTCGGTCCACATTTTAAAATGTCATAACCTGGCCCGGTGGCTGGGCTCACAGAGGAGGAGGTATCCGCCTAAACCTCAGAGCAACCCCCAGGTTCGATGTCCCGTATGAGACACGGGTTGGTAAACGATAAAAATACCCCCGGAGAAAATACCCCTGAAAACTGAAAAGCGGAAAAAATGCCCCCGGAAAAAATATCCCCGGAAGAAATACCCCCAGAACAAACGGTTCACTGTAAACTGCCATCACAGGAACACTGATGTGTGGCAGTGTCCCGGTGAGGCAATTTACCGGCAACCTTGTCACACATCTTTCAGCAACTTGGCCACAAAAGTTCAAGGGGAGGGCGGGGGGGCTGCTATAAAGATTGCCGTTTATGTGCCTAATTGAGAACTGAATTGGGAACTCCAAACGAATTTCGCGAAAACGTCCCATGTAAGCCAAGCGAGAATTGTACCTTAATATGAAGAAATAAATTGCCGAGGATCCGAGGTACACTTGGTGGTGGTGGTGGGGGTGGGGCTCAACCCCCAACTTCCGTAATTTTACATTCTGGACCATTAGAGTCGGCCAGTGTATCCTCGATGTTACCCCTGAACAGATCTTAGAAACAACGGGGAGGGGGTTACCCCACCCTCCTGAAAATTCGTGGTCTTGTACAGAATCATTATATAAAGCATGGTACTATGTAAGGTCAGGTGATGCGTAACATCATAGCCTCTCCTTGACAAATGTCAACCCCGCCTTCTCGTGGTGCATCCTGTTCCCACTAAAGGGGCTCTGACGACCGCCCATAGCGGTATAACTATACCATCGGGATCAGAGGAAATGCTATCCCACACTCACCAACCCGCTTGGCCAGCGTGGTGAGTTATGGCCAAACCCCTCCAAAATGATTCCACAACTTAAATCTTGGCCCTCAGTCTCCGGCAGCTGGAATGTACCTGGCCAAGGCAGCGGCCAGTGCGACATGAAGGCAGGGGGTGCTAAGAATCCCCGGAGGACCGGACTAGGCTGCCATCTGATGCTGACCTTGGCTACTTACAATGGACGCTCCCTATCTTCTGATTCAAGGCTTCTTGAATTGGAAGAGGAACTACAAAGGATCAAGTGGGACATCGTGGGGCTAAGTGAGGTAAGGAGAAAAGGAGAAGATCTCATCGAACTGAAAAGTGGACATCTCTTCTACTATCGTGGGACAGATACTGGCAGAACTAGTGGTGTTGGATTTATAATAAACAAGAAACTGAAGGACAAAGTTGTAGAAGTTGAAAGTTCCTCTGACAGAGCTGCACGACTTGTTATCCAACTCTCGAAAAGATACCAGGCTCAGATTATTCAAACTTATGCACCCACCACAAGTCATCCTGAAGAAGAAATTGAAGAATTTTATGAGGAAATTTGTCATCTAAATAATAAAGGTAAGCAGCACTTGAAAATAATTATGGGAGATTTCAATGCAAAAATAGGGCAACGGCAACAGAATGAAACTTCAGTAGGTAAATTCGGTCATGGCAACAGAAACCAGCGTGGAAATACTCTCGTTGAGTTTGCAGAGGCAGAAGGGTTTTTCATCTTGAACTCCTTCTTCAAGAAAAAGCCACACAGGAAATGGACATGGAGACATCCAAATGGGACGACAAGTGAAATTGATTTTATTATGTGTAACAAAAAATTCGTCATAGAAGACTGCAGTGTGCTAAACAAGTTCAACACAGGTAGTGACCATAGATTGGTGAGATGTAAGATGCACCTCAACACTAAACTTGAACGTGGCAAGCTCATAGGACAAACAAAATCTATTGACATAACCAACCTTAAAAAACACCATAATACCTTCAAGTTAGAACTGAAGAACAGGTTCTCTGCTTTAGAAGGCCTAACATCGGAAGAAGTGGACATCTCTGAAGTTAACAGAAAAGTAACCAAAGCTCTTATGGAAACAGCAACAAAATTAGCTGGGTCTAAGAACAAGTTGCATGTGAACAAATTATCAGGAAAAACCAAAATGTTGATGCAAAAAAGAAGAGAGATGAGGAAAACTAAAAAAGATGTGACTTCCAAAGTGGAATATATAGAGCTATGCAAGACAGTAAGAGAAAGTATCACTGAAGACGTAAGGAAATTCAACTGTGAACTAGTGAGGAAAGCAATTGAAAACAACCAAAGCCTAAAGATAGCAAAGGGACATCTCAGTAAGGGAAGAACACAGATTATGGCACTGAGAAAAGAAGATGGTTCTGTAACAAGAAATAGAGGCGAAATTTTGACAAGAGTGAAAGATTTCTACTCCAAATTATATGAAAGGGATGATATATGCACTCCAGACATCATGAAAGATACCAGTACCAGAGTTCCTCCAGTCCTTCCAGCAGAAGTTGCACATGCAATCAAGAACATGAAGCGAGGAAAAGCTCCAGGAGAAGATGGAATTACTGTAGACATCATACAAGAAGCAAGTGGAGAAATCGAAACAGTACTCGCCCAAATTTTCACTCGATGCCTTAATGAAGGAAAGATTCCTGAGGATTGGAACACCGCTACAATGATCCTGCTACATAAGAAAGGTGACATTGAGGATCTCGGAAACTACAGACCTATCAGCCTCCTATCAGTAGTTTATAAAATCTTCACTAAAGTTCTTTCACACCGCTTGAAGGTAACACTGGACATGGCTCAACCGAGAGAACAAGCTGGATTCAGGAGTGGCTACAGCACAATAGATCATATCCACGTACTGAGAGAACTAATTGAAAGAGCGAGGGAATATGAACTTCCATTGTGCATGGCTTTTATCGATTATGAAAAAGCCTTTGATTCGGTGAAACCATCAGCAGTTACAATGGCTCTGAAAACCTGCGGTATTGAAGATGCATACATTAATATTATTAATAACATCTATGAAAATGCAAGTGCAAAGATTAGGCTGTTTGAAAATACAACACACGTAAAAATTGGAAAGGGAGTGAGACAAGGTGACACCATATCTCCGAAGCTCTTTAATGCCACATTGGAGGGTGTTTTTCAGTCACTGAGCTGGGAAAACAAGGGGATAAAGATTAATGGAGATTATCTAACCCACCTTCGTTTTGCTGATGACGTAGTCATTTTTGCAACTACCCCATCAGAGCTGCAGAGTATGATCCAGGAACTTGCTGACAAGAGTAAAGAAGTGGGATTAAAAATGAACTTTCAGAAGACAAAAGTGATGTTCAATGCTTTTACAAGAAATGAAGATTTATCGATTGATGGAGAAAAGCTGGAGATAACAGACACGTACGTTTATCTTGGACAGCAGATATCAAGTGAGGGTCACATTGATGAAGAAATTAATCGGCGTACAAAACTTGCCTGGAGAGCTTTTGGAAGAAACAGCATAATTTTCAAGAGCAATATGCCATTATGTCTTAAAAGAAAAGTGTTTGATCAATGCATCCTTCCAGTGCTTACGTATGGTGCGGAGACGTGGACCTTAACTAAAAGAGACATACAAAGGCTGCAGACAACTCAAAGCAGCATGGAGAGGTGCATGCTTGGTGCAACCAGGAGAGATAAGAAGAGGAACTCGTGGATCCGAAAAATGACAAGAGTGGAAGACATCATGATCAGAGTTAAATCCCTGAAATGGCAATGGGCTGGACATACTGCCAGAAGGACAGATCATCGATGGACAGCCGAAATTTTAGATTGGATTCCAAGGGACAGGAAAAGACCCAGAAGAAGACCACATGGGAGATGGGTGGATGAAATTCGAAAGTATGCAGGGGTGACATGGAGGAGACTGGCACAAGACAGACCGTTGTGGAGGAAACTTGGGGAGACCTTCGTCCAGCAGTGGATTGATAATGCTTGACAATGATGATGATGATGACTAACGTTTACAGCTTTACGTCCATTTTAACATTTTGGGGGAAGCCCCCCCAAGCTCATGGACCTCGCGGACACTTCAATGGGAACTTCCTGGATACACTGGCAGACTCCAGCGGCCCAGAATGTAAAATTACGGAAGTTCGGGGGTTGAGACCCCCCCCAAGTGTACCTCGGATCCTCGGCAATTTATTTCTTTAAATTAAAGTACAATTCTCGCTTGGCTTTCATGGAACGTTTTCGCGAAATTCGTTTGGAGTTCCCAATTCAGTTCTCAATATAGGCCCAGAAACGGCAATCTTTATAGCACCCCCCCCCCTTGAACTTTTGTAGCCAAGTTGCTGAAGATGTGTGGCAGGGTTGCCGGTAAATTGCCACACCGGAACACTGCCACACATTAGTGTTCCTGTGCGGCAGTTTACAATGAACCGTTTGTTCCGGGGTATGTCTTCCGGTGGCATTTTTTCTGCTTTTCAGTGTTCAGGGGTATTTTCTACGGGGGTATTTTTACCTACATCCACACGGGTTATGTGCTTGCTCTCCGGTCGCAGGCCTTCTCCCTTCCGCAGAACCAGTGGTCTGAAATTAGAGATTGACACCTCTTACAACCCTAAAGTTGCTTACGTTGATCGTAACCCCCCCCCCCCCCCCCAAGACAATTACTAGTTCATTATTATTTAATTCGCTTATTGGGTATGTCCTGAAGTTATATTTATATATAACGGAATTAATTACGTTATTTTACTTTTTACTTGTCTTCTGCACGTTCTACCTAATTTCTCTTATTACTCATTCTCTTATTACCCCCTCGGACTTACAAGTTCGGACGGAAACCATTCCCTTCACCACCCTTCCAGTTCGCTGTCCGACAGCATCTCCCCCTCAAGCATCATCCTCCTCCTAGGTTCTGACCCCTCCAGACTCTTATCTTGACCTCTGTTGCTTGCCCGCTCTGGCTTCTGTTCCAAGCGAGGATTGCCTCTCTTGCTGACGCCTCTGATGCAATGAAACGACCATGCCCGTCTTAAATGCCTGCTAATGACAATACACAGGACTCCGGCGTTTGGCGGTAAAACGATTTAGGCTCTTGGAGTTTTCGAAAACGACCCTCCACGCAAAAGAACGATTCCCTGTGAACCTCACTTTTACAAGTCTAATTTCTGATGCCGCTTTCGAACAAACAAACCGGTACAAAATTCCTTGCTTGAAGAAATTAATTAAAATCCTTTAAAATGGTATATCCGCGTAACAATAGTACAGACCGTATAAAGTTAGAAACGGTGATTCAAGCGTTTTTTGACTCCAAGGACGCTACTTTGTTTGATAGGGGAATTAAACAGCTAAACGTGTGATGGAGACAGGTCGTCGCTAGTAATGGATACCATGCAAAAAATTGAAATAAACCAGTGACATCTTTGTTAATTAATAGCAAAGAACTGTACACCAATTGCACTTAAATTAGTATAACCATGCTAGTAATCCGAATTTCCTGGCGCAGAATTTAAATCAAGGTTTCCAATCTTTCGCACATCAACCACATGGTTTTTTCAAGGAAGGTAGATAGCAAACTGAACTGAATAATAGCACGCTTTAAGAATTTGAACGCAGTGTCTTGACAATAAATGAACAGATACGAAGTAATTATTCATTCAAAGATCCGAAGCGTGTTATGTCCGTTTAGCACACGGAAGCATGGAATGAAAACAAAAGGCATTCGCTGTTTGAAGAACTGGTTCCAAACTCGTGGCATCTCCAGCGATACGCTGTCATTGCATGATCCGCTGTTGGTGATGATCTCCACAATTTCGCGAATGGCAGTAGATTTTGGGGTGGAGTAGGAAGCTAATTTCTTTACGTCGTCCCACACAGCAGTAGCAGACTTGAACTGGACTTCTCTGGATATGGCCGCTGTTACTTTAACGTTCTTTGTGTCTCTTTTATGCTCGTTGATTCTAATTCTAAGTGAACGTTCGGTCATTCCAATGTAGTCTCGCTTGGAGTCGTCCAGATATTGTAAAGGAATGGCATAAACACCTGCCTCGTTGGAAAGCGGGTGCTTGTCAGTGTTTCCCTTAAGCATGGCATATAAAGATGTCGGAGGCCTGATGTCGATACCGAGGTTCAAGGCGATCAGGTAAGGTGACATGGAAGGAATTCAGGGCCGCGGGTGTTATGTAAGAGGGGCAACAAATCTGAACGCTAACGGAGAATAACCCATTATGGTTAAAAAAAAAAGAAACAACAACATAAAATTTAATTAAAAAAGGTGTGCCAACAATCTCACCATATTGATTAATTAAACTCTAAATGAAAATATGCGCACTGTTATTCAGAATTGAACTAATCGCTTTTCTTGTATTGGGTGCAATTAAGATTTCTTAGAGGGTTGGTTGGATGTAAGGGGTGTCAGCGACTACTGTGAGCAATTCGATGGACTATATTCAATCGCCTGTCACTAATTTAGGGCCACTGACTCCAGGAAAGGGAGAGAGACAGTGCCGTAAAACAAACCCCACATCATGCCTCACCGGGATCGAACCCGGACCCATCTCGGACGGATGATCAGAAGCCAGCGCTTAGATTCCACTGCGCCACCCGGGCGGCAAATGTGTATGTGACAATCAACGAGTAGCAGGTCTAACTTCATTTCGAAATTAATAGTATTCCGTATAAGAGACATACAAAGGCTGCAGACAACTCAAAGAAGCATGCACAGGTGCATGCTTGGTGTAAGCAGGAGAGATAAGAAGAGGAACTCGTGGATCAGAAAAATGACAAGAGTAGAAGACATCATGATCACAGTTAAATCCCTGAAATGGCAATGGGCTGGACATACTGCCAGAAGGACAGACCATCGATGGACAGCCGAAATTTTAGATTGGATTCCAAGGGACAGGAAAAGACCCAGAAGAAGACCACATGGGAGATGGGTGGATGAAATTCGAAAGTATGCGGGAGTAACATGGAGGAGACTTGGGGAGACCTTCGTCCAGCAGTGGATTGATAATGGTTGACAATGATGATGATGATATGATCCTATATACATTTTCATAACAATGTTTAAGTGATTTAACTGAAAGAAATGAAAAATAGGTACCTAGACAAAGAAAGAATAAGTTTCTATAATTTAACATGCAGTACTGGTGGGGTGAAATAAGAAATTTAGCAAAACAACAGAACGAGAAAAACAGCAAACCTTCAGTCGGTTAAAATTTTATTTAAGGAAGAATGAAATATATATGATTTGAAGGTATTAGATGAGAGACGTAAAAGTCAATTTGAGCACAGCCGTACAATCATCAGTTCATATTACACTTTAGGGAACTTTCTTCACACGATCCCAGTCCTACCAACCCCCCACCCTCCCATCCAATACCCTGATCCTACTGTACTTATTTACTTACTTCCTTTACTAGGCTATAATATCCTCCATGTAGCCTCTTGAGAGGTTCCTGTCTCGCTCTCTTCCATCTTCAATTCTGGCATGGGTGGACGAACGATGTAGTAAGTGAGAAGAAGGGTGACTTGGGAGAGGAACTAATAAAATGTAAAACTAGCGAGTATTGAACGTGAAGAACATGAACATGGTGCCACTCTGCAAACATGTAAGCAAGCCAGAATGTGTAACCACGTGAGGAAATAGCTGCTCGAGCTAGGGGAAGTGACAGCCTCCCTCCTCTAACGCTGAGTATTTGCTTTTCAGCAGCGAAGATCGCAATTATCTTTACAGGTATTTCTCTTGTTTTAAAATTTTCTCAAATAATTTCAAACTCGTAAACAGTGCTGTGAATTTTGACATTAAGTATTCGTCGATGTAGATCGATCTAAAAGAAACGAAAATAAATTAGGTTGTATCTTCCTAAGAATGCTTTTTTTTACCCCCTTCTATCAGGGTATCAACTTTTGTCTTTGAATCACATATTTTGAGCAAAATAAAGCATTTTCATTGGTGGAAAAAAGTTCTCTAGTATATAAAATTCAATATTTGTCGTAATTACGTAAATCGATCTAGATGAATAAAGTGACGACATCAAGGAACAAATTACAAAATTTCTTCGTATATCGTCACTAATGCCTTATTCTCACATCTCCCACTGTATGCAGATGTTGAGTGGCTGGTACGTTTGCAAGCTCATTATACCAGAATTTACGCAAACGCACAGACACACATATTTGCGGAGTTATCATCCAAGAACTTGTTCACAAAGGTAAAGAACTGGATGAAAGAGCCACTTACAGAAAAACAAAATTGTTGTATAATTCTTTTACAAGAGCTGATTGAAAAGAGGTTGATGGAACAAATTTAGAAGTAACTAATGACCCTATCTATCTTATACCTACGGCCAAACCGAAGAAGAAATTGATAAGCGCATAAAAACTTCAATACACACAATTGACGTGAGTTAGAAACATCAAACAGAAGTCATCACTCTTTCCAAGTTTATAAGTCAGTCACGGAAAAATTATCATCGACCGCCACCGGGAATCGAACCCAGTCTTCCAGTCACGCGCCGGACATGCTACCACTGCACCACAGCGGCCTCGAATTCTCCAGACTTACATACAACTAACTGCCAAACCACATGGCAGGTTCAACGTGGAAAGTACGATGACTTCTGTTTGATGTTCCTAATCCACGTCAATTGTGTGTATTAATTATTCATTCGCCTCCTAATTATTTGTTCAGTTGGTGCTTTCCTTCTTTGGTGAATCCCCAGCATTGTGCGGGACTCCAAGAAGCAACCTGCCATGTGGTTTGGCAGTGAGTCGTATGTGAGTTTGGAGAATTCGAGGCCGCTGTGGTGCAGTGGTAGCATGTCCGGCGCGTAACTGGTAGACCTTGGGTTCGATTCCAGGTGCGGGCCAATGAGAATTTTTCCGTGACTCACTTATAAACGTGGAAAGAGCGATGACTTCTGTTAGTAGAGTATAAGTGGGGATTCGAATCCACATACCTCATGAGGTATGAGGTATGCTGGGGTTCCTAATCCATGAGATATACGGTGTTTCGGACTCACGTGACATGCAGTGACCCCCCCCCCGGCATGCCCACGAAACTCACCCTTTCCCCGGTAGCCACACTATTTAAACCCACATGTTTTGGGGTGCCGGCCAGAAAGGGTTAAATGTATGCCTCCACTTGGGGAAATCCCAAAAATAGGGTGTCAAAAGGTTAAACACATCTTTCCACCATGAAGTAACAGCTTAGTAAGGGATAAATCTATGGTTTCAAAGGGTTAATTTCGGGTTTAAGGGGTTAAAACTTATGAGGTGAATATATATATACATAACTGCAATATGTATACGTTGCTAAATTGAATTACAGCTGATTCGGGCCCGGTCTCAGCCCGTCTCAGCTCTACTTTCTGCTCTCTCTCTCTCTCTCTCTCTGCAGAAGTTACACATGCAATTAAGAACATGAAACGGGGAAGTGCTCCAGGATAATATAGAATTACCGTGGGCATTATATTATTTTCCGTAGGCGATTTTTCCGTGGGCGTTTTTCCCGTGGGCATTCTTTCCTCATACCTATAAGAAGCAAGTGGAGAAACTGAAACTGCACTCGCCTTAGTTTTCACCAGATATCTCAATGAAGGGAAGATTCCTGAGGATTGGAACAATGCGACAATGATCGTGCTACATCAAAAAGGTGACGTTGAGGATCTCAGGAACTACAGACCCACGAGCCTCCTATCAATGGTTTATAAAATCTTCACTAAGGTTCTTTCACATCGCTTGAAGGTAACACTAGAAATGGCTGAACCAAGAGAACAAACTGGTTTCAGGAGTGGCTATAGCACTATAGATTATATCCATGTGCTGAAAGAACTAATTGAAAGAACAAGAGAATATGAACTCCCATTATGCATGGCTTTTATTGATTATGAAAACGCCTTCGATTCCGCGAAACCATCAGCAGTTACAATGGCTTTGAAATCCGGCGGTATTGAAGATGCATACATTATCATTATTAACAATATCTATGAAAATGCAAGTGCCAAGGTTCGGATACTTGAGAATATACAGCACAAAAAAAATTGGAAGGGGAGTATGACAAGGTGACACCATATCTCCCAAGCTCTTTAACGCCACATTGGAAAATGTCTTTCAATCATTGAACTGGGAAAACAAAGGGATAAAGATTAATGGAGGTCATTTAACTCACCTTCGTTTTGCTGATGACGTAGTCATCTTCGCAAGTACCCTTTCAGAGCTACAAAGTATGATCCATGAACTTGCTAACAAGAGTAAAGAAGTGGGATTAAAAATGAACTTTCAAAAGGCAAAAGTGATATACAATGCTTTTACAAGAAACGAATATTTATATCGATTGATAGAGAAAAGCTAGAGACAGCCGATACCTACATTTATCTTGAGCAGCAGATATCAAGTGAGGGTCACATTGATGAAGAAATTAATCGGCGTATAAAATTGGATGGAGAGCTTTTCGAAGAAACAGTACAATTTTTAAGAGCGGTAAGCCATTATGTCTTAAAAGAAAAGTGTTTAATCAATGCATCCTGCCAGTGCTTATGTATGGAGCAGAGACATAGACGTTAACTAAAAAAGGACATACAAAGACTGCAGAGAACTCAAAGCAGCATGGAGAGATGCATGCTTGGTGTAACCAGGAAATATAAGAAGAGGAACTTGTGGATAAGGAAAATGACTGGAGTGGAGGACATCATGACCAGAGTGAAATCACTGAAATGGCAATGGACTGGACATGTTGCCAGAAGAACAAACCACAGATGGACAACCAAAATTTTAAACTGGATTCAATGGGACAGAAAAAGTCCTACAAGAAGACCCAGTAGGAGATGAATGGATGAAATTCGAAAGCATGCCGGAGTGACATGGAAGAGACAGGCTCAAGGCAGACAATTGTGGAAGAAACTTGGGGAGACCTTCATCCAGCAGTAGATTGAAAAGGTTTGGCTTGGAGCCACAGTAGAGAAGCCTTGAGGGGAGACTGAGTACGAATTTAAAGCGATATATACGTGTATACGAGACTTTCAGCAATGAACCAAACCCATGGACGCCCCCCCAAGAAATATCTGGTTACGCCACTGAGCCACAGTAATGGTTGAATAGCCCCCAGAGAATCTTCAACAATGTGAGCACATCCTTATCTTACCAACCAACTAAGTAAAAACCCGCGAGCTTCATTGCTGTCGACAAACGCCGTGGTTCTTCTTAAGTTGGACGGCTTATAGAACTGCGCCTTTATTTCTGAATGTGAACAACAAGCCTTGAACATTTTCAGAAGGAATAATTCGAATTTTAAGTGTACCAAAAGCTGGTGTAAAAGTTTGAGTTCCAATTTTAATAAGATTGCATGCACTGATTGTTGCGCCCTTTGCTGAGCCCCGCCCTAGTTCGCCTCTGCTACTGCGTAATCCAACAGTTTAGTGAAATCCTTGCAATACGAACACTCAGTTAAGATACGAATGTGATGGAATATTTTATATGATCACCTAAAAGCATCCCTTCGCCCTCCTCTTCTTTTCAGCTAAAAACATCAAACGCCTTAGTGCTGTGAAGACTCTTCCACACCATCGCACAGAAACGCAAGCGCTGTATTTTCAGTGTTTCCCATGTAGCCATCTCTTCCTAAAACTGGAAAATCGCATCGCCCTGAAAATCTGAAGACGAAGGTTCGATTTCCGCTCCAGGGCTATGTAATTTTCAAGTTTTCTGAAAAGATTCGTACATGGGAAACAGAGAAAATACGCCACTTGTCTGCTGAGAATGACTTTAAGACCAGTGTTTCTTTCAGGCATACACCCCCCCCCCGGAGACATTTTATGTTACCGAGCCGAATTTTAATAAATTCAAGCTATAATGAAAAAGAAAGTTTCGTTTCTTTTTGATGGTACAAATAT
The DNA here is from genome assembly GCA_039090855.1 of Macrothele yani. NCBI lineage: Eukaryota > Metazoa > Arthropoda > Arachnida > Araneae > Macrothelidae > Macrothele > Macrothele yani. Next base: position 140,026 of record JAYWMT010000215.1, on the reverse strand, counting down.
TTTTTCAAGTTCTAATTTTTTAAAAATATTTTTGAAGTGTTACAGTTTATTTTGAAGAACAGCTAGTCAAGATGCAAGCCGTTCTTCAAATTATAATAAGTAGACTAGTCATACCTCATAGTCAGGGAATCACGATTTAGGATCAGTAGTCTGTTGAATGCATTTTAATAAGCGAGAATTTCAAGCCATTCAGTGTAACTGAATGAAAATGATTAAATGAGCTGTCTACTATATGAACTTCATGAATTATCTTCTATGCTGTATTTTTCTTATGTAAGTACTAAACCATTTGTAAACCACTCATCCCAACTGGGGGTTTTATTCTACAGTTTAATTTCACATGTACATTTTAAATTGTAATCATTAGATAATATGAAAAAAGCTATTTTACAGTCCTGCTGTATTCTGAAAGGTCTCTTGGTGAAAACAAAATTATTTTTACAGAAAATTGGCAAGTTAAACTTCACATTTTATCCTAGTTTCCACTAGGTTAAAATGGCAGTATTTAGATTATTATTATATTTTTATTCGGCGATTGACTATTTCAAACTGGGATTTTGTGTCTGTAATCCAATTTGCAATATTTTGACACCCCCCCCCCCCCCCCGTTTAGCTGGAGAAAGTTTGTTCTTGAAACGTTTGCAGAAGTACTGTAATTGCTATATGTACATTAATTACTTCTATATATGTAAATATAGTATTTAAAATTATATTGCATATACATGGCAACTTAAAACTTGCCCCCTCAAAGGTTCCATTTCCCCCCCCCCCCCCCCCCGCCAAAAAGTCCTGAAAGTAACACTGATTAAGACGATTACCTGTAATTCGCAGTAATCACTTAAACAGATAAATGAAGTAAGAGAAGTGAAACAAGGTAGAAGTGAAAGAGATCAGATGATGTGAGCAGATGTTCTTTTTTGAAGCAAGAGGCAGTTATGAATTATTAAAGTTTATCAGCGAACACTCTAAAGAGGAATTATTTGCCATATTATTAAATTCAAGCTCGGAAATCTGTAATAAAATTTGGATCAGAAATTTAGTAGTAGTATCAGGCGGTAGAGAAATAATTTTTTAAGTGAAAATGAGACATGTAATCCCATGCAGCAGAGTAGGCCTACATGTACGTATATATACATAATCCTTCAATAAAGTATGTCTTTTCTTTTTCTTTCGTTACATTTTGGACCGGGAGCAGCCGCTCTCTGCCTCCCAAGATAAGCTTCTGGTTCCGCCGTTTATGTGAGGATATTTATTGGTCGTTGGCAACCCCAAAATGTGTGCAATGAATGAAATTTTCAAACCAACTGAAGCTTCATAACAGTATTTCCCTCAGTGAAATCATGTTGAAGGTTTCACATGAGCTACAAGGAAAGAACCTAACTTGCGGACAGCACAAAAATGGAAACAAGAAATCACAAAAGAATAACAGAGATCAAGAGGTCCCGACGCTCTTATCACGGAAATCCGTTGCACTTGGTTGGCTCCGTTTCCTTTGCCCCGAACGGACATGCTGGACAAATAAAAGTGTACATGTCCTGGGGCGCTGAAGCACAAAAATTCTTGGAAGTAGGAGTGATGTAACGAGATGAAAATTTTTATAGTTTCGAAGATTATTAGAAACCTTTTTTCTTGCATTTTCTCGGAAAGTGTCTCCCTAATGTTTTTCTTTGGGGCACGAAGGTCCGATCTGCCCCCCTTCCCGGTCTGGAAAAGTGCTTCAGTTCACATGGAACACATTGAAAAAAATGGAAAACCATGAAGAACTTATATTAAAAATGGAACACACTGAAAAATGGTTATATCTAACCTAAGGAAAATTGCTTCTAGGAAATAGAAGAAATAAGAGGTAATAGTTGTATATGGATAGCACATGCATAAAAAAAAAATACCAACAGAAAGATTGTCCGTGCGTGTGCGTGTGTGTGTTAAGGACCTTAGCAAGCTTTTCTTATCTAGGAGGGCAAGATGAAATTACGCCCCTTCGAGTTCCACTCAAATAATACGTGGTTTTTACTTTCTCAAACACCGCCGTTATGATCGTTCAAAAATAGTACTTCAGGTTTTTGACATAATTTTATTAAAAATGTAAAAACTAGGTAAATACCCTAGAACCATAGGTTGCAAATACCAAATAAAGTGTAAACATTATGTAAACTCCGACAACACAACACTCCACCATTGCAGAAAAAAAGCAAACCAGAACAGAATGAATAAGTATCCGATAGTGAATGTAAAAATAGGAAGAAGCTTTAGGGTTAGGGCTTGGATAAATTCTGTTCAAGATTAAACGCTCAGAGAACTTTCTGCGACAACGCACAAATGATTAATTAGCTCTTCATCCCAGTGACATGTTCGGAAAGCTTCTGGAGGTTAGGCATATCAGCATATTGTTTTCTATGCCTCCATTCACTGTCCTGAGAAACGCTGGTAAATAACCGTCTAAGCACGATACACTAATAAAAGTCACGATGAGATAAAAAACTTTAATTACAGATAAAATACATTATCTATATTTATCTGTAATAAATACAGATGATGTTATATTATTTGACAATTATATATATAACGATTTTTACATTATATTATCTAACGATTTTTAATGTATTTTATCCATAATTAAAGTTTTTATCTCATCGTGACTTTTATTAGTGTATCGTGCTTAGACGGTTATTTACTAGCGTTTCTCAGGACACTTTAGCATGAGTCTGCTTTTCTTCTGGATCTCCATTCACTGTTTTGGAAAATTCCCTTCATGGATATGAGATGTTCACACCTCATAGTGTATGTTACTCTGTACCCTGGTTAACTGCATAGAATATTGCATGAGACTAAAAAAGTATTCAAAAAGAAAATACTGAAAGGTGTAACTTTCTTTTTTAGTTACAATTTCTACTTTTTACATCCCCCAGAGCATGAATTTACGCCCCTGGAATGACAATTCTGGGATCCCTGCCCTCCTGGTAGCTACGGCGCTGTGTGTGTGTGTGTGTGTAATATAAAAAAGGAATGCTAAAATACCAAAAACATTTTTTGATGCCAGAGTGGATTGTTACAGTGGACACCCCCCCCCCATCCTAAAACCTGAAGAAAACTTTAAAATTTGTCCGCCATGTCGCGGGGGGGTGTCCACTGTAACAGGATCTAATAAATTTTGCGTATATGAATTACATATTTATTCCTACTTATATTTAAAAATCGAGTGTGAGTAGGAAGGGCAGATTATTGTGATGGTCACAGAGAGAATAAATATGTAGAGAGAGAGAGAGAGAGAGAGAGAGAGAGAGAGAGAGAGAGAGAGAGAGAGAGAGAGGGGGAAATATGTGAGATTCACAGTATCTATTATATGCTCAGAGGACGCATTGCGAATAGACAGACTAACACAATCAAGGCTACTAACAAATATCGTTTGCTTGTTTCGGTTTTTCCCCCGAAGCGCAACAGAAATCGGAAATTAAAAATAGACTACAAAAAGCAGAAAAATTTAACCAGGATGTACGGGCGAGAGGAAATATAACAGGCATACAAGAGAAAGTCCCCCACCCCACCTCCACCCATGAGATTTTGAGGACAAAACTCATTTCAGGCTATCAGATCGTAACTTTTGGAGAGGCTTTCTTGCGGTAAACACAAGAAGAGCGTGATCACAGCCGTTTGAGTGGATGCTGGTCGACAGTGGATGGCCCTTTGCCAGGCTGTGAAGACACTTCTGAAGGGCACGTCACGTGACTTGAGTTATCATCCTTTAAGCTCGGCGCCCTATCATCAAGTGATGATTGTTTGCGAAGCTCTTTCTGCTCATGACTTTTGCTGTTCTTTGTCTGCTGGCAAATATCCCACGATAATAACAGAGTAGATTGCCGAACATCTCTTGTCTGATGTCATAAGTGGAATGAGCGGGAGGGAAGGAACAGTGGGGAGGGAGGGAGGGAAAGGCACACAATGTGGGGAGTGAGCAATGCTGCCGCAGCACATGAGGGTATTTCAAAAAACTGCAGCTGTCCCGAACAATCGCCAAAACACGCCTTTCTCGAACGAAGCAGTATGCTCCAGTCACCACTCCTACTGGGTTCGTCTTTCATTTATGGAATTCTAAACATGTTAATTTTCTGGACGCAACCAATTGATAATTTTTTTCACTGTTCTGTGGCTTACAGAGACATACACACACCCTTCTTGCCCTCCGCCAAACTTTAATTTCAAAAATGGAAAAAAAAAAAAAAAAAAAAAGAGAAAAGAAATAAGTGAAACTTTCAGAGTGGACGTTCGGAAACAAAGTTTCGAGATTTTTTTTTTTTTTTTTTTGTTAAATATTAGATGGAAGAGTTTAATATTTTTAGCCCGTTCAAGTGGTCTCGAGAACGAAAACCGGAATACGTCATGCGACAAATATGTGACATACCTCCAAAATTTCATGAAAGGGAAACGTGTTTCATATTTTGTTAAGTCCTTTTCTGAATTACTTCTTTAGCTATTCGTTCCTCCAAAGCTCTTAGCTTCTAGCACTATCCGCTTTTACTCAACTCTGTCTAGCCCTTTCTCCCTCCAGGTTTCTTAATCCTCACAAGCCTCTTTGAATATTATCATTCCACCGTTTAATATGGTCTTCTCTTATGTCGTCTTCCATCTACAGTCAGTTTGTGTCTAGAAAGTCTTGCCTGAAATTCTGTCGAGATTTTAATCAGCAGTTTTAATTTTTCTCTGCACATTTCTTTGTTAGCTTGTTCCTTTTGAAAGAATTTTTCCGACCTCTTTGAAAAAGACATTTTGCTGCGTGGAGAACCTAATCTTTCTAAAGTGTCACTTGCAAAACCTTATTTTCCTCGCTCATGGTTGCGACTACCACCGACTCACTTTCTGTTTATCGCCTTAATGAGATATCGGATCTGTTGCGACAGCAAAGCAGAGCATGCGGTATTGCGGCGTTCGTTAATTACCCCAATTCCAGGAGAATTTACCATACATAGTCTTGGTTGCTTAATTAATTCTTCTGGTAGACGGCGTATGGCGCCGGTTTCTTCAATTTTAAATGATTGTATGAAAGAATGCCCACGGAGATTGGATCCCATCTTATTTGTGTAGATTAGTACAGACAGCGGACATGAATTCGGATCCAGATAAACTCTTACCCCAGAAATCTCCCACACCGTAAAACTTCAACACTTTCTCATACTATAAGGGATTGCATACAAACTGCGTTTCATTCGGAGATCTTGTCAAAGTGTGGAAGTTTTCCTAGTTAACCAAAACGAAATGTACAAGTTCTACTGAGATTTTCATATTTCAAATGGTTATTGTAACCACCTTAATATTTTCCGGATTCATGAAATATCAAATTAAATTTCACCATTTTGTGGCTCCCTACTTTCATATAGTCAACAGTTTGTGTGTAAACCAGATACTTAAATTTAAAAAAACTAAAAAGAACAATGTCAAAGTTATTTTAGGCTGCATATAGAGGCTAATGATCTGTGACTTTAAAAACATTACTAGAAATTATAAAAAAAAGCAATTTTCTTATACTCGTATGAGCGCGTATAAAAATTAAAAGCACTAATTTGTCAGTTACTCTATTTTGCATCAAAAATCAATCACCAAAACATATATCAAGGTGAAAAAAACTATTGATAAAAATTTATTTTAGACGGATCCTTATTGTTTCCTTCTTAAAAAATATTCGCAATGAAAAAAACTATTGATAAAAATTTATTTTAGAGGGATCCTTATTGTTTCCTTCATAAAAAATATTCGCAATGAAAAAATCTATTGATACAAATTTATTTTAGACGGATCCTTATAGTTTCATACATAAAAATATTTGCAATGAAAAAAACTATTGATAAATATTAATTTTAGAGGGATCCTCATTGTTTCCTTCATAAAAATATTCGCAATGAAAAATCTATTAATACAAATTTATTTTAATGGGATCTTTACTGTTTCCTACATAAAAATATTCGCAATGAAAAAAAACAATTGATAAAAATTTACTTTAAAGGGAAACGTATTGTTTCCTTCATAAAAATATTCGCAATGAAAAAATATATTGATACAAATTTATTTTAGACGGATCCTTATTGTTTCCTACATAAAAATATTAGCTACGCAGGTACCTTTTTATCATTGTGTGGAGAAGTTTTTATAAAAATCACAATACAACCTCAATCCTCTTTCCCGGGAAAGAATATCGTAGGTTTTAACACTTTTTACTCTTTCTCTGAACTTTCAATCCATATTACTGTCTTTTTCTTAAGCTTAAAGCAAATACTTCTTAGATATAATAATTTTGCCTTTATGATGGTTTTTTGTGTGTGTTCTGCACGGACGACATTTTTTTTTTTCGTAACGGCTTTATTAAAATATGAGATTTATTTTCTAGGACTCACAATGAAATTTTGCTCCTGGTCCCGCGATGAAATTTCGCCCCGGGCCCCGCAAAAGTTCCACTTGGCCCTGCTATTCACGTGCGAAAGATCAGCGAAATTCAGGTTTATTCCGCCACTTCACGGAAAAGATTGAATCAAGAATATGCTTCGTTAATTCACGAAAGAAATCAAGGAAAATGGCGCGAGAATTGCAGAATTTTTTACAGTGTGACTTTCCTTTCAAATGTGCTATTATTCCAATGTACTAATTAAAACAGTTTTATTAAATCAAAATCAAAAGTGTAACTTAAGCTTTTAGGAAATGCCGACTTAAAGTTCCAAAGCAGCTTACTTCCAAAAATGTTCTTTAATTCGCACAATAGAGAAACACTGCTTGCGTAAGAACACACCACTGACTACTTACGAAAATCCTTCATTTTTTATACTAAAACATATTTTTGAATTTCGGAGCTAAAATCCTAAAAAGGAGTGCATTATTTATTAAGCGTATAAATCAATTTTCAAAGAAAAAAACCTATGTTATTATTGCAGCAGGATTTTCTTTTATGTACATTAAATATAGTTGTACACTTTTTTTCCGCTTTCAGCTATTTCCTTTATTGCTTTTTATTTGATTATACATTTTGATTTCTACTTTCAGCTTTCTCATAGTTTTCAATAGTTTCTTCTGCTTTATGTTAATTTAAGTCAAAAATAACCATCCGTTACAAATAACTTAAAAACTCTTTGCTTAGAATTTTTGCTATAATTTTTTGATGTGCTAAATATTTTTCTCAGCTGGCGGGCTTCGGTTATTCACTATAAATTGCTCTTCCGGGAGCACTTGGGAGTTTGAATTCAGTTTTTTTTTTTTTTTTTACTTTTAGTACTGCTGGCGCAATTTAGCTATCTGCTTTTTTTATCTTCAGTTTTTCTCTTCTCCGACACAAGTTTCTTAAAAATTTCATGAATACCACAACCACTCTCAGATTTAAAATGCTTCAAAGCTTATTTTTATTCAGAAAACAGGAATTTGGTTGAGTTGCGGATAAAGGATATTTTTCTTTTCTCCATCTCATTTCTGTATTTATTTCTAGTGAAGCGAAGCGTTTATTCTATTCTTCACCCTATCTTGAAAATTTTTCACCAGATTGCTTTGTTAGTGATAAAAAAAAAATATTTGGAGGAAGAGTGTTTTTTCACAATTTTTTCTGTACACCTTTTGATGTTATTTCATTTTAATGAGCATTCGTTATCATTTGTAGTTAATCAGTTTTTGCTTCAGCTTCCGCTGTTTATAATTTTGTTTCAGCTCTTAAAGTATTCCGCGCTGTTTTACATATTTCTCAAAACAGTTTCTTTCTTTATTATTAATTTTCCTTTTAAACCTTGACGTGAAATTAGATTGAGGCAGGAGTTTACCCTCCTTCCCCCACCTCTAATGTTTTAAACATTTACATAGATATTCCTTATGTTCCAAAGAAAAAGCAAAAGTGAATTTTTCTTCGTGTATACAAAAAAAATTATATTTGCATTGCACTCAAACATTTGAAATTTCTTCCCTTTCTGTAGAGAAATGAAATTAACTTTCTCTTACATGCATAAAGAAAAGGTGGCGGCCAACTCCCACGCTTTCTTCTGCTGTTAAGAAAACTGCTGCCCGGCGGAAAACTTCCATACCCGTAGACTCCTACAATTTCTCATATAAGGGGATGTACACAAATTGCGTTTCATTCGGTGTGCTGAGATGAGAGGTATAGTTTTCCTTTTGGAACAAAATGAAATGTACGAGTTTTTTCAGTGATATAAACGCATACGTAATATCACAATGACACAAGGTTTATGTAGACGCTTTCCGACTGATTAAATCTTGAGACGCGATTTTAATGTTTGTCATGTGATAACACGCAATAAAAGCTGATGAAAAGAGACTCAACGAATCGGACCTCAGGCGCTGACAAGGCACCTAAGATGCAGGCGTTTTTGGAAGATTTTAAGTTACAACTTAAATATTTTATATTTATAAACATTTTATCAACGCTAACAAAAGTCACTCAACGGATCATTTCTCAGCTGTTTACAAGGCCCCTTGGCCGCGGGCCTATTTAGATGATCTTAAGTTAAAAACCGTCATAATTCTTTGAGGGCCCACTCAGATACCTTAGCCTAGGGACCACACTCAAATGTCTTAGCCTAGGGGCCCACTAAGGCCTTCATCCGAGGAATAGGCTAGGTGCGTCAGCAGCTCCCACCCCATGTCCCTGATCTTGTGACAGGTCAGCCGTGCTGTGTGAGGTCTCACTCCATCCTGCTGTAGGAGGAAGCCCTTGGGGTTCAGCTGTGCTGGTCGTTTCGACCTTTCGACGTGAGCGATGCGTGCAGATAGTCGAGGTAAAGACAGTACACTCGGCGGTGATAGCGGTGTTGTCCGTTAGCAGCTCAAAAAAACATGCCACCCCTCATAACCCACCAAGCAGACAGCAGAGCCTTACGTGGGTGTAAGCAGGATTTGGAGATCGTCATGCGCTTCTGTTTTGGGTCCAACCACTGTTCCAGGTGCCGACATTGTCATACAGGACCCATTTCTGTCATAATGCGGTGCAAGGATGGTTCAACTTGGTCACGTGCAAGCAGGGAAACTCATGCGATTTGCTTTTTTGCTCAACTGTGAGTTTATTTCTCTCTCGAAACCGTTCGAACGAACGACAGCACTGACGATGTGATATGGCATTGGAGTACACACTGATAATGTTCCTTACAGCACTTGCAGGGGTGCTAGCTACTGCGACTAAACCCATACAGTATTCAATGGTGAATGTGCTCCTTGTCCACTTCCATGTTGCCTGGCGCTTAACACTCTTCGCCTTCTGACGTCTAACTGCCACTAACTTAAGCCAACTACCTGCTGATGTCATGCCGGTGTGGTTGCGCAATCTCAGTGGCCGATGTGCGCCGTGTCCGGGGCTTCGACTTTGGGTACCTCGTCATCGGACATTACTTTCCAACCCAATATTTTGATAATCTTCCTACGGTGAAGTAAACAACGCACTGTCTTACTAGGGAGGAAATAAGTAGGGCTACAAGACGAAAAACAGGAGACTAATTATTTCTTGACAAAGTTCAGATTATATTTTTAAGTTAAAAAATAAATAAACATGACACATCTTGAACTGAGTGTGCTACAGGGTGTGCATCCCTTGGCTACGTCCCTAAGTTTGAATTACGGCTCTGGCGCTCTCCGCTCCCTGAAACCAGTGGCCCTAAATTAGGGACGGGCGACTGCTTATACGCGTATATCGTTCTTATATTTGCCACGGTGATCGTTAAACCTCAAAATGATAAAATAATAATAATAAAAGAGGGAAATAAAAGAGAGATAGTAACAGCGAGCGAGACAGACAGACAGAGAGAGAGAGAGAGAGAAATAAAAAAGTCCTAGGAAATAACAAAGAAACTTCAGTCAGCGCAAAAGTTTAATCGAGTATCAAGATAAAAAGTGTTGATGAAAGAAACAAAGTGGGAAAATGTTTGAAGAATTACTTCGGGATCTTGTTAAGGGGAAACACAAAAGACTCAAGACGAGAGATATTGAAAGCATATGTGCACATATATGAATTTGTATTCCTAATTGCATTTGCGCTGAACAAATGTATTTATCGTCTGTGTACTTTTAAGTTTCTACAGAAAAACAACACAAGGAGAAATCTTGTGCCCCAAAACCCCTGACTACAATCGCAAACAGAGAGAAAGAAAGAAAGAAAGAATGGATGGAAGCTGACACTGCAGGCACAGAATGAAGGTGAAGACCCTGAGGGTGGCATTTCGAGCTTCGGAGAACAGGGAAGGTAATAACAACGTTGAATGAAAGTGGAACTGAGATGGAAGACGTATATTCAAAAGAAAAGAACAACGGATGGATAGCTAGGAGGGCAGCGATAGCGAAGAGAATAATTTTCAGCCCAAAACTCGCTGGATAACTTCTTTCGGTGACGTATCCCCACCTCTTCTCATACCCCAATGCATCATTTCTCTTCCCCCGGCTCACTCCACCCCCTTCTTCCCTAGAGGCAACCGTTCCCGGGGATGACGATAACAACAATGATTACCGCGCCATGTTCGGGAACGACGGCCTATTTCAGCAAGACCCCCTCAGAACCAGACTGATCTCGCTATGAAAAAAGAGAGAGAGAGAGAAAAGCCCATTTCTCTTTTCTTTCTTTCTTTCTCTCTTTTATTTTTATTCATCTTTTTAAATTTTTTTAGTCGAGAATTGATAGGACGTGAATGTGTGCGTGCTGGGGATCTTTTTTTTTTGAAGGGGGGGGAGGGGGGAGACAGACGTCGTTGGTAGGTCAGAGTACATAGAGTCCTTGATATAGAAGGCTGATCACGCAGCTCTTGTGTCTGTAATGGTTACGGAGGATGGGAGCGAGCAAGAGACATCATCCACAAACACAGGGATACGTCAGCGAAGATGCTTTGCTTTCACGCGACTTCTTTTTTTCTTTTTTTTTCGACCATCACTTTTTTTTGTTTTTTTTTGCGGTCTCTTTGTATTCACTTTACACCTGAAAGGAGGTTCAATGGGCGGGAATATTTTTTCTCACTCTTCAACTCTTTTTCTGCATTGTTGGGAACTTTTTTCTTCTTTCTCTCTTCTTTTGACTTCCCCCCTCTCTTTCCCGTCCCCTTCTTTCAATATCTCACTTTCACTTTAGTTGCCATTGGCGTCGCTGTCAGTTGCATGGCTTTCTTGATATGTAAAAACATACATCTGTGGATTTCTTGAGTAGACTGTGCATGGGTAACCTTTTCGGAGAGGAAAAAGCTGCAATACCTTTGCTTAACGTGAAACTGAAACACGATTTTCAAACTAAAGGGTAAGGAAAGAAAACACTTTTTTAGTAAACAATATAAACAAACACGTTGAAAAACTATTTGAGAGAAAATTGTACCCCATGTGAAAAAGACTACTCAAAGCGTATTTCAGAATATTTCTTCTACACTGTAACAAATTTTCTGAAATTCACGAGCCACTTTCCGTCATTTCCTTTCGTGAATTAACAAAGCATATTTCTGATAAACCTTTTCCGTGAAATGACGGAAAGAAACCTGAATTTCACGGATTTTTCGTACCACGGGATAATTCTGAATTTTCAGAAACCTTTCCGCAGTTTCTTTCTTATATTGACGGTAAATTGCCGTTTTAGAGACCTGTTAACGGAAGATTCCGAATTTTCAGAAACCTTTACGCAATTCCTTTCGTATATTAACGGAAAAAATCCGTTCTCACCTTTTCCGTATCCGTATGACGAGGAATTACCGGCAATAGGAGAGATTGGTGAGAATACTTGAGGTTTGATTAACTTTTAAATTTCAGTCGTCTGACGAATTTTGAAGTTCTATAGCGAGATCGGACATTGTGGATAGCATATCGCATAAATTTTGTTTACTGTGGCACAGGATATTTCTTCTCCTCTTCCATATTTTGTGCACCAGCTATTTATTATACAGGGTGTCTCAAAAATACATGGCAAAACTGCAGGATCGAATTCCTCATAGGCAGATAAGAAAAAAGTATGCATCAACATAGGTTCGAAAATGCTTGGTTTCCGAGTTATGAAGATCTGTCTATGACACTTAACTGTTCACATTACCTGACTCAGGTCTGTCTTGGTTTCCCAGTTATTCACCAGAATGCTTTATCTCCCACTGGTGATTTCCTTCATCACAAGGTGCTGACAGAATCTGGTGGTTTTCCTTTCCGACCATGTACTCAAATCAGGAGCAAGCGCATATGCACTTTATGTACGGTTTGGCGGATGGCAGTGCTCTGGAGGCTAGTTGTTTGTACCACGAAAGGTTCCCAGGACGATGTTCAGACATGAAAACTTTTGAAAGTATCCATCACCGCCTTTATGAACATGAGACCTTTACATCTCGTGCTGCCGACAGAGGACGACCAAGATCTACAACTCGTGAAGTTGAGGCGGAGATTTTGGATGCTGTGCATGCGACTCCTGGAATCAGGACACGCAGATTAGCAATGCAACTAACTGCCTGTTCATCGTTCGACTATTTAGTGAGTTTTAATGCTATGACATAAACTGTAAAATTATTCTGTTCATCAAGTTTTTAAGCCTTTGTTAGAGAGCCTTACACAGTTTGTTAGTTCTTATTACTGTTATGTTGTTATTTGGTTTAAATAAAGATGTTTATTTACTTTGAGTCTTGCTTCTTAGTGTTCTTGATGCCCCATACATGTCACTAATTCGATGGATGAATTGCATTTCTTTCCGAGAGACGTACTGTTTTCGCTTATAATAACAGTTCTACAAAAGACTAAGGGAGTAATAGAAGAAATATTTTATCGTATTCACACTGTGGATAATACATAAATTTACAAATTAAATTTTTTTATTGTAGTTAAAAGATCCTCCCCACGTCAAAGTCGATAGGAGATTCAATCTGTGTCCTCAAAGAGTTCTTCACAAGGTTCAAGTCCAGCTGCCATTAAAAGTCTTGAAGTTAAAAAAGTTTTTTTTTATTTTTAGTTACTTACATTGATACACGCACTATGAGGAAACACAAATAACTTATAAAAACCATATTTACACATCACAGTTGCAATTTCCTGTCACATGAGCTCCCATGTCATTTCTGAATCGGCGTTTTTTATACTTTACTAAGGTTGAGTTCCAGTAGTCGTCAAATTTCAGTCGTGATATCCATCGTAAACTGTTTAATATATAGGAATACTGCATACATAAAGACTCACTTATCTCTATCTACCACTGTGTATTGATTCTCTCATCTTAGGCCTACCCATCGTCTTTGACCAACTATACGCGTTTCGCTCGTGTGATTACCACGGCATCCTCAGCAGGAATGGTGTCTATTTGCTTCGGTCAAAACCAGCTTTGACAGTTGTTTTCTTGCGCCTTGCCGTGGTAATCACACGAGCGAGACGCGTATAGTTGGTCAGTGACGATACGTAGAAGAGAGAGTCAATACACAGTGGTTCTTATGGAAGATATAGAGATAAGTGAGTCTTTATGTATGCAGTATTCCTATACATTAAACAGTTTACGATGGATATTACGACTGAAATTTGACGACTACTGGAACTTAACCTTAGTAAAATATAAGAAACGCCGACACAGAAATTACATGGGAGCTCATGTCACCGGAAATGCAACTGCGGTATGTAAATATGGTTTTTATAAATTATTTGTGTTTCCTCATAGTGCGTGCATCAATATAAGTAACTAAAAATAAAAATAAAAACTTTTTTAACTTCAAGACTTTTAATGTCAGCTGGACTTGAACCTTGTGAAGAACTTTTTGAGGATACAGATTAAATCTCCTATCGACTTTGACGTGGGGAGGATATAACGTTGCAAGGTCTTTTAACTACAATAAAAAATGTTAATTTGTAAATTTAAGTATTAACCACAGTGTGAATACGATAAAATATTTCTTCTATTACCCCTTAGTCTTTCATAGAACTGATATTATAAGTAAAAACAGTACGTCTCTCGGGAAGAAATGCAAATCATCCATCGAATTAGTGACATGTATGGGACATTAAGAACACTAAGAAGCAAGACTCAAGGTAAATAAACATCTTTATTTGAAACAAATGACAACATAACAGTAATAAGAATTAACAAACTGTGTAAAGCTCCTCTAACGAACGCTTAAAAAACGTGTTAAACAGAATAATTTGGCAGTTTATGTCATAGCATTAAAACCAATATACCACGTAATAGGAACACCTGATGAGAGAAACGAATACATATCTCTCACAGAAGTGTATGTACAGTATTTAGAGAGTGTTGCGAGAACAACATCTGTACCATTTGCAACGGGTACAGGCCTTGTCACCAGCAGATTACCCTGCGCGAGTAATGTTCTGCTAGTGGTTCTTGCAGCAGTGTGGTACACCTCCTAACTTTCCTGCCTTAAGGATATTCACCGATGAAGCACAGTTCACACGCGACGGAATCCTAAACTTTCACTATCAGCATGTATAGGTCAAGGAAAACCCACATGCAATTCTTCTATCACATCACCAACAGCGGTTCAGCCTAAACATCTGGGCGGGTGTTTTCGGTGATAAGTTATTTGGACCCCGTGTACTTCACAACAAACTCACGGGGCGGGCATATCACACCTTTCTAACATGCTTGATTTTCTTGGACGCCACGCCACTGATCATTCGTCAACAAGCACACTTTATGCAGGATGGCGCTGCCGCACATTTTAGCCACCTAGCTCGCAATTACTTGAACTGAAAGTTTCCTAGTCTGTGGATAGGTAGGGGTGGACCAATTTCCTGGCCTCCACGCTCTCCAGATTTAAACCCTCTAGATTTCTTCTTGTGGGACCATTTAAAATCATTGCTGCATTCGATTCCAGTAGCAGATGTAGAAACTCTCCGCAATCGAATTGTGGCAGGTTGTGAAACAATACGACACGTGTAAGGAATTTGGTAGCGTGTTCGCGAGTCCATGAGACATCGATGTGAGGCCTGTATTGAGGCAGAAGGTGGACATTTTGAGCAGTTACTATAAGATAAGGTAAGGTGAACAGTTACGTGTCATAGACCGACCTTCATAACTCGGAAACCAAACATTTCCGGACCTATGTTAGCATACACTTTTTTTCTTATCTACCTATGAGGAACTCCTTCCTGCAGTTTTGCCGTGTATTTTTGAGACACCCTGTATACATATATTGTGTTACTGTAAGAAACCGGGTACTCAACTTATTTTACACATGGTTATGCGATGTCTATGTATCAGTCTTTGGACAACTTAAGACAGAAGCTATTATAGCTATCAAGAGTAAATTTTATATTTAGGAGGGGTTTGTGTGTGTGTGTGTGTGTGTGTGGAGTAATACCATGAAAAAGTACATTTCACCTTTTTTTAAAGATAACTGAAAGTTATTGTCCGTTAAAAAAATCAAGTTGCAAAGCATTTTGTGGCTTCGACAGATCACGATGAAAAACGCTTAATTTGTGAAAAGCCCTAATACAAAAAAAAAAAAAATGCAAACCTATTCAGAAAAATAATAAGCTCCAACAGAAAATAAAATGACTAAATCACTCGTATTAATGATAAAAAAAAAAAAGTCATTGTCACGCAATTTGTTTTCCGATATACGTGATTCCGCTTACAGAGTGTCTGTGGCTCAGTGGTTAAAAGCGTGTATTACCTGTTCAACCAGTCCAAGTGGCGCGGGTTGGATCCTGACTGCAGCGGATGAATTATCTGGGGAAAGGGCTGAAAAATGCAGGGTCATCGATTTTGCGGAATTTCAGCTTAAATACGAAAAATCCTGAAATGGATTTTTCTGAAATAAACGGAACTTCTGACTACGGAAAATTTGTGAAATATGGAAGTTAAAATAAACGGGTACTTTTTTAATAACGGAAATCCCTGAAAAACACGGACACCTACGGGCAATTTAGTTGCACGTTATTTTCAGAAATTTTCAGTGAATTCACACCACTTATTTTTTACAGTGTACTTTACCTTGTGGTCTTTACATGTCGTTAAATTTGTCCTACTGATACGCACTCATAGCACAGATATCATGGGATATGTTAACTTGTTTATTCCAGGTTAACGTTGTAAGTAGCAATCAAAATGCTGCGTAGTTGATAAAGAGCAGCACGCTGAAATATTACATTCAATGGTTCTATACCTTTTAAAAACAATTTATTCTCCTCTTTGATTTGAGCATGGTTGTTCATAGGTTTCTCCCTATGTTACTATCCTTTTTCCGCAAACAATATGTTTCTATTCCCTATAATATCTGCTTTCGGTAACTCTCGGTTTTCACCCGCGCATGTGGAGAACCCCCCCCCCCCTTCCAGCTAGCTTAGAAACGTCGTGCCCGAAAATCAACGGACCCCTTGGTCAGTCCACGACCAACTCCTGCTCTTTCCTCTCGTTGACTGTCCTGCTCCCCCTATAACGAAGTAAATTTCTCCGTCATTTCTGTCCACGCCAGGATTCGAACCCGGATCCCCTCATTCCGGAACAAGTCGCTCTACCAACTGAGATAAGCAGACGATTATTCTGATTCCTATCTGCCTTTATGTCGTGTGCGTCCTGCAGGCAGGTACGTCACATCTCCTGGTACGTTACATCATCTCCCCCTTATTTTTATTTTTATTTTTTTTTTCGAAGTGCTGGAGAAAGGATTCTCTTATTTTTCCTATCTCGCGGTGTGGAAATAACATCACACCAATGCGAGATTTTGAACGGTCGGGTCATCCGGATAGTTCGGGCGCCATTATAACTAAGTAACTTTCTCCGTCATTTTTGGTCTACGCCGGGATTCGAACCCGAGGCCGCTTATTCCGGAACAAGTCGCTCTACCAACTGAGCTACGCAGACGATTATTCTGATTCCTATCTGCCTTTATGTCGTGTGCGTCCTGCAGACAGGTACGTCACATCTCCTGGTACGTTACACCCCTTTGTCCACAGGAAGATTCACCCTCCCCCTCGCTCCAACTAATACTGCGGTATCTCTCAAGAACTAAAGGCGGCATAAAACTCAAAACTGAAATTAAACGTTTCCCGCGTTCCTTTCGGAAACTTGAAATAAAGATAGCGAAGGGTGCTAATTGCACTGGACGAAGCTTCAAGCACAAGAGCGATGTTTGCAAATGGCTTTCACCATTGTCATGCCTTTGGACAAGAAATCTGAAATGCGACAGCATGGCGTCGTCTAAAATACCGTATTTGCAAACTAGGGGACAAAGATAAAACTTTCCCAGGCCCGAAGACAAAGAAAAAGGAATACGAGGTAAAACAAATGTTACGAATGAGATTTAATATTTTTGCCAAAAAATTCTGTATTAAATCTCCGTAACAGATATCCGGTTCCTGGGCAAAGCAACGCTGTCACCCTTCTCGCTAATGAACGTAGCCACCGCTTCTCAGGTTAAGATAATTCTATGTCAGTTCAGGTAAAAGCCGTGAATTAACGTAAAGACGGATGACAGTGGGTGCCAGATGCATGAATCACTCTATCGCGTAAGTGGTACTGGAATTGCAGTATTCCCAAGAGTGTATCTAGAATATGCCATTTCCGGAATAACATCGCATCGTGGGCAGCGCTGTGGGCGGAGAAAAGTGGTGGATGAAGTTAGCCGTCGACGTCTGTCTCCGTTGATGTATTAATAGACGTTTTGTTGAACCTCCCTCGTTGAAGTCGGCTGCGATTGGTGCCACTGTCACTCTCCGGTTGGTTGAAACTATGCGAGACAAATGTCGACGGCCACCTTCATCGACCCATTTTTTCACCCAGAGCCCTGTCCAAGAAGCGGTGTTATTCCGGAAATAGTCTATTCTAGATACACTAGGATCCAGGTGAACTCCAACAACAGAAAACACCCACACTGGTGAACTCCTACACCTTGTCATACTATAAAAGGCATGCATACAACTGCGTTTCGTTCGGAGTTCTTGTCAAAGCGTGGGAGTTTTTCTAGATGACCAAAACGAAATGTGAGAGTTCTCCTATGATATAAATCAATGGAAACGCATCTCGGGTCAGCGGGTCAACTGGTCGACAATTTCTTGCTGGTCAAACGGATCGGGCCAACGTGTTCCTGACCCGATTTCGACCCGGTTTCATTTCCGCTTCATTTTTGAAAAGAAAAAATATTTCGAAGAAAAATGCGTATATTCTAAGAAAAATGTGAACATTTGTGCTCGATACTGGTGCCAGCGGAGTGAAAAATGATTTTTCATACAAAAATATTGCCATCTCTTTCTTAAAGCAACGAAGATTTCCACCGACCGACGATACGGCGCAGACACACCGATACCATATCGTAAAAACGATACTTCCTTTGCAGTTGTTTTCAGTGCGATTGTCCACACTGAAAACAACGGTCAGGAGCAGATACAGAGAACCAGAGAAGTAGTCTCTCGCCTGCTTCTCTGGTGATTCACTCTCTCACACCCAGCGTGTCATATTTTAAGTCTGGGAGCTACTTCTCACATCGTATCTATTGCATTGAGCATTCAGAGGTTTCAGTTTGGCGTTCTAACATCCCGTTCTATTCCATGTCGTGAAAAGAGGAAGAGTGAATGCTGGAAGTTGTTTAGTCTTATTAAGAAACCAGAATATGTATCACAGCAACACCGATTTTCACAAGCTTCTGATGAGTTGAAAGTTTCCAAAATGTGAATGTTGATTTCATGAGTGTTCCTTCCTTCTGAGGGGTAATGATGTAATCATCATCCACATTTTGGAAACTTTCAACTCATTAGAAGCTGGTGAAATCAACACCCACATTTTGGAAACTTTCAACTCATTAGAAGCTGGTGAAATCAACACCCACATTTTGGAAACTTTCAACTCATTAGAAGCTGGTGAAACTTGGTGTTGCTGTGAAACACATTCTGAAGCTTGATATGTTATCAAGAAAACCCAAAAACTTAAATCAAATATACAAGTTACTTAATTAAAAAATTTTGACTGTGGCACCATCAAAATTAAGTGCAACAACCTTAACATCACTGCGGAAGGACTTTTTGACTCTGGCAGATGTGTTTGAAAACACGTGTAAAACAGTTAGGTTATCTGAAGAACGACAGTTTCAACATTTTCTGTAAGTAAGTAAGTAAATTATAAATTATACTTTACCGAATTACATTTGTATGATTTCTATATTACCTACACGATGTCCACCTGTCCATCGCGAAGAGTCTTTTTGAACGCCCTGTGTGTGTGTGGGTGAGTGTAATTATACACTATATATAGAATGATACATAATCATAAATACACTGAAGTGCCAGAAAAACTGGTACACCAATCGAATACTTTGTAGGTCCCCAACGGGACCGCAGGACTGCAGAAATACGACGGGGCATGGACTCCACTAGCTTCTGGAAATACACTTGCGGAAAGTGAAAAAAGAACACCAAGAAGAAGACGTCTGATACCAACGACATTTATACAGCATAATAACGGAATACAGAGGATAACGTGATCAAAACATTATGGCAAAATACAGCTGTATTTGCTGTTAAACTGAAAAATAACATTTCCATGTAACATGGTTAATACGAGGTTGAACCGCCATGAACTGCGTCACACTGTGCAATTCTGGCATGGAGTCTGTCGTACAGATGTTAGATGTAAGTTTGGGGTATTGAGTTCCAAGCATCCTCAACCTGGACGCGTAAATCGGGGATGGTCGTGGCTGGTCGTGGAGACAGGATAAGTCGTTGTCCCATAAAATCCCACACGTGCTCAATGGGGGACAAATCCGGTGAACGTGCAGGCCATGGAAGTTGTCTCACACCCTGAAGTGCATGTTGCGTTGCACGTGCCGTGTGTGGGCGTGCGTTATCTTGCTGGAAAACACCACGATGGACCGACTTTACAAATGGCACAACAACGGGCTGAATGATGTTGTTGATGTAGGAGGTGGTGTTTAACGTACCCGGTACAAACACTAGTTGTGTACGGGAGTGATAGCTGATCGCTCCCCACACCAGGAGACCAGGTGTAGGCCCTGTGTGTCGCTGGCGGATGCAAGAAGGGTGGAGACGCTCCCCAGTGCGCCTGCGAACACGCATACGGCCATCGGAGGCTCCCAAGCAGAATCTGCTTTCATCGCTGAACACGACAGATCGCCATTGCGTTCTCCAGTGCAGACGTTGGCGACACCACTACAGCCGTTCCTGACGGTGTGCTGGAGTCAGAGGTACACATGCCAGAGGCACACGTGCACGTAGTTCTGCATCCAGTAGACGGTTGCGGATTGTTCGCACAGTCACCTCAGGTGCAACGACAGCTCGGATTTGCGTTGCAGTGGATGTTCTGCTTGACAACGCCGCTCTTCTTATGCGTCGATCGGTCCGCTCATTAGTCCGTCTGTGACTCCCGGTTCCACGTGTTCTCGTGTGGGAATGTTCCTCGGACCATCTACGCCACCATCGTACCACCACCGATCCTTCCCGTCCAATTCGCTCCGCAATACGACCACCCGGCCTCGCGGAGTCCGACTAGACGACCTCGCTCAAAGTCCGATAACTGCTGAAATCGTACACATCTTCCATGTCCAGGCACTGCAGCTTCTTCAGGGTTTTCTCACGTGTCCGTATGCCGACGACTGATTACATTCACTTCGCCGTACTCCTTAAATACCACCGACGATAATTTGCACATTATGCCGTGCTGTGGCGTAAGCGCTCACCGGTTGGTCTCGAAATTAGCATCACACCTACGTAAACTCGATCCATTAACATATGTAAATTTCATGATCTTCCGCCAATTCCTTCTTGGTGTTCTTTTTCACTTTCCGGCAGTGTATGTTGTAGGCAATGCACACCATACTTTCTGCAGAGCGTTCCACAATTCGGGTGAATTCCGAGGTCTCGGATTCCTGTGTTCGATAGCGCGTTGCATGGCAATGTGTTCTATTACGTTCAGATCTGAGGACTTGGGTGGGAAGATGAGAGGTGACTGTCGGAATGTGCCCCGACACGGCAGACCCACAAAACTGGGAGTTAGAGACCGACGGGTGCTGGCCAGAGAAATTCGGAAGAACCACACCAAATCGATGGGCCACATCCGCAAAGAGTTTCAACAGGCATTCAGGAGTGTTCTTTCGATGAATACCATCCGAAAGGAAGCCCATCTGCTCGGTTATCATGGACGTGCTGCCGCCCACAAGCCTTTGATCACCAAATCCTATAGCGCTGCTCGGCTAACGTGGTGCAAAAAACGTCGACAGTGGACCGTTGAACAGTGGAAACAGGATCTCTGGAGCAACGAATCAAGGTTCACCCTCTACCGCTCGGATGGCATGGTCTGGGTTTGGCGTCTGCCCGGAGAACGCCTCCTGCCGGAATGTATTGTGCCAACTGTGAAGTTCGGCGGCGGCGGTGGAATTATGCTATGGGGGGTGTTTCTCCTGGTATGGCACGGGACCCTTGGTCGCAATTCCTGGTAGACTCAACGCCGAGACCTACTGCACCATTTTGGGTGACAATGCGCTTCCTACGTTGTGGCAGTTTTACGGGGTGGACCCATGTTACTTTCAGGAGGACAATGCCACCTGTCATGTTGTGAGGTCCTCCATGGCTTGGTATGGTAACAATGGGGTTACTCGAATGGACTGGCCTGCCCAGAGCCCGGACGTTAACCCTATCGAGCACCTCTGGGACGAGTTGGAGCGTCGACTTAAGAGGTGCCCCCACCGTCCGAAATTGGTGAAGGAACTGACCTGTCTTCTCCAAGCCGAGTGGAAGAAAATACCGCTAGCCGTCGTACAACGCCTGGTTGAGAGTATGCTCCGGAGGGTCGCAGCTGTAATCGCCGCTCGTGGTGGCTCCACCAACTATTGAAGGTGAACAAACTTCGTTTTCCTTTGCTATCACAGGTGTCCAATTACTTGTTGGTAGATAGTGTATATGGGGGTGCACTGTTTCAAATTGAAATTGTCTTAGTATTGAAACTCACTTACTTACGTATTCTGTTAATGTCATTTTTTACGCTTTCCAACCGTAGGTTGAAGAAGCGTATATGCTCCAGCTTTGTCCGTCTGTCGGTCTGCCTGTCCGTCCCTCTGTCCGCATGATAACTCGCGTAAAAATGGTTCGATTTGGATGAAATTTTAGCATGTGGTAGGGGACCACTGGGGACGAACCGTATTGAAAATGGGTGAAGTGGGGTCAAAGGTTAGGACATAGGAGCGGGATGCATTCCATCACATCTTATTAAAGGAGCAATTCTTGTATATATGTAAATTTTATTTTGAAAATGGCTCTAAGGATTTTGATGAAAGTGGTTAACCTAACGTTTTCTGATACTTGAAATTGATTTAGCTTGATCTCGACTTTAGAAAAATTCCTTTAGTGGGTTAAATAACCACCCCGGGTTACCACGCTTTTAGTGTCATGGCGTCGTCCTATTAATGTTTCCCATTCTTAGAAATCTTATGACGTCACACTCTCGCGATCGGCTCGCTATTGAGATGTTGGCG
This sequence comes from Macrothele yani, assembly GCA_039090855.1. Classification (NCBI taxonomy): domain Eukaryota; kingdom Metazoa; phylum Arthropoda; class Arachnida; order Araneae; family Macrothelidae; genus Macrothele; species Macrothele yani. Next base: position 117,638 of record JAYWMT010000215.1, on the reverse strand, counting down.
CGCGGTCAGGCCATCTGCCTCATTACGTCACGCGCTGTTTGTGGATCATAATAAAGTTTTATGACGTCACACTCTCGCGACCATCTGCCTCATTACGTCACGCGTTGTGTGCGTATTACGCATTACTTCTATTTTCTTCTAGAACAAAAAGTCACATTGACACCTTCATCAGATGTGATTTCACCATGTGGTTACATGCTGGTCTTAAGTGCGTGGAGTAGATGCATCATGGGAAAGGTAATGTCAATGTCTCATGAAAAACCAGATAACAAGACAATCAAAAAAAAAAAAAAAAAAAAAAAAGAAGTCCGTTAAAACACGAAACTGTAGAAATATGCTTTTGATAATTAATTGTACATTCGTCAAACTAATGAATTACCTGCAGAGTTTTCATAACAAGTCACTGTATTTTCCCCTGTTTTCACAAACACTTGAGTGAAAAGTTTATTATTCCTAGATTTTGTCTTGGATTTTTTTATGATTTAGCATTGTATACTGCTCTTGCTGGATTTTTTCATTATATAATCAGATGCCACAGCCAGGGCTGGATTAAGTTGGGGTCTAGCGGGGCTATAGCCTAGAGGCCCACCATCCCCAAGGGCCAAGGAGGCATGTTGCTACACAGCAAATACTACACAGCTTATTTATTTATATGTATAAAAAGAAGCAAAATAGTTTTAGTTTTACCTCGTATGATTTCGACTCCATCACAAACAGTGGCTAGAAGACCAACAGATTTCAAGGCAGTGACTCCTAAGGGTAAACATCCCATGTCGCTGTGTACAGCAGGGCCGGCGAGACAGTTTCAGCTTTTTCGCTGCTATCCATCCTAGAGGTCTGCACGGGCTCGGGCTGGGCCTTTGCTCATTTCTAACTTGGGAAAGCAAGCCGGACCGGGCCTTCAATATTTAATGTAAAACAGACACGGGCCGAGCAGGGTTTCTTTTATGAGCAAAACAATCACTGTACGGTTCTTTTCTCGTTTGGAAAACTCGCAACATACAGCAGCAGGATAAGATTGAATAATTTCCGCTGATGGAAAAAATAGAAGTTTTACGACATCCTTCCCTCCTACAAAACAGTTGGAGTGGGTCAGCTCCCTTAGTTTTCCAAAGTGAAGAATGTGGTCCCTTCTCTCTCTCTCTCTCTCTCTGTCTAACTTCCACCCTTCTCTCATGCTTCAGGGCAGGCTATTAACTGCAGCATTTCTAAACCGTGCCACCCGCTCGCAGACGATCTTTTTTATTGTTCTGGTCGGCGGCACTTTGTTCTCTAGATGTGTGAAAAGCTTTTAAGTTGTCTTAAATGGCACGGGAGAAATGGGCTGGGAGAAACTTACTTCTGTGTATAAATCTGTGCCGTATTTTCCCCATTTGTACTATCAGGCAGCCGTTTTCAAAACTTCTGTGACACTGATTAGCTGGGCAGTCTGTCGTTGTTTTCCCTTAGCATATGTTCAGTGTTGTAGATAAATACTCTTCCATACTTATTATGGAGTTTAAGAAAGTGAAAGATTTTCGCGAAAATATCGTTTCCGGAGAATATGTGCTTGTAGACAATGTAAAGGGGGAAAGCGATATTTGGAAATATTTTAAATTACTGTCCCGTTCTGAAACTAGTCGGCCGGTAAACGTTATGCAGTGCACTAAATACAAAAACTTTTTGAGTTACGATAGCACAAAGTCTGGAACATCGCGTCTTAAGCGGCACAAGTGTGCTCCCCCCCCCTCCCCCCACACACGAGAGACATATTGGGCTCCTGCGATATAATATGCCAGTAGAGATGGGTGCAGTTTATAAAACCATAAAATCTTCTCCCAGTAAAACAATCGGACTCATAATTTTGGATTTTTCATACGTTTCGAATTCCCCATCCCGAAGGATATTTCCGGGTCCGGCGGTAGGGAATGATAATTTGAAAACCCAGAAAATTTGAAAGGCATGGAAATTGTCCTTTACATGCAATATTTTTGAGTATACACGCCCCCACCCCTCCTCGGTTGTCACGTGACTTATACAGAGTCTCAGAAATATTCCGAATTAACGTTCATTGTAATAGAATACGTGTATCAATTAAGAAAACGAAAACTCTTCAGGAGTCGAATGACCGAGTGCACCAGGTGTCAAATTCGTATTTTGGTAATTGTTGAAATTTTACGGCCCGGGCTTTAATTAAAAAATTTGAAACGGGCCGGGCCTCAGACGTGCGGGCTTTCCAAATTAAGGCCCATGCAGACCTCTAATCCACAGACACCTCCCTGCTTGCACTTAGTACCGTTAATGAGCTAAATCCACTGTGACTTCACTTGCGTAAGAAAAAAGATGAACCAAGAAAAGTATATAATGCTAAATTATTAAAAATTCCAAGACAAAATCCAGGAATCTTAACTTTTAACTCATGTTCTTGTGAGAACAGTGGAAAATACAGTGACTTTTTATGAAAACTCAATAGATAATTTATTAGTTTCAAAAATGTACTATGTATTAATTTTCATAAGCATATTGCTACAGTTTCGTGTTTTAACAGACTTCCATAATGATTCTCCGTCATAAGTTCTTTGGGGGCCCACTCAGTTGTTTAAGCCTTGGTATCCCACTCAGTTGTTTAAGCCTTGGTATCCCACTCAAATGTCTTAACCTAGGGCCCACTAAGGCCTTAATCCGACCCTGGCCACAGCGAACTTCGAATATTAACGGTTTCAAGTGCAACCAGGGAGATGTGGGGAAAAAGCTGAAACTGTTTCCCCGACATGAAAGATTTACCCTTAGTGAATCACTGCCTTAAAGTCTGTTCGTCTTCTAGCCTCTTTGATTGAGTGGTATTGCCACAGCCTTCAGGCTATAGCCCCGTTAGCCCCCCCCCCCCACACACACACACACATTCATCCGGCCCAGCAGGAAAAGGCAGATTTCATAGATTTCATAGAATCTCTATGGAGGAATGGGGAGGTGAGACATTTCTGATGAGGGATTGCCTTAAAGAACACCTGTTTTGGTATCCAATGGACCATCGCGTCCAGCCAACTCCCCCGCACGGGGATAACTGGTTTTCCAGTTATTTGGGGAGCGGCGCCCCCACGGCCCGAGCTGACCTTGTGACTGGTCAACATCTGATGTCATGCCACCGCTTGTTTTTTGTTTTGGTGCTGTTGGTGTTTGCAGGGACGGCTGTTCATCCAGCTGTTGGGGAGTTGCGGCCCCACGATCCCTAGCTGGTCTTGTGTCGCGCTTTTTCGTTTTTATTTATTTTCTCCACTGGCTAGTTGCCCGTGTTGTATTCTCTACCTAATCGCTACCACGTTATGTACTAACACCCCGGTCTTGTGGTTTTGTTACCCTCCACCACTAACTGTTTTATATTAACCGCTCAGTTCGTAGGTTGCTGAGATTCCGTTTAGGTTCCCTTCCAGGATTTGTCTTCTTTGGATTTCATTTTTTCATTTTAGCTGGTTTGGGTGTTAGACCTACCTGCATGTTTGCCGCGTGCGGAGACCCGTGAGGCGGAAATGGGATGTCTGGCGGCTGAGGTCGCAGGAGACCGGATAAGTGCCTCCTGTGTACCAACACTCCTCTTCGACCCCGGCTTCGCTGTAAACGGGAGGCTAGAGACTAACCCACCTCTAGTCAGAAGTCTTGTACCAAGTTGTGTGCAGGGCTTTAGCGGCTTTTTGTCGTATAGCACGGCAGGGTGAGCCCGGGGGCTGTGGGATCATGCCAAAGGCGTTGGCATGACGGTACCCGGAGGCCGAAGTGTCCGCCGAGTGTGTGTGATCACAGCCAACGGACTATATCTGCAACGTATAAGCTCCAGAACTGTGTCCAGCGTCATTTTCTTGACTTGCAGACCTCCAGTTCTCCCTTGTAGGGCTCGGTGGTGGGTGGAGTAGTCTGCAGACGAATCTTCCTGCTTTTTTCCATGGGTAAAAACAAGAACAAAACCTCCAAATTTAAGTCACCTGAGAAACTGATCGTTGACGACTCTCCTTCGTCTTCTCAACCTACCAAGTCTCATACCCTTAAACGGTCTTTAGACCTGGACCAAGAATGTGGAACCTCTTCTTCGGCAGCTGTACCAGTCGCTCCGAAGCGTCGTCTCCCTCGATTGTTGTGACTACGCATGCTACACACTTACTTGTAGAATCCATCGATTCGAATGAGAGACTGTCCACCAGATCTCCCTTTTTCATTTCTAAAGCTTTGGACGTTGCGGTTGGCCCCTTGAAGTCTGTGAGGAAGCTTCGCTCTGGGGACCTGCTTGTCCAAACTTGCAGTGTTTCTCAGAGTAACACTTTTCTGCACCTCACTAGTCTTCAAGGCATTCCTGTAAAAGTGACCCCTCACCCGTTTCTTAACACCTCTCGGGGTGTTATTTCGGAGTTTGATCTCTTGCCATGCAGTGAAAACGAATTGGTGACTGAACTTGCAGATCAAGGTGTTATAGCTGCACGTCGTATGATGTTCCGGCGCGATGGTTCCTTGATTAAGTCTAAAAATGTAATCTTGACTTTTAACTCCCCGAAAGTTCCGACCGAAATCAAGGCTGGCTACTTGGTCTGTGGAGTTCGCCCGTACATTCCCAGTCCTCTGCGCTGTTTCAGGTGCCAGAGGTACGGGCATTCCCAACGTTTCTGTAAGAGTTCCGCTCGTTGCGCAAATTGTGGCTCCAGTGAACATGACGGGGAAGGTTGCACTTCTGCGGCCTGCTGTGTTAACTGCGGTGAGGCCCATGCAGCTTACTCCCGCACCTGTATGAAATGGAAGGACGAGATGGCGATCCAGCGCCTCAAGACCCTGGAGGGCCTCTCGTACCCTGCTGCCAAGGCCAAGTTGGGTATACCCACCACCCGACAGCGTACTTTTGCCGCAGTAGTTCAGTCTCTGCCACAACCCGTGCAGCCCTTTGTTCCGCGCCCTGTAGCTCTCGCCGCACTTGCCAAGCGATCTACAGTTGAACAAGCGACACAGGTGGATTTCACCGAGCTCCAGCTTATTCGACCATCTGAGTCTGCGCCTTCTCTTTTGAAGACGACCGACTCTTCCGGTTCCCAGCAGACAGCCTGCACGTGCGGAAGACCCGGCCCTCAATCCGCAAAGGTGTGCCGTGTCCATCCACCTGCCGCGGTCCACCTGACCAACATTGCAACTGTCTCAGACTCAGCGAAGTCCCCACCCTCACCCAACATTATAGAGGAACATCGGGGTGAGGAGAGTGACAGTTCGTCCCCAGCCTCAACTAACATTGCAGAGGAACATGAGGGGGAGGATAGTGACAGTTCGTCCTCGGCCAGCATTATCTTGGAGTGTGTGGGGGAGGAGAGTGACTCATCCTTTGTGTAGTTGTGTTCGATTTCGTAATGTGTTTTATCATCCTCATTCCTCAGTTTTACTTAATCGGCTTGTTTCTCACCATTGTACTATGTTTTTTATACTGTTTGTTTCATTGTCTTTTTTGGCCCTTCCTTCGTACTCATGGTTCGGTTTTACTTGGTCAGCCAGATTTTGCGATTTATGCCCCGTTTTTTAATTTTGTCTGTTTGTCTTGTGTCTGGCGCTCTTTGGCCAACCATGGCCCTTGTGCCAATAAAATCTAATAACCAACCAACCAACCAGCCAACTCCGGACAGCTTACACTCCCCCGCCCATAAAATTTCGAACTATAGTGCTCTATGAGTCGCTCCGCAAGACAGCACTGAAAGCTTTAAATTATTATACAATTCTGTCATCCTTGAGTATTGCTTATAGCCATTGTGTGTGTGTGTGGTATGTTCGGCAGACAGCGCATCTCCAGAAAGGAAGAATGTGAGATCCATTTAGTGGCTTGGCCATCATCTCAGTCCACCCTACTACAAACAGCTGTCGATCAGAAATCGAAATACTGCCTAGAAAGGTATCAGAAGTGTATGTAGACAAATTTAATAGCTTATCAATATACATTATATTGACAAAAGTCACCGGACACCTAGAAGAGAAACACAACATAGCATTTATTGGCATACATTAGTACAGTGTCGGTCCACCTTTGGCCTTAATGCATGCACTGACCCTTCGAGATATGCTTTCGACAAGGTTTTGGAACACACTGATAGGTATGAGCTTCCAATTCAGTACGTAATGCTGCCGCTACTGTTGCTTAGTAGTAGAGTTTGGTTCTAAATTTCTTATGCAGCGCTCTAATTCATCCCATAGGTTCTCTACGGGATTAAGATCAGGGATCGGTGCTGGCCAGTACACACACGATACGGAATTATCGTCAAACCACACTGTAACAGTCCTTGCTCTATGACTCAGTGCATTATCCTGCTGGTACCAACAAGGCTCAGTTCCATAATGTTGCTCCAGAGTTAATAGGGCATAATTGTCCAGAATATCGAGGTAGACGTACTGGCTAACAGGTTTGTCCACGATAACCAATGGGCTGGGACCATACCACAAAAAACACCCCCACACGAGTACACTGCCAACTCCAAACTTGACCGTAAGAGCAGTACACTGTGGTAAATAGCGTTCCCCGGCTGCCGCCATACTTACACTCGACAATCAAACTGATGGATCGTGTATCTGGATTCATGAGTCCATAGGACCCGTTTCCATTGATCTACGGTCCACGATAAATGTTCTTTACACCATGCTAAACGACGAACAGCATTCCGAGTGGAGACGAAAAGCTTTTGAGCAGCCGCACGACCACGGTAACCCCTGAATTGAAGTTCTCTGCGAATGGTACGTGTACATATCGAGGTTCCAGCATTTTTACTCACGTGTACACTGAGGTCTTGAGCAGTACTCCGTCGATTAACTGTAACGACTCTCCTGAGGCTTCGACGTCCTCTATTTTCTTTGGTCTGCCTGTACGTTCTGCTGCTTCAGGAACGCCATGTGTCTTCCACTTCTTCAGTACATCCAAAATAGTTGACTTGGGTATGTTCAACGCCTCTCGGTTTCTTTTATTGACAATCCACAAATATAACACCCATCAATCTTTCCTTTCTCAAAGTCAGTTCTGTTAAAAAGTCCATTTAGTATAAAATCTCTGTAGCAGTTCTATCCCGCCGCGACATATTCACTCAAACTCACAGTGAGATATGATCGCGGTCAGCTGCAGGCTTGTTTTTATACCGTTTGCAGTTGTACCGCGCATCTTAACAACGTAGCGGATCCGTTCATTTTGCTTTTGAAGGGGTTTCCTGTTGACTTTTGTCAATATAGTGTATTTTGATGAATCAGGCTCAAGAAGTACTTTTGCAGCACAGTACTTATTTTGGTGTGAAAAAGGGGAAAGCTCCAGACATAAATGCTGGACAAGATGATGTAATGGAATCCCAGAATTATTGCGACAATGCATTTTATCCAAACATTAAAAAGTTATTGAAAATGTTACAGGGTGTTTCACTCGCTGTCGGCCCCTGATTTTCCCTTCTAACTTGCAAACTAATGCGCGTAATTCAGTGAAATTTGACACGGACCTACCTCAGTGTATCAGAAGCATAGTCAGCGAACTGCCGAGGACAGCGAACACGCAATCGGCCTTCACTTCGCGCAGGCGCTACACACGGGCTAGAAAGTAGCGAGTGGTGGCGCTAATCTCTAGCCCGTGTGCCGCGCCAGCGCGAAGTGAAGGCCGATTGCGTGTTCGCTGTCCTCGGCAGTTGGCGTGACACATCTGACTGTGCTGTTGTTACGAAATCGTCAACAGTTATCGTGCCTTTGTGTTACTTGCAATTACAGTATGAACCGGTACACAGTGGAGCAGCGTGTGTTTATTTGTCCGCACGTACTGAAAAACTGAGTTGAAAAAAGAGTGCCAAAGACAATTTATTGCGCAGTTTGGGGTTCGGAAACCACCTGCAAAATCCTCCATTCAGATCAGGGCCGTAGCTACTGGGAGAGCTGGGAGGGCGGTTGTCCTCCCAGAATGGTCATTCCATGGGCGTTAATTCCTGCTCTGAGGAATGTAAAGAATAGAAATTGTAACTAATAAAGAAAGTCACGCCCTTCAGTATTTTATTTTTAAAGACGTTAGTTAGTCTCATACAGTATTCCATGCAGTTAACCACACAGAGTATAGATAGAGTAGCATACCCTGTGAGATGTGAACATCTCATATCCACGACGAACATTTTCCAAAACAATGAATGGAGGTATAGAAAACAATATGCTGATATGCCTAACCTCCATGACCTTTCCGAACATGTCGTTGGGATGAAGAGCTAATTAATCATCTCTGCTCTGTCGCAGAAAGTTCTCTGAGCGTTTAACCTTGAACCGAATTCTTCCAAGCCCTACCCCTAAAGCTTCTTGGCGCTCTTTGGCCAAACATGGCCCTTGCGCCATAAAAATCCATCAACCTAAAGCTTTTTTCTATTGTTACTTTCACTAACCGATACTCATTCGTTCTGCGCTGGATTGTTTCTCTTTCTGCGTTTCTGTCGAGTGTTCTGTTGTCGGCGTTCATATAATGTTTACGTTTTACTTGGTATTTTCAAACTGTGGTTCTTGGGTATTTACCTAATTTTTACATTTTTAATAAAATCATGTCAAAAACCTGAAGTACGATTATTGAACGGCAGTGATTGAGAAAGTAAAAACCACGTGTTATTTAAGTGGAACTCGAAGGGGCGTAATTTTGAACTTGGAGGGGCGTAATTTTGAACTTGGAGGGGCGTAATTCAAGTCTTGCCTTCCTAGATAAGAAAAGCTTGCTATGGTTCTGCACGCACACACACACACACACACACAGCCTCACAGCCTTGGAGCCCACTCAAATGTCTTAGCCTTGGGGCTCACTAAGGCCTTGATCCGGCCCTGGTTGGATTACCTTTTTACGTATCTATACTCTAAATTTATATGGCTAGTGAAATATTTTTTTAGAACTACATTGATCTTTGTTTTTGTATAAAATAGTTTTGTACAAAATTATTAACATTGATTGAATTACTGTACCTGTAAGTACATAAGCAGTGCGCAAAATTTATACGTAATGTGTGGTTACTGTTAAAAGCAAGAAGTCGTTTTGTGAAATTTTAAACAACTCTTAAAAGGCGTGAAGAAATAGCTCTTTTCGTCTATGTGTTCATGGAATACATTGCACGCACACCTACACGCACGCTCTCACGAACACATTCACATGCAATTTTTCTTGACCCCCCCCCCCCGCGAAACCGAAATTCGGGATACATGGCTGGAGCTAGCTTTAATCTGTAGAACAGGAGAAAATGCTTTACAGCAATGCATAGAAGCTTTATAGAACGCCTTTCATTTCAGCTATCCCCCCAATGCCAAATGACGAAAGAATGGTTATTTCAGTTCACATTTAGTCATTGACGAAGAGTGCTCACATAGTATTAGGTAGGTGGTCTAATTCAGTTCGCACTTCGTGTATGTATTGTACGTTTACGCGCCCTTCCCCATCAGCAAGTTAGCGCACTGGAAAAAGAACTAATAAAAAATAAAAATTGCAATTCTGGCTACTACGAACAGAGATACAAGTATTATGACAACAGATGACGAATGGACATTTCCGTACTAATCGCACGAGTTTTTGAATGCTTTCGCATCACAGAAAATGTGCTAAAACCGCACTCCGTGAAATTCATTTCGATTACTCTATTTGTGACAATCTGTGATTCGAAAGACCAGATTTCGTAGTCTAACTCAGCAGAATACGCAAGATATCATAGGTCAAACAGAAATGAAAATTGTTTGTGTGGTGTCTGATTTTTTAGCATAATGCGTATTTACATTTGTAACCATATCTCCGATTCTGCAAATCTCACTGAAACCGTTCTTTTGTGTCTGAAATATTTTGCATGCATTTCCTTCTTCTAGCAGTGCCTCCCCCTTTTTTTTGTTAGGGGGTGCAAACTTATAATTTTGTTAACAACCGCATCTGTGCTTCTGAATGATTAATTATAAAAAATAAAAATTGCGTCCGCTACCATCATTTGAGACGAACATTTTGTTAGTTATTATAAACCCATAGTTACAAGATTTCACATGCAAATAAATGTTCTAACATTTTGTATTATCACACTTTTTTCTTCAGCCAAAGACGTGTGCTCATTACACCCGAAAAAAAAGGGGGAGGCTTAATTTTTTCACTACCTCGTAATCACCCCATCACCTCACTCCCGTAAGGAAAATAAAAAAATAATAAAACCGCAGAATCTTAAAATCGATAGCTCTCACTTTTAATTTAATCGTGTTTTGAATTTTAAATATATATTTTTTTTTATTGGAAGTTTAACGACAACCGTGAGCAACTCAGTGGGCTATAAAGCATTACCCGTCCCTGATTTAGTGCCACTGGTTCTAGGGAAGGAAAGAGAAGTGTCGTAAGACAAACACAACATCTATGCCTCACCGGGATTCGAACCCGGACCCATCCCGGACGAATAATCAGAAGCCATCGCTTAGACCACTGCGCTACCGGGGCGGCTTAAATAATTTAATTTATTAATTACATTTTACTTTCAACCAATGTAACGTCGACATTTTTAGTTTTAGTATATCAATTTTAGCGCAATATTACAGTAAAACCTCGGTTATACGTTTTATAAGGGATGATCTTAAAAAACGTATAAATGTAAAAAACTTATAAACGAAATTTACGAATGTTAAATAAATACGAGGGCGGATCAAAAGCTTGTTACACTATTGAATAAAAATGAATAAAAATATGTTGGTTTAAAGGTACAAAATTTATTCATTTTTCGACGTAGTCGCCCAAGGACTGTAAACATTTATCGGAACGTGTGATTAACTTTTCAATACCTGTACAGAAGAAGTCACCTCCACCAAACAGAAGTCATCGCTCTTTCCACGTTGATAAGTGAGTCACGGAAAAATTATCATCGGCAGCCACTGGGTTCGATTCCCGGTAGCGGCCGATGATAATTTTTCTGTGACTCACTCCCATTTGGTGTTTCTGATCCACGTCGAGTGTATTTATTAATTACTTATTCGCCTCCTAGTTATTTGTTCAGTTACTGCTTTCCATATTTGGTGAACCCCCTGCATTGTGCGGGGCTCCACGAAGCAACCTGCCATGTGGTTTGCCAGTTAATCTCATGTGAGTCTGGAGAACTCGAGGCAGCTGTGGTGCAGTGGTAGCATGTCCGGCGCGTAACAGGAAGACCCTGGGTTCGATTCCCGGTGGCGGCCGATGAGAATTTTTCCGTGACTCACTTATTAACGTGGAAAGAGCGATGACTTCTGTTTGCTGTTTCTGATCTACGTCGAGTGTATGAATTAAGTCTCCTCCAGTATGATGCAACCAGTTAAGGACCGCAGTTTTCACAGCCTCATTCGCTTGGAATCGTTGTTCACTAAGGTCCTGTTTCATTTTACCGAACAAATGCTAGTCGCACGGGGACAAGTTGGGGCTATACGGTGGATGTCGCAGCACACCTCCCACTTCAATGACTGCAGCAATTCCTTTGTTTTCCGTGCTGTATGGGGTGTGGTGTTGTCGTGCAGCAGAGTGACACCTTCGTTTAGCTTACCCCGGCGTAGCGTATAATTATCATTCACGTTTATGCCTTGATTATTTATTATTTTGGGGTTACTCGTCATTCATTCAAAATAAATAATATTAATATTCCAAACTTAAAAAGGATCTAGAAATTCATATTTTTTTACTTTTGTGACATATATTCTAATTTAACTTTCATTTTTAGTTTCTTTCCCTCTGTAAATTTTGAGTTCATTCTCTTTAAGCGTTTCAAACTTAACGTTATATTTTTCTCTCTCACTGAAATTTATGTGGCAACAGTCTTGAGGTAAGGTTGAGTGATTTGACCTCAAAGAACGATGTATATAATGTGTGTGGAGTGGGCAGCTGAAAGAGTGGGTAGATTAGTGCAACCTTGCGCTGTGCCTGCAAATCTAGATATATATTTCTAATAAAGTTGAAATGCGACTGAAATATTTAGAACCTCAAGTTAAAGAAGTTCCGAGTGTTGTGTTTATCGAAGCATAGTGTTACTAACCATTTCAGGTGACCCTTGTGTTGTTGCTGTTGCTATGCATCGTTGATTTAGTGAATTGAAGTACCTTGATGATAGAATAAAGGGATGCAGGTTGACTCCCACACCGGTGAACTCCTACACCTTCTCATACTATAAGGGAATGCTTACAAATTGTGTTTTGCTCGAAGACAGGGGCGTACTGATAGCTCCCTCAACCCCCTCAATGCGCGTGGGGGGAAGGGCTGTGGTTAAAAGGGCCTCTGGGCTCAACAGAAATATTTTACAATTTTTTTTGCAGAAACTTCGTTCGAAACGGGTTAAAGAAGTAGCCAAGAATTAAGACAGCTTTTGAATGAAGTATTAAAAGAAAAGCAATTTATGCTTTCTTTTAGTAAATACGTAAAATCTTTAGAAACTATTTTTGCTGCTTTAGTTCATAAAAAACTGTATGACAAGAAAGCAACTATTCAATTCAAGAGAACTTGAGGCCCCTTTTCACAGCCTTTGCGATAGTTTTTATGCATGTATGTTAATAAGAGAATGTGAAGGAAATGTCGGTTCAATGAGTGGGATTTAAGACCAGTGAAGATAAGGTATTATTTGCCTTGATTATTTATTATTTTGTTTATGCCTTGATCAACCCCCTCAATGCGCGTGGGGGGAAGGGCTGTGGTTAAAAGGGCCTCTGGGCTCAACAGAAATATTTTACAATTTTTTTTGCAGAAACTTCGTTCGAAACGGGTTAAAGAAGTAGCCAAGAATTAAGACAGCTTTTGAATGAAGTATTAAAAGAAAAGCAATTTATGCTTTCTTTTAGTAAATACGTAAAATCTTTAGAAACTATTTTTGCTGCTTTAGTTCATAAAAACTGTATGACAAGAAAGCAACTATTCAATTCAAGAGAACTTGAGGCCCCTTTTCACAGCCTTTGCGATAGTTTTTATGCATGTATGTTAATAAGAGAATGTGAAGGAAATGTCGGTTCAATGAGTGGGATTTAAGACCAGTGAAGATAAGGTATTATTTGTTACAGTTGTTTGCACATAACTACGCATCCTCCAGAATATAATAAACTAAAATGTGTTCTTCGCGTGAACGAAAACTCAGAGACCTGTGTCATTTTTTCCTATATAACAGAATCAAAAGTTTTTTTTTTACTATGTGCAAAACACTGTGGCTTTATGTTAAGTGTATTTTTTTATATTCCAGAGTATGTAATTAAAGTATTTTTACGTTTTTGTGCTACAGTTCTTTGTATGTTTTTGTGCTACAGTTCTTAGTTGTTACTTAGTTATTTGATTACTTATGTTGTGATATTTCGTATAAATCGGAAGGCGTTAGACACTGTCACACGACAGTCGTATGTTTTGTGTGTAATCGTGAGGTATCTCAAAGAAGATGGTCTTACTTCTTTAAAATAATAAATTTTGCATGATATGATAAACTTTGACGTAAGTATTTTGTAGTAATTTGTGTCGGTATAAAACCAGTGCAATCACATTCTAATTACAATCTACACATTTGTATTTCGCGCAGTAAAGTGGAATAATTTTGATTTTACGAAAAATACTCATACGTTCCAAAGAATTTGATTTATTAAATCACCCGCAAAGCCTAGTTAATACTATGGAAGTTAAAATTATCAGTAATGGAAAGCTCGTGGATTTTCGCAAAAGGGCCTCGAAAATATTTTTAGCGGAGGTGCTCCGAGTTTTTCCGGTACGCCACCGTTCGGAGATCTTCTCACAGTATAGAAGTTCTCCTAGTTGACCGAGACGAAATGTACAAGTTATCCTAGTGATATAAATGCGTACGTAAGATCATAATGACTCAAGGTTTTAAACTTGAGATCGTCTAATCAGGCCCGCTTCCTAGGCGCCCTAGCCCGAAATGATCTGGCGATGCCTCTAGCAAAGGAGTAAAAAATATGGTCGCGTTGCATTTAAATTTTAAAGGTCTTACAGGTTTAAGAAATTGCGTAAATGGCAGTCGTAATGGTTAACTAGCTGACGTGACAGTGGCCACTCAGTCATCATTAAAAAACAAACGTATATAATCTTCCGAATCTAAAACGTCTCTGGCCTTCGGAAAAGTGATTTATATTCGCTGTCCTTTGGGAATAATTTACAATCTTTAGCTAAATGTTCTTACTATTAATACCTTCCACGCCTTTATACAATGTGAAGTTCTGAGAATTAATTTTTCATGCTTTGTTACGGCCATTCATTCATTCACGCGGAGAGGCACGAGGAAACATGTGGACACGTTCGATTGTGTTGAAAAATTGCTTTCTTCTCAGAGATCATTCATTTCGATAATGTTTTCGTAAAGAGAACATGCCCTCCTCGATGCTGAAGCAATTCCGCTCAAATAGTGTGTGTGGGGAAAGCAAGCCAAATAAATGTCCCTTAATTGCGCGTTTTGCTTTGCGAACAACGTACGAAGGCATAGCGATCCCATTTTTAAAGGGATGTGTAATCTCCAGCGTTTGCGTTTTCTAACCCAGACAACAGGCCAGCGAATTTCTTTCCAAACAGTCATTTACTGGGCAGCCTTACAAATGTTACGTTTAACGCTGACAAAACCCGAAATCCGACGAACATTTTGTTCTTGTTGTAATTTGAGCGAAATTGCAGTTTACCCCTTGCGCTTGAGCGAAGATTGCGAAGTGCAATTAGCCAGAAAAATCGATAGCATTTTATTTCCCCCTGGGCGAAGCCGAGAGAAGAGAAGCAGAGTGTGGGGGGATAGAAAAGGTGGCTACCCCCAAGATCATAAATTATTCTTCCCGTCCACAAAGAACAAATGGCGTCGTGCACAACTGAGGTAATGGATAAGCACTAATGCGTTCTCGGTTGCCATTGATAAAGACAACGTAATGGATGCTTGTAGTTATGTGATTAAAGTTTTCTCCGAGAATATTTAATTACTGCACGAACTCTGCTGTTTGGTGTTTGCTGGCATTTAACGTTTTGTTGTGGTTCTCTCTCTCTCTCTCTCTCTCTCTCGTAACGTTTGAATCCAATTTGTTCACACAAACAGAGTCAATAATTTCAAACTTATTCCTGCCTTCGAAGATTTGCCGTTTGTTTCACGGTTTCCGCAACACTGTTACGGAAAGCGAAAGGTGTTTCCTTGATATGCTGTTATCTTTGAAAACAATAAGGCGCATTTGACGGGAGGAAAGGTTGGCTCTGCTCAACATTATTTTTTATTGAGTGCTGCTCATTCCAGCACCTTGCTCTATCTTATGTACATAACTGTGATAAGAATAACAATGACTGAAGTTAGCTCCTCTAAATGTAGATAAATATATTTTTGAGTGACGTCGTAAAAATATTACGAGTGGAAATTGTATTTCCTAAGAGAAGAAAGACTTTTCTGCAGTTGTTTTCTGTTCACTGTTGGAAGAAGACATCTCATGTTTTCCGTTTTGATAATCTATAAGTTTCATTTAGGATTAGTTTTCATCACACCGAAACTTTCGCGCACTTCCTCATTTTCCATTGTAATCTCGTTCTTTGGTGTACAATAGGTAGGGATACGTAAATTTCGCCCCCCCCCCCAAAAACGAAATTTCGCAAAAAAAATGTTTTAAAATAAAAAATTTCGCATTTATTCGAAAAAACTGAAGACACAAAAAATGTTTTTTTAAAGTTTACTTACTGGTAGGCTAAGTACCAAAATGCTTAGTTAAAAGCTAACGACATTGTTGTAGTCTCTATATTCTCTTCCTTTAGCTTTGCCTTCTGTCAGTAATAACGATGTTGTACATACTGAAATATCTCTCAGCATCCACGCTGTTAACGGCATTATGGAGGCTTTGAATAGCTGCCTTTGCATAGTTTAGGTAGCAGCATTTTGTTGCTTTTAAAATCTGTATGACATCAACAAGAGTCTCTTGGTTGACCACAGTAAGTAGCTGTCTGTGAAAATGATTGTATCCATCGATGAGCTCATTCCGAGGTATGTCTTTAAAAAATGATATTTTAGAGAAGCTTTCCAATAACAAATTTGTCTTTGAAGATGATCTGGGTGTGGTCGCGGCTACAGATGGACAAAATAGTCTGCCGATATGCTGGTAGGCTTCATTTGTTGCGTTGCATGTCATGTGGAGAGTCAATTTGCCCTTCTAAACGAACATTACAAAATTTACACATCAGGATATTTGTATCGCTTACATGCAATCCCTCGTGGTCAAACTCTTTCACTCTATCGACTAATTCCTTCTTAGGGCGGCTCATATTGATATACTTATATTAAACAGATCGCGAGCGTTGTAGTTTGTAGTCTACTAGCGAAATGCAAAAGCAAACATGTGCTCATTCTTATTCTTTCAAGGCCAGCCAGCCAGCCAGTGCGACTGAGCGGCGCTGGCTGACTCACCGAGAGGGAAAGAGGCGTGGCCTGGGGTTTCCCGGGTAACAAACGCTGTGTAGGACACGCACGGCGCAAGCGCTGAGCGAAATTACGTCCTATTTTTGCTTTAAAAAATGTTAATTATCGAGATGTCGGGGAAAAGTAGTTAAAATCAAATTTTCGTATTTATTCGCTTATATTGGCAAATTTTGCATTTATTCGCATCTATTTCGTAAATGCGAAAATTAAGTATCCCTAACAATAAGTTACCCAAGCTGTTCTTTTTGTACGTAGTCTCTATACCTCTTCGACCTGACCATCTTAAAATGTTACCACCGGCATAGCGTAGTTGGTTAAGTCGCTGTGCACTGTGTGGGGGAGGGGGGGGGGGCGGACGTTTCTGACTGGTGTTCGAATCCCGGTCCTGCCGGCCATCTGTACTTCGATTCACCCTAAGAGGACACCGAAGGGGTTAAGGTACGTGAAACCTATCGCTGCGACTAAAAGTAGTTCCCAACATTTCCCGTGAAAATAAACGACCCATTTATTGCCCGGAATCATACTTTATATTGTCCTTGCTGTTTACTTATTTATAAGTACATATAGTAGTTATTTTACACAAATCTATAAATGATCTATTTTCAGAAATTAAGTTTTAAAATTTGACCAACACACGCATGCGTAGATATGCAGTGTTTGGGAGACAAGGATGCCAATGAGTTGATGGAGGAAGTGATTGACAGCTGCTAACAGCAGGATACAGTGTGGCGTGACGCGGATGAACATAACTCTCGGCCGTCCCCGAAGGCTCAGTGAGTGCGTAGGCTCTTGTACCTTAAACTGCAGTGTCATCTTAAGGTGAATCGAAGTATATACTCGGGGCAAAGCTAACCTGACTGCACTGTTAATGCTGTGAAACCGATTCACCGACAAGATATCTCTTATGTATCAGTATTTATCCTCGCACTAATGGTGCCATGTGTCGCGGACCCTTATCCTAAGGGTGACTTAAGGCAAGACAAAGAGAAACTTCTCGCTTTCCATCACGATGTCCCCCTTCAAATCCCACACCTTCGCGACCTTGCCGACCACCAGACAAACGATTTCTGAATGAGTACTTTAAAACAGTAACCACGAAGACAAAACCAAGCCATTATCTCTACTTTACCCTCAGGCCAATACAATTCACCTCTCCCGCTCGTAGCAAATATCCCCAGTGTATACTTATAGCCTCTCTGAAGCAAAACAGAAGTGACAATGATGTCGCTAAAATACGAATATTTGTATTTTATAGAAACGCGACCGAAACTGGGATCTTCGTTTTTTTTTATGTACGTACGTACGACATTTAGAACATTTATATATCCATGCGCTTTTTTAGGTCTCAGTTCAGATCAGATCAGATCATATGTAGAGGATTTTAGGAAGGGAGTGTCTGACCCCAGGTCTTAATTAAACAACACTTAGAAATAGGAAGCCAGGAGAATTGGGATACAGTGCCCGATAGGAAAGTGACACGGAAGCGAGATAGAAAGGGGGAGGCAGACGCCCTTATTTATTACGGGGGGTCTGTACCCTGGGCCCGACGGCTTAACGTGCCTATCCCACGCACTGCGGATATTTAGTGGTTCGAGTGTTCGTACCTGCCTGTGATCGAACACGAGGTCTTCTCTGTGGCATTCACGAACGTTGACCACTAGGCCACCCGCAGCCCAAGTCTCAGTTCAAGCTTGAACAGGAGTTTTTGAATTAGAACTACACTGCTGGCCACCCAAAATGCAACACCAAGAAGGACACGAGATAGCAAAGCCAGATTTACTGGGCACATAACAACAGATACAAAGATGAAACGATTGAGCTTACAGGCCCGTGCGACTTGCGGAACACGCAGACATCAATAGTCCGTGTGGCCCCCATGGCTGGCAATAATGGCCGCTACACGCCGCGTAATCGAACGAAAGAGGCTTTGGATGTGGGCTTGGGGTATGTCGGTCCAGACTGCTTCCACACGTTGCCACAGTTAATCAGGCGTAGCCGCGGGTGGTGCTTGCCGGACCACTCGGTTGCCGATCAGTGACCAGACGTGTTCGATGGGCGACATATCGGGAGAGCAGGTGGGCCACGGCAGCAGTGACACCTGGTGGGCCGTGAAGAATTATTGCGCGATACGTGCCACGTGTGGGCGCGCATTGTCCTGTTGAAACGTGGCCGCTGGCAGGTCCTGCAGGTAAAGGAGGACTACAGGCTTCAGAACGTCGGAGATGGTACGGTGGCTGTTGAGTGTACCGGCGATGCGCACCAGGGGAGTGCGGGTAACATATCCAATTGCGCCCCAAACCATAACGCCAGGCGACGGACCGGTATGGCGATGCATGATGCAGGCGTCATACAGTCTCTCGCCGCGCTGCTGCCACACGCGGATCCGACCATCGTGGTGTTGCAGGCAGAAACGGGATTCGTCGGAGAAGACCATGTCGTGCCATTCCGCAATCCAGGTGCGGCGTTCAGCGGCCCACTGCTGCCGCACTCGCTGGTGGTGTAACGTCAATGGTAATTGGAGCAATGGGCGCCGTGCGACAAGTCCCCGCTCCTGCAGACGACGTCGAACGGTACGTGCTGACACAGGTTGTTGCGCAACACACTCTAATTCCTGCGCTAACGTTCGTGATGTGGCGGTGCGAGCCGTCAATGCCCGCTGCACAACATGCCAGTCCTCTTGTTCGGTGGTGTGCCGCGGTTGCGGCAATCGCTCATGTCGGTCCCTCCTGCACCAGCCGAATCCATACTCGCCTCACTGTGGCTGGATGTCGTCCCACACGGGCGCCGATGTCTCGGTACGATAAACCGCTGTCGCGATAAGCCATTATTCGTCCTCTGTCGAACTCCGAAACGTGCTGGAATGACTGCCGTGTTCTGCAACGAGTCATTAGGTAGCTTCCCACGCACAGGTCCGGCAGCACAACACACTTCCACCACTTAAAACCCGCCTTCTGCGCACCCTTCTTATAGAGCTTCTCGGTGGCTTGCCGGGCGCACATGATTTACATATACCCTGCAATGCTAATCGTTTGCATGTCCTCTCGCGGGCGACGCATGCTGCGAATTTCAGGCCAATCGGATGCTTCCTTCTCGGTGTTGCATTTTGGGTGGCCAGGAGTGTATATTATGCAGTGGAAGTATACACTCCATAGCTTTAACACCATAGTCACGTTAGCTTTGCCCCGAGTATAGTCTGTAGTTTTTCCGGGGTTTTCCGCAAACTCCCTGTGTTTGGGGACGCGAATGCGTCGATGGTTGCCTGTGAAGTCGGCCCCGGACGCACTTTGTCCCTTGGTCGTCCAGGTTGGGGGTTGGGCGTGGGACTAACGATCCCACCTCGTCAAAATATCTCTCGTTACGAAATCTCACGAAAAAACTCTTTGACAAGGGCATGGCCCACACAGGGCTGTTGAGCCATTGAAGAAGAAGACTTTTAAACTTTGCGGTTTGGATGTTGTCTCTAGCACTTGCCTTTACCAGTTTTAGTTTTTGTATGTTTTTTCTAGCACCTTGCCCACATCACTTTTAAACTGATCTTTTTACACGATTTCTCTCGCACTTAGCACTGCCTATTCCAAACAGTTTTAAACTGTCCTTTGTTGGATGCCGTGTGTTTTACATGACCATTTTTAAACTGTGGTTTTTGGATGTCATCTCTAACACTTTCAACTGTGCTTTTAATATGTTGAACCTGGAACTCCGTAATTTTTGAACTTCATGTATGACCGATAGCAAATCTAACTCTTGTATTAAGTTTTCTATCTCTGAGGGAGATACATGAAACATACTTTTCCATACTTTTCTTAGAGACCCACACTGTTATTATATCCCTTTGGATGCGAGTCTTCCATATTTCACAAATAGAAATTTCATAACTGCCAGCTATCACCATCTGCATTTTTTAAAGACTGGGAAAGCCGCCCCGGTGGCGCAGTGGTCTAAGCGATGGCCTCTGATCATTCGTCCATAAGGGGCCCGGGTTCGAATCCCGGTGAGGCATGGGTGTTGTGTTTGTCTTACGGCACTGGCTATCTCCCTTCCCTGGAACCAGTGACCCTAAATTAGGGACGGGCGACTGCTTATAGCCCATTGAGTTGCTCACGGTGGTCGTTAAACCTCCAATCAAAAAAAAAAAAAAAAAAGACTGGGAAAATCAGTGAATCCGCTCCTTGAATGAAGATAATCCTTCTGTCAGTTACTCTTCTATTTTAACATTCATTCAAAAGTAATCTGTTTCTTCGTCGCTATGATATTAATTTTTGACGCAATATATCTACTAAAAATTTGTTTGCTTGAGTTTTTGTTCCCAGGAAATTTTCGGAAATCTGTCCTTGTACGTACATATAACATTTTTGGAATTTCTCTTTAGTATGCTCACATTTATTTTTTTTTTTTTTTTTTTTTTAGAATTCAGCTGTCATCTTTTAAATTTATAGTATACTATGTGGATACCATGATTTTGCAGATTTGGTAAGGCGGGGTAAATAAAGATTAGTTCTTCAAGGTGTCAGATGTGCAAAAATTAATTTCATTATCATCAACCATAATCAATATTGATGGTGTATGTTAAAAACTAAGAAATGATTTGCAACGGTAACTATGTTCATAATCGACAAACTCCTGATTTAAGTTTTTTTGTTATTTATTCTTGACTAAACACACAACTAAGATACTAATGTACGCTGACAGATATATAATAAACGCAGAATGAATGCGTTATTGTTAACAACGAACTTTGCTTTCTATTTATCTGTTTTAAACAGTCTTACCACGATTAACATTCCTTTTAGGAGCTCATACAACACACAGCTTATTCCGGCGAGAATCCTTTTAGGTCATAAAACATGTACTCTTTTAGAGCAGTTTTTGTAAGAACAACAACACAGCGTGTTCACGCGCACACAGCGAAGGGACGCTATCATCTCCTCTCTCCCTCTCAACAATTGTCCAGGGTCGTGATCCCATAATTCTTTGCAACGGCTGGCTGGCTGCTCGGCATCAACGCAAACATAAACAAACTTGCAGCAGGTGTTCAATGAAAATAAAAAGAAACGAGCAAAGGACGCTAACATCCAACAAACCCCTCCTGCGTCCGCGCTAGTTAATTCCAAGTTCCTTTCTGAATTTTGTAAATGCTGGATGTGGAAGTGGTTTTGTCATGAGGTCTGCAATGTTGTCTTGCGACGCACAGTATTCCAGGGAGTGTTACCTGGTTTTGCTTCCTTTAATCCAAAATTTTCAACCATTTCTTGAATTTTGTTCCTTTGGCTTAAATGAAAACTTTCATCTTCATTTTTCTGTATTTCAATTCCTAAGTAGTGCTGCACTTCACCTAAATTTGTCACTTCGTACCTTTTCTGCAATTATTCTGTTACACTTTTTATTTCTGCAACATTTTTAGCGCTGATCAAAATGTCGTCTTCATACAGAATTAAATACACGGGATTTTCTTTTTCTGTCTTGAAAAATAGAAAAGAATAAGCCTTGATTTTAGTAAATCCAAAACTTTCCAAAGTTTGTTATATTGAGTTATTCCACGCTTTTGCTGCTTGCTTTAAACCATATATAGATTTGTCCAATTTGCAAACTTTGTGTTCTTCGCCTTTCACTTCAAAACCTTCTGGTTGCTTCATATATATTTCCTCATTTAATTTTGCATTTAAATACGCAGATTTAATATTAATATGGTGTACGTGCATTTGTTTAAATGCCGCTGTAGTAAGAAAAGATTTTATTGTGGTGTGCTTGACCACTGGTGCAAAAGTTTCATCGTAGTCTGACCCATATTTTTTGTCATATCTTTTTGCTACTAATCTGGCCTTATACTTTGTTACTTGACTTTTATCATTACATTTTGTCTTGAAGATCCATTTGCTTCCTATAGCTTTTTTTCCATTTAGTAACTCTGTTAGTGACCAAGTATTATTTGCTTTTAGAGACTTTATTTCTTCTTTCATTGCATTTTGCCATTTTGTTCTCTCTCTTTCTGGAAGATCTTGTATATCACTTAGAGATTTTGGATTTGAGTCAGAAGTTTGGCTTGTTTTTTCTTTAAATCCTAGTCGTTCTGGTGGAACTCCTTTATTTAAACGCTCAGAAACTCTAGGTAAATTAATGTTTATACCTTCTTCAGTTTCTTGCTCTTCTGAAATTTCTTCAGTGCTTTCCTCTTGTTGAGTCGTCTGTATTTCATTTTGAATATCTTCACTTTCTGAATAATTCAGACTTCCTAATTGCACGAGATTAAAATCTCCTTGTTCTTCAGTTTCATCTTTTTTCTTTGCTAAATTTATTTTCAAAGAATTTTACCGATCTTGACACGACAACGTTTCTTCCTCCAACGTAAACTTGATATCCCTTTAATCTAAAATCATAACCGATGAATGTACCTTCAACTGCTTTGTCATCTAATTTCCTTCTTTTCTGTTTATGAATATAATAGTAGACTTTGCATCCAAACGCTTTAAAATGATTGATATTTGGTCTGAAACCATTCCACAACTCATGCGGAGTTTAATTACTTGCTTTAGTGGCTAATCTATTTTGCAAATATGTTGCTGTTAACACTGCTTCTCCCCAATATGCTTTTGGTAAATTTGCATTAATTAGCATTGCTTTGCACAGTTCAACTAACGATCGATTTTTTCTTTCGGTTACTCCATTTTGAGCTGGTGAATACACTATAGAAGTTTGATGAGCAATACCTTCTTTTGTTAAATACTCTTCAACTTCTTTACTGCAGTATTCTAGGCCATTATCTGTTCTCAAAATTTTACTTTTCTATTAAATTTATTTGTAGTAGAACTAACAAATTCTTTCAACTTTGCCAATACTTCATCTTTTCTACTTATTACATATACTGTGGCGTATCTACTGAAATCATCTATAAAAGACAGAAAATATCTTTTTCTTCCCAAGCTTTCAACTTTAAAAGGCCCACATACATATGAGTGTATTAGTTTTAACGGTTCTTTCGCTCTGTAAGACGTCTGTTTCGGGTATGGTTTCTCTGTAAGTTTCGCTCTAATGCATGAATCGCAATAAAAACCATGCTTACAATTATTTATTTTCATACCTTTAGCTAAATTTTGATTTGCCATTTCTTTAATTGCTTCAATACTTCTGTGTCCTAGTCTGAGATGCCGTTTATAAATGCAGTTTTCATTTTTACACATATTATTCCCGAATTGTGTTACGCAGTTTGTAACTTATTTATCTTTATCTTTAACAACGATGAGTTCAAATAAACCATCTGTGGCAATGACATTTGCAACTATGGTTTGATCTTTGTTTATAGTGCAAGTATTTTCTTCAAATAGTGCTGTAAAGCCGCTACTGGCAAGCACTTTAATTGATAAGAGATTTCCAACTAGGTCTGGGACATACTAAACATTTGATAGACTAAGGGTGTGAATATTTCCTTCTAGAGTTTTCACAAGTACCTTACCTTCTCCAACACCTTTTGACGTCAACATATGACCATTTGCAATAATTACATTTTCATTTGATTTTTCTGTTATTTTATAAAATAAATTTATGTCACTACATATATGGCTAGTTGCTCCTGAATCTACAATCCAAGACATTGAATTGTTTTGTGATACTAATGATCTTTGTACATCATTCTTTGTTATATCAAGTTTTGTATCTTTGCTTGTAACGCTAGCACAAAAGTCATCCTCCACACTTTCACTTTTGCTACATACACTGACGGGAAAAAAATCCCAACACCACGAAAAAATAGTTGTAGAGGAATGAAATGGCGGCAATACATTCGTATAGGTAACATATTTAATCGATTAAGGTTTCAATATCACAGCTTATTGAAAGCACGAGAAGAGCCATTTTAAATGTGAAATGGTGGTACATTAATAACCGGTGTAACCGCCAGAATGTTGAATGCAAGCACGCAAACGTTCATGCATTGTGTCGTATACAGGTGCTGGATGTCAGTTTGTGGGATGGAGTTCCATGCCTGTTGAACTTGGTCGGTCAATACAGGGACGGTTAATGCTGGTTGGGGGTGACGCTGGAGTTGTCGTCCAATGTTGTCCCATACGTGCTCGATTGGTGAAAGATCTGGTGATCTAGCAGGCCACGGCAACATGTCGACACTCTGTAGAGCATGTTGGGTTACAACAGCGGTATGCGGGCGAGCGTTATCCTGTTGGAAAACACCCCCTGGAATGCTGTTCATGAATGGCAGCACAACAGGTTGAATCACCAGACCGACGTACAACTGTGCCGTCAAGGTGCGTGGGATAACCACGAGAGTGCTCCTGCTGTCATAGGAAATTGCTCCCCAGACCATAACTCTAGGTGTAGGTCCAGTGTGTCGCGGCCGCACACAGGTTGGTTGCAGGCGCTCACCTGGCCTGCTTCTAACCAACACACGGCCATCACTGGCACCCAGGCAGAACCGGCTTTCATCAGAAAACACAAAAGATCTCCACTCCGTCCTCCAATGAGCTCTAGCTTGACACCACTGACGTCGCAAACGGCAGTGGTTTGGAGTAAGTGGAATGCACGCTACAGGGCGTCTGGCTCGGAGCTGTCCTTCAAGTAACCGATTTGTAACAGTTCGTTGTATCACTGTGGTGGCAACTGCAGCTCGAATTGCTGCCGCAGACGCGGTACGATGCGCCACGGCCATACGCCGTATACACGGCGGTCTTCCCTCTCAGTAGTGCCACGTGGCCGGCCGGAACCCGCTCTTCTTGAGGCAGTGTCTTCCCTTGACCACCGCTGCCAACAATCATGTACAGTGGCTACATTCCTGCCAAGTCGTTCTGCAATATTGCGGAAAGAAAATCCACCTTCTCGTAGCCCTATTACACGACCTCGTTCAAACTCCGTGAGCTGTTGATAATGGCTTCTCGTCTTCTTAAAGGCATTCTTGACTAACATCAGCACACTACGTCGAATCTCAACGATAACTAACGCTCACGAACGTTACAGCGCGTATTTACAGCAAACCTGCTTTGCATGTTCCGAGGGGCGCTACTAGCGCCACACGTATGCGCCGAGCGCGAAATTTGCACAGACGTCATCTTACAGATGTACTCTCACCGCCTACCAACTGTCGTTTATCTAACACAACCCCTTCTTGGTGTTGGGATTTTTTTCCGTCAGTGTATGTTCAACTTGTGTGGCAGGTTATTGCTTTGTACTTTACCGTTATAAATCGGCTGCTTAGGAGCAAACTTTGTTTTACCTTTGTAAATATTACTATGCTTATTATTAGCATTCAGATGCCAACATTCATTTCTAACATGATTTGACTTGTGACAATAAGTGCAATATCTTTTGGCTTTAAAATTAGGGACAGTAAAAGTGTTCTTTGTTTTATAAACTGAAAATTGTGTTTCAGAGTGTGTAACTGACCCCTCGTTAGTATGCATTCTTCTCTCATACGCATCAATTAATTTAGATTTCACATATTCCTCTTCATTTTTGCTTTCCAGAGCTGTTATCAATGCACTATAACTTTGTGGCATACTACTCAACAAAATTGTTACCATATGGGCTTCTTTTTTTTATTCCCCAATATTGTTTAACTTCTCTCCCAGTTCGCTTACTTCTTTTATGTGCGATTGTATTGGAATCAATTCAGTGTATTTTTTACTGTACAATTTTCTCAACAAATACAGTTTACTGGATAAATTGGTTCTTTTCATGTACTCGTTTGAGTTTGTTCCTGGTATCCTTTGCACTGGTTCTGTGTAACACGTGATACAATTGTGAATCACCGATATACAAACAAATTAATGCTCTGCATTGCTTATCCTTTTTAACCCATATTTCATCTACAGTTTGTGGTTTGGGTTCAAACACTACATCACTTAGGTTTTCTCTGATTAATAACATTTCCATCCTAAATTTCCACGTTGCATAGTTAGTTCCTGTCAGTTTTTTTATGTAAATATATTCTTTCGACATCGCCATTTTGCTGACTGTTTTGCATTGTACTTAGTACTTGTGCCTTTTCTTTTCACTTACTTCCGAAGCTGCGATATGAAACTAGTCTTCAGCTCATAATCAAAAATAATGATGGTGTAAGTTGAAAACTAAGAAATGATTTGCAACGGTCTATGTTCATAATCGACAGAATCCTGATTTAAGGGGTTTTTTTGTTTTTTGTTATTTATTCTTGACTAAACACACAACTAAGATGCTCATGTA
The DNA here is from genome assembly GCA_039090855.1 of Macrothele yani. NCBI lineage: Eukaryota > Metazoa > Arthropoda > Arachnida > Araneae > Macrothelidae > Macrothele > Macrothele yani. Next base: position 91,092 of record JAYWMT010000215.1, on the reverse strand, counting down.
CGCTGACAGATATATAATAAACACAGAATGAATGCGTTATTGTTAACAACGAACTTTACTTTCTATTTATCTGTTTTAAACAGTCTTACCACGATTAATATTCCTTTTAGGAGTTCATACAACACACAGCTTATTCCGGCGAAAATTCTTTTAGGTCATAAAACGTGTACTCTTTTAGAGCAGTTTTTGTAAGAACAACAACACAGCGTGTTCACACACGCACAGCGAAGGGACGCTATCATCTCCTCTCTCCCTCTCAACAATTGTCCAGGGTCGTGATCCCATAATTCTTTGCAACGGCTGGCTGGCTGCTCGGCATCAACGCAAACATAAACAAACTTGCAGCAGGTGTTCAATGAAAATAAAAAGAAACGAGCAAAGGACGCTAACATCCAACAAACCCCTCCTGCGTCCGCGCTAGTTAATTCCAAGTTCCTTTCTGAATTTTGTAAATGCTGGATGTGGAAGTGGTTTTGTCATGAGGTCTGCAATGTTGTCTTGCGACGCACAGTATTCCAGGGAGTGTTACCTGGTTTTGCTTCCTTTAATCCAAAATTTTCAACCATTTCTTGAATTTTGTTCCTTTGGCTTAAATGAAAACTTTCATCTTCATTTTTCTGTATTTCAATTCCTAAGTAGTGCTGCACTTCACCTAAATTTGTCACTTCGTACCTTTTCTGCAATTATTCTGTTACACTTTTTATTTCTGCAACATTTTTAGCGCTGATCAAAATGTCGTCTTCATACAGAATTAAATACACGGGATTTTCTTTTTCTGTCTTGAAAAATAGAAAAGAATAAGCCTTGATTTTAGTAAATCCAAAACTTTCCAAAGTTTGTTATATTGAGTTATTCCACGCTTTTGCTGCTTGCTTTAAACCATATATAGATTTGTCCAATTTGCAAACTTTGTGTTCTTCGCCTTTCACTTCAAAACCTTCTGGTTGCTTCATATATATTTCCTCATTTAATTTTGCATTTAAATACGCAGATTTAATATTAATATGGTGTACGTGCATTTGTTTAAATGCCGCTGTAGTAAGAAAAGATTTTATTGTGGTGTGCTTGACCACTGGTGCAAAAGTTTCATCGTAGTCTGACCCATATTTTTTGTCATATCTTTTTGCTACTAATCTGGCCTTATACTTTGTTACTTGACTTTTATCATTACATTTTGTCTTGAAGATCCATTTGCTTCCTATAGCTTTTTTTCCATTTAGTAACTCTGTTAGTGACCAAGTATTATTTGCTTTTAGAGACTTTATTTCTTCTTTCATTGCATTTTGCCATTTTGTTCTCTCTCTTTCTGGAAGATCTTGTATATCACTTAGAGATTTTGGATTTGAGTCAGAAGTTTGGCTTGTTTTTTCTTTAAATCCTAGTCGTTCTGGTGGAACTCCTTTATTTAAACGCTCAGAAACTCTAGGTAAATTAATGTTTATACCTTCTTCAGTTTCTTGCTCTTCTGAAATTTCTTCAGTGCTTTCCTCTTGTTGAGTCGTCTGTATTTCATTTTGAATATCTTCACTTTCTGAATAATTCAGACTTCCTAATTGCACGAGATTAAAATCTCCTTGTTCTTCAGTTTCATCTTTTTCTTTGCTAAATTTATTTTCAAAGAATTTTACCGATCTTGACACGACAACGTTTCTTCCTCCAACGTAAACTTGATATCCCTTTAATCTAAAATCATAACCGATGAATGTACCTTCAACTGCTTTGTCATCTAATTTCCTTCTTTTCTGTTTATGAATATAATAGTAGACTTTGCATCCAAACGCTTTAAAATGATTGATATTTGGTCTGAAACCATTCCACAACTCATGCGGAGTTTAATTACTTGCTTTAGTGGCTAATCTATTTTGCAAATATGTTGCTGTTAACACTGCTTCTCCCCAATATGCTTTTGGTAAATTTGCATTAATTAGCATTGCTTTGCACAGTTCAACTAACGATCGATTTTTTCTTTCGGTTACTCCATTTTGAGCTGGTGAATACACTATAGAAGTTTGATGAGCAATACCTTCTTTTGTTAAATACTCTTCAACTTCTTTACTGCAGTATTCTAGGCCATTATCTGTTCTCAAAATTTTACTTTTCTATTAAATTTATTTGTAGTAGAACTAACAAATTCTTTCAACTTTGCCAATACTTCATCTTTTCTACTTATTACATATACTGTGGCGTATCTACTGAAATCATCTATAAAAGACAGAAAATATCTTTTTCTTCCCAAGCTTTCAACTTTAAAAGGCCCACATACATATGAGTGTATTAGTTTTAACGGTTCTTTCGCTCTGTAAGACGTCTGTTTCGGGTATGGTTTCTCTGTAAGTTTCGCTCTAATGCATGAATCGCAATAAAAACCATGCTTACAATTATTTATTTTCATACCTTTAGCTAAATTTTGATTTGCCATTTCTTTAATTGCTTCAATACTTCTGTGTCCTAGTCTGAGATGCCGTTTATAAATGCAGTTTTCATTTTTACACATATTATTCCCGAATTGTGTTACGCAGTTTGTAACTTATTTATCTTTATCTTTAACAACGATGAGTTCAAATAAACCATCTGTGGCAATGACATTTGCAACTATGGTTTGATCTTTGTTTATAGTGCAAGTATTTTCTTCAAATAGTGCTGTAAAGCCGCTACTGGCAAGCACTTTAATTGATAAGAGATTTCCAACTAGGTCTGGGACATACTAAACATTTGATAGACTAAGGGTGTGAATATTTCCTTCTAGAGTTTTCACAAGTACCTTACCTTCTCCAACACCTTTTGACGTCAACATATGACCATTTGCAATAATTACATTTTCATTTGATTTTTCTGTTATTTTATAAAATAAATTTATGTCACTACATATATGGCTAGTTGCTCTTGAATCTACAATCCAAGACATTGAATTGTTTTGTGATACTAATGATCTTTGTACATCATTCTTTGTTATATCAAGTTTTGTATCTTTGCTTGTAACGCTAGCACAAAAGTCATCCTCCACACTTTCACTTTTGCTACATACACTGACGGGAAAAAAAAATCCCAACACCACGAAAAAATAGTTGTAGAGGAATGAAATGGCGGCAATACATTCGTATAGGTAACATATTTAATCGATTAAGGTTTCAATATCACAGCTTATTGAAAGCACGAGAAGAGCCATTTTAAATGTGAAATGGTGGTACATTAATAACCGGTGTAACCGCCAGAATGTTGAATGCAAGCACGCAAACGTTCATGCATTGTGTCGTATACAGGTGCTGGATGTCAGTTTGTGGGATGGAGTTCCATGCCTGTTGAACTTGGTCGGTCAATACAGGGACGGTTAATGCTGGTTGGGGGTGACGCTGGAGTTGTCGTCCAATGTTGTCCCATACGTGCTCGATTGGTGAAAGATCTGGTGATCTAGCAGGCCACGGCAACATGTCGACACTCTGTAGAGCATGTTGGGTTACAACAGCGGTATGCGGGCGAGCGTTATCCTGTTGGAAAACACCCCCTGGAATGCTGTTCATGAATGGCAGCACAACAGGTTGAATCACCAGACCGACGTACAACTGTGCCGTCAAGGTGCGTGGGATAACCACGAGAGTGCTCCTGCTGTCATAGGAAATTGCTCCCCAGACCATAACTTCTAGGTGTAGGTCCAGTGTGTCGCGGCCGCACACAGGTTGGTTGCAGGCGCTCACCTGGCCTGCTTCTAACCAACACACGGCCATCACTGGCACCCAGGCAGAACCGGCTTTCATCAGAAAACACAAAAGATCTCCACTCCGTCCTCCAATGAGCTCTAGCTTGACACCACTGACGTCGCAAACGGCAGTGGTTTGGAGTAAGTGGAATGCACGCTACAGGGCGTCTGGCTCGGAGCTGTCCTTCAAGTAACCGATTTGTAACAGTTCGTTGTATCACTGTGGTGGCAACTGCAGCTCGAATTGCTGCCGCAGACGCGGTACGATGCGCCACGGCCATACGCCGTATACACGGCGGTCTTCCCTCTCAGTAGTGCCACGTGGCCGGCCGGAACCCGCTCTTCTTGAGGCAGTGTCTTCCCTTGACCACCGCTGCCAACAATCATGTACAGTGGCTACATTCCTGCCAAGTCGTTCTGCAATATTGCGGAAAGAAAATCCACCTTCTCGTAGCCCTATTACACGACCTCGTTCAAACTCCGTGAGCTGTTGATAATGGCTTCTCGTCTTCTTAAAGGCATTCTTGACTAACATCAGCACACTACGTCGAATCTCAACGATAACTAACGCTCACGAACGTTACAGCGCGTATTTACAGCAAACCTGCTTTGCATGTTCCGAGGGGCGCTACTAGCGCCACACGTATGCGCCGAGCGCGAAATTTGCACAGACGTCATCTTACAGATGTACTCTCACCGCCTACCAACTGTCGTTTATCTAACACAACCCCTTCTTGGTGTTGGGATTTTTTTTCCGTCAGTGTATGTTCAACTTGTGTGGCAGGTTATTGCTTTGTACTTTACCGTTATAAATCGGCTGCTTAGGAGCAAACTTTGTTTTACCTTTGTAAATATTACTATGCTTATTATTAGCATTCAGATGCCAACATTCATTTCTAACATGATTTGACTTGTGACAATAAGTGCAATATCTTTTGGCTTTAAAATTAGGGACAGTAAAAGTGTTCTTTGTTTTATAAACTGAAAATTGTGTTTCAGAGTGTGTAACTGACCCCTCGTTAGTATGCATTCTTCTCTCATACGCATCAATTAATTTAGATTTCACATATTCCTCTTCATTTTTGCTTTCCAGAGCTGTTATCAATGCACTATAACTTTGTGGCATACTACTCAACAAAATTGTTACCATATGGGCTTCTTTTTTTATTCCCCAATATTGTTTAACTTCTCTCCCAGTTCGCTTACTTCTTTTATGTGCGATTGTATTGGAATCAATTCAGTGTATTTTTTACTGTACAATTTTCTCAACAAATACAGTTTACTGGATAAATTGGTTCTTTCATGTACTCGTTTGAGTTTGTTCCTGGTATCCTTTGCACTGGTTCTGTGTAACACGTGATACAATTGTGAATCACCGATATACAAACAAATTAATGCTCTGCATTGCTTATCCTTTTTAACCCATATTTCATCTACAGTTTGTGGTTTGGGTTCAAACACTACATCACTTAGGTTTTCTCTGATTAATAACATTTCCATCCTAAATTTCCACGTTGCATAGTTAGTTCCTGTCAGTTTTTTTATGTAAATATATTCTTTCGACATCGCCATTTTTGCTGACTGTTTTGCATTGTACTTAGTACTTGTGCCTTTTCTTTTCACTTACTTCCGAAGCTGCGATATGAAACTAGTCTTCAGCTCATAATCAAAAATAATGATGGTGTAAGTTGAAAACTAAGAAATGATTTGCAACGGTCTATGTTCATAATCGACAGAATCCTGATTTAAGGGGTTTTTTTTTGTTTTTTGTTATTTATTCTTGACTAAACACACAACTAAGATGCTCATGTACGCTGACAGATATATAATAAACACAGAATGAATGCGTTATTGTTAACAACGAACTTTACTTTCTATTTATCTGTTTTAAACAGTCTTACCACGATTAATATTCCTTTTAGGAGTTCATACAACACACAGCTTATTCCGGCGAAAATTCTTTTAGGTCATAAAACGTGTACTCTTTTAGAGCAGTTTTTGTAAGAACAACAACACAGCGTGTTCACACACGCACAGCGAAGGGACGCTATCATCTCCTCTCTCCCTCTCAACAATTGTCCAGGGTCGTGATCCCATAATTCTTTGGAACGCACCGCTGGCTGGATGCTCGGCATCAACGCAAACATAAACTAACTTGCAGCAGGTGTTCGATGAAAATAAAAAGAAACGAGTAAAGGACGCTAACATCCAACAAATCCACTGCTAGATGAAGGTCTCCCAAAGTTTTTTTCACAATTCTCTGTTTTGAGCCTGCTCCTCCACGTCACTCCAGCATACTTTCGAATTTCATCCATCCATCTAACATGGGGTCTTCTTCTGGTTCTTTTCCTGTCCCTCGGAATTCAGTCGAAAATTTCCATTCTTCTGGCAACATGTCCAGCCCATTGTCATTCTAGTGATTTCACTCTTGTCATGATGTCGTCCACTCCTGTCATTTTACTAATCCACAAGTTCCTCTTCTTATCTTTCCTGGTTACACCAAGCATGCATCTTCTCTGGTTACACCAAGCATGAGTTCTCTGCAGTCTTTGTATGTTCTTTTTAGTTAAGGTCCATGTCTCTGCTCCATACGTAAGCACCGTCAGGATGCATTGATTAAAAACTTTTCTTTTAAGACATAATGACATACTGCTCTTAAAAATTGTACTGTTCCTTCCAAAAGCTCTCCAGGCAAGTTTTATACGCTCATTAATTTCTTTATCAACGTGACCCTCACTTGATATCTGCTGCCTAAGATAAATGTAGGTATCGGTTGTCTCAAGCTTTTCTCCATCAATCGATAAATCTTCGTTTCTTGTAAAATCACTGTACATCGCTTTTGTCTTCTGAAAGTTCATTTTTAATCTCACTTCTTCATTTTTTATCTCACTTCTCATTTCATTATATCATCATCATCATCATCATCATTGTCAACCATTATCAATCCAATGCTGGACGAAGGTCTCCCCAAGTTTCCTCCACAACGGTCTGTCTTGTGCCAATTTCCTCCATGTCACTCCTGCATACTTTCGAATTTCATCCACCCATCTTCCATGTGGTCTTCTTCTGGGTCTTTTCCTGTCCCTTGGAATCCAATCTAAAATTTCGGCTGTCCATCGATGATCTGCCCTTCTGGCAGTATGTCCAGCCCATTGCCATTTCAGGGATTTAACTCTGATCATGATGTCTTCCACTCTTGTCATTTTTCGGATCCACGAGTTTCTCTTCTTATCTCTCCTGGTTACACCAAGCATGCACCTCTCCATGGCCTTTGAGTTGTCTGCAGCCTTTGTATGTCTCTTTTAGTTAAGGTCCACGTCTCTGCACCATATGTAAGCACTGGAAGGATGCATTGATCAAACACTTTTCTTTTAAGACATAATGGCATATTGCTCTTGAAAATTATGCTGTTTCTTCCAAAAGCTCTCCAGGCAAGTTTTGTATCCCGATTAATTTCTTCATCAATGTGACCCTCACTTGATATCTGCTGTCCAAGATAAATGTGGGTATTGGTTATCTCCAGCCTTTCCCCATCAATCGATAAATCTTCATTTCTTGTAAAAGCATTGAACATCACTTTTGTCTTCTGAAAGTTCATTTTTAATCCCACTTCTTTACTCTTGTCAGCAAGTTCCGGGATCATACTCTGCAGCTCTGATGGGATAGTTGTAAAAATGGCTATGTCATCAGCAAAACGAAGGTGGGTTAGATAATCTCCCTTAATCTTTATCCCTTTGTTTTCCCAGTTCAGTGATTGAAAGACATTTTCCAATGTGGCATTAAAGAGCTTCGGAGATATGGTGTCACCTTGTCTCACTCCTTTTCCAATTTTTATCTGTGTTGTATTTTCAAACAGCCGAATCTTTTCACTTGCATTTTCATAGATGTTATTAATAATATTAATGTACGCATCTTCGATACCGTAGGATTTCAGGGCCATTGTAACTGTTGATGGTTTCACCGAATCAAAGGCTTTTTCATAATCGATAAAAGCCATGCACAATGGAAGTTCATATTCCCTCGCTCTTTCAATTAGTTCTCTCAATACGTGGATATGATCTATTGTGCTGTAGCCACTCCTGAATCCAGCTTGTTCTCTCGGTTGAGCCATGCCCAGTGTCACCTTTAAGCGGTGCGAAAGAACTTTAGTGAATATTTTATAAACCACTGATAGGAGGCTGATAGGTCTGTAGTTCCTGAGATCCTCAATGTCACCTTTTTTATATAGCAAGATCATTGTAGCGTTGTTCCAATCCTCAGGAATCTTCCCTTCATTAAGGCATCGAGTGAAAATTTGGGCGAGTACTGTTTCGATTTCTCCACTTGCTTCTTGTATGATGTCTACAGTAATTCCATCTTCTCCTGGAGCTTTTCCCCGCTTCATGTTCTTGATTGCATGTGCAACTTCTGCTGGGAGGATTGGAAGAACTCTGGTACTGGTACCTTTCATGATGTCTGGAGTACATGTATCCTCCCTTTCAAATAATTTGGAGTAGAAATCTTTCACTCTTGTCAAAATTTCACCTCTATTTCTTGTTACAGAACCATCTTCTTTTCTCAGTGCCATAATCTGTTTTCTTCCCTTACTGAGATGTCCCTTTGCTATCTTTAGGCTTTGGTTGTTTTCAATTGCTTTCCTCACTAGTTCACAGCTAAATTTCCTTACGTCTTCAGTGATACTTTTTCGTACTGTCTTGCATAGCTCTATATATTCCACTTTGGAAGTCACATCTTCTTTAGTTGTCCTCATCTCTCTTCTTTTTTTGCATCAACATTTTAGTTTTTCCTGATAATTTGTTCACATGCAACTTGTTCTTAGACCCAACTAATTTTGTTGCTGTTTCCATAAGAGCTTTGGTTACTTTTCTGTTAACTTCAGAAATATCCACTTCTTCCGATGTTAGGCCTTCTAAAGCAGAGAATCTGTTCTTCAGTTCCAACTTGAAGGTATTATGGTGTTTTTTAAGGTTGGTTATGTCAATGCATTTTGTTTGTCTTATGAGCTTGCTACGTTCGAGTTTAGTGTTGAGGTGCATCTTACATCTCACCAATCTATGGTCACTGCCTGTGTTGAACTTGTTTAGCACACTGCAGTCTTCTATGGCGAATTTTTTGTTACACATAATAAAATCAATTTCACTTGTCGTCCCATTTGGATGTCTCCATGTCCATTTCCTGTGTGGCTTTTTCTTGAAGAAGGAGTTCAAGATGAAAAACCCTTCTGCCTCTGCAAACTCTACGACAGTATTTCCACGCTGGTTTCTGTTGCCGTGACCGAATTTACCTAATGAAGTTTCATTCTGTTGCCGTTGCCCTATTTTTGCATTGAAATCTCCTATAATTATCTTCAAGTGCTGCTTACCTTTATTATTTAGATCACGAATTTCCTCATAAAGTTCTTCAATTTCTTCTTCAGCATGACTTGTGGTGGGTGCATAAGTTTGAATAATCTGAGCCTGGTATCTTCTCGAGAGTTGGATAACGAGTCGTGCAGCTCTGTCAGAGGAACTTTCAACTTCTACAAATTTATCCTTCAGTTTCTTGTTTATTATAAATCCAACACCACTAGTTCTGCCAGTATCAGTCCCACGATAGTAGAAGAGATGTCCACTTTTCAGTTCAATGAGATCTGCTCCTTTTATCCTTACCTCACTTAGCCCGACGATGTCCTACTTGATCCTTTGTAGTTCCTCTTATAATTCAAGAAGCCTTGAATCAGAAGATAGGGAGCGTCCATTATACGTAGCCAGGTCAGCATCAGATGGCAGCCTAGTCCGGTCCTCCGGGGATTCTTAGCACCCTCTGCCTTCATGTCGCACTGGCCGCTGCCTTGGCCAGGTACATTCCAGCTTCCGGAGACTGAGGGCCAAGATTTAAGTTGTGGAGTCATTTTGGAGGGGTTTGGCCATAACTCACCACGCTGGCCAAGCGGGTTGGTGAGTGTGGGATAGCATTTCCTCTAATCCTGATGGTATAGTTATACCGCTATTGGCGGTCGTCAGAGCCCCTTTAGTGGGAACAGGATGTACCACGAGAAGGCGGGGTTGAAATTTGTCAAGGAGAGGCTGTGATTGCTAGTGCAAAGGTTCAGATATTTGAGGATACAGTGCAAATAAGAATTGGAAAGGGAGTGAGACAACATGACAGCATATCTCTCAAGCCCTTTAATGTCACATTGCATAATGTCTTTCAATTATTGAACTGGGAAAACAAAGGGATAAAGTTTAATGGAGATTACTTAACTCACCTTCATTTTGCTGATTATGTAGTCATCTTTGCAACTACCCCTTCAGAGCTGCAGAGTATAATCCATGAAATTGCTGACGAGAGTAAAGAGTGGGATTAAAAATGAACTTTCAGATGATAAATGTGATTAAAAACAAAGATTTATCGATTGATGGAAAAAAGCTGGAGACAACCGATACCTACATTTATCTTGGGCAGCAGATATCAAGTGAGGGTTACATTGATGAAGAAATTAATCGGTGTATAAAACTTAGATGGAGAGCTTTTGGAAGAAACCGTACAATTAAAAGCAGTATGCCTTTATGTCTTAAAAAAAGGAAAGTGTTTAATCAATGCATCCTGCCCGTACTTACGTAAGGAGGAAAGACATGGACCTTAACTAAAAAAGACATACAAAGACTGTAGAGACCTCAAAGAGGCATGGAGAGATGCATGCTTGGTGTAACCAGGAAAGATAATGTCACAGTGCTGTTTTATCTCTTTCCTTATATTACCGAAATAGGTTTGAATCAGAAGATTGACAGGTTCCTTGAGCAATGTACACAATAATAGAATACTAATAGATCATTTAACAGAAGAGAGTTGACATTTGATAAAATCATTTATTGTCATGATTTTTCTTAATTTAATTATTACTCCTGGTCACCTGTGATGGGACCATCTCTCATGCTCCATAACTCCTCGCTATTCATTCATGGTTACCGCTGGTACGCGGAGACAACCTCCCCTCTCAATATTTTACTCCTTCCTTCCAACGTCTCGCCGCTTCGCTCTCTCCCGTCAGACGCATTCTCCCCTAACACACATCATCATTCCTCCCCTCGAAGTCTCGTTCTCCTATTGTCTACTTCCAAAAAACGAGCCTGAAGCCTCTGTCCGAACACCTTCTTCTCATTCCGTCTCCAATCCTAATCAGGTTTCCGAATGACACGTTTTCCTTGAGAACGGAATTCCTTCCTAATGAGTTGCTTTGAAACTCTAAAAAAAGCCTTCTTCTATAATAGCTATCCATACACGAAATCCTGTGTTTTGTCCACTCCCCGGAAGTTCGCCGATAACTAAACGTTCCTGGTGACTTACTGGCTCTCCCAAATCGAACTCAAAAATGATATCCTTAGAAGTTTCCCACGATTACTTTTAAAACATTCTAAAACTGCAAGGATTCTTAATTATTTACACATTCATTAAAATTCAACAATTAAAAGATATTTACATTACATTACATTTCGTGAAATAAACATTCCCGTTCCATTACGCTATTATTAAAGGTTATTTACAATTACCGCTATTACAGTAAGAAGAGGAACTTGTGGATAAGGAAAATGACAGGAGTGGACGACATCATGACCAGAGTGAAATCACTGGAATGACAATGGGCTGGCTGGACATGTTGCCAGAAGAACGGACCACCGATGGACAACCGAAATTTTCCACTGAATTCCGAGGGACAGGAAAAGATCCAGAAGAAGACCCCGTGGGAGATGGATGGATGAAATTCGAAAGTATGCTAGAGTGGCATGGAGGAGACAGGCCCAAGCCGGACAATTCTGGAAGAAATTTGGGGAGACCTTCATCCAGCAGTGAACTGATAATGGATGTTGATGATGTCTTTCTACAAGAAGAAGCAATTTCAACAGGAGCCAAAAACAGGAGAGAGAAAAAAACACCAATGCAAACGAGCAGGGGAAAACATGCAAGAATTCAGAAAGTTTTGAAAATGCTGAGCTTTGGCTTTATCAAAGACCAGCAAAACACAGCATTAACTCAACTCTAAAAAAGACCTAGTTGAATATGGGTTTCTGCTAAGTCGTAAATTTATTTTAGGAAAATGTCCCCATAAATCAAAAACACCTTCTGAGCCACGGAAACGTAAAAATTGAGAATAAATTTAGCAATACATTTATGACATACATGGCCCCAAAAATCTTTTTGTTCGTTCCTGAAGTTTGATTTAGGTTATGTATATATTTATATATATATATATCTAAGAGCAGAGTCAAAGACTAAATTTAGCACCTAACAAATTTTAAACTAAATTTGCAAAAAAAAAAAAAAAAAAAAAAAAAAAAATACCTGAAGATCATGACGCGCAACGCAGCATTTATGAATATTCAGAACTCACACACTACCAAGTAGAGACTGTAAAAAAAAATAAAAAAATTATTTAACAAGAACTAAAACAGTATAGAAAAACTTTCAAAGCCCAACATGCATGAGTAAACAATAATATAAAGAAATAGCAAAACTGAATGTAGAAAGTGTCGAGAATGCCAAGCCTTGGCTTTATCAAGGACCAGCAAAACTCTGCATTTTCTCACTTCCACAAAGACCTAGTAGGAAATGGGTTTCTGCAAAGTCATAGATGCAAGTATAAAGCCCACCAAAATTTTTTTTAATTAGCAAAACTTCCTGAGAGTTGCAGGTAGAATAATTTAGTCAAAGTTTTTGCATGCATCTATAACTTTCCTGGCCCAACCCACACTCGTCATCTGCCACAAAAAACAGAAAAACGATTACAAAATCACAAGTTGTGAGAGGGTCTGAACAAATCATCAGAATTATTCAGTTAAAACACGTACTGGGCAACAAAGTCATCTGAGAGAGAATTTAAACTTTAAGAACAGTACTAAAAGTACTACTAAGTCTTATTCTTTGTGGTGAAAAAAAGTTTTACCTAAAATGCCATAAAATAAGAAACAACAGATTAAAAATTTTAATAGAGTTAGTAGAGTGAACAGGATTTTTGTAACCACAACTTCCGTAAAAAACGGACATCACAAGAACAAAAAAAATAATAAAAATTTTAAAATGTTGCTTTGGAAAAATTATATGAAGTTAAAAATTAGTTGCAATATTTACAAAATATTCCAGGAGTGCTTTAAGTGTATAATAATGTAGCTTCTATGTTCCTACCAACAATGTAAAAGCATCGTTGATAACAAGTACAATAAAACGTCTTAACTACCCAAGCAAATATATATATGATAATTGAGGATTGGAACAATGCTACAATGATCCTGCTACATAAAAAAGGTTACATTGAGGATCTCAGGAACTAGAGACCTAACGGCATCCTATCAGTGATTTATAAAATCTTCACTAAAGTTTTTTCACACCGCTTGAAGGTGACACTAGACATGCTCAACCGAGAGAACAAGCTGGATTCAGGAGTGGCTACATCACTATAGATCATATCCACGTACTGAGAGTAATAATTGAAACAGCGAGGGAATATGAACTTCCATTATGCATGGCTTTTATTCATTATGAAAAGGCCTTTGATTCAGTGAAACCATCAGCAGTTACAATGGCTTTGAAACCTTGCGGTATTGAAGATGCATACACTAATATTATTAATAACATCTATGAAAATGCAAATGCAAAGATTCGGCCATTTGAGAATACAGCACCCATAAAAATTGGAAAGGGAGTGAGACAAGGTGACACCATATCTCCGAAGCTCTTTAACACCACATTGGAAAATGTCTTTCAATCACTGAACTGGGAAAACAAAGGGATAAAGATTAATGGAGATTATCTAACCCACCTTCGTTTTGCTGATGACATAGCCATTTTTACAACTATCCCATCAGAGCTGCAGAGTATGATCCCGGAACTTGCTGACAAGAGTAAAGAAGTGGGATTAAAATAGAACTTTCAGAAGACAAAAGTGATGCACAATGCTTTTACAAGAATTGAAGATTTATCGATTGATGGGGAAAAGCTGGAGATAACCAATACCCACATTTATCTTGAACAGCAGCTATCAAGTGAGGGTCACATTGATGAAGAAATTAATCGTGGTATAAAATTTGCCTGGAGAGCTTTTGGAAAAGAACAGTATAATTTTCAAGAGCAATATGCCATTATGTCTTAAAAGAAAAGTGTTTGATCAATGCATCCTTCCTGTGCTGACATATGGTGCAGAGACGTGGACCACAACTAAAAGAGACATATACAAAGACTGCAGCAACTCAAAGCAGCATGGAGAGGGTGCATGCTTGGTGTAACCAGGAGAGATAAGAAGAGGAACTCGTGGATCGGAAAAATGACAAGAATGGAAGACATCATGATCAGAGTAAAATCCCTGAAATGGCAATGGGCTGGACATATTACCAGAAGGACAGACCATCGATGGACAGCTGAAATTTTAGACTGGATTCCAAGGGACAGGAAAAGATCCAGAAGAAGACCACATGGAAGATGGGTGGATGAAATTCGAAAGTATGCGGGAGTAGCATGCAGGAGACGGGCACAAGACAGACCGTTGTGGATGAAACTTGGGGAGACCTTTGTCCAGCAGTGGATTGATAATGGTTGACAATGATGACGATGATGATATAGACAGACAGACAGACGTAGAGGAAACAAGGTACCTTGGCCCCTCTGAAAATGTTTCACTCATGTTTTTGGTTAAAATGTGAGGCTTTAATTTTTTGTTTTCTTCTATTTTCATTAATTTTCATTTTTTCTGGTGGATTTCAAAAACTTCCCTCTTTCGTCGCCTCCTCCTCCCCGAAAAAAATTCGATAATCGCCCCTCTATATGCATATAAAACTTAGGAAAACTGAATGTCATCTCTTGAAAATAAACAAATTACGGACACCTGTACAAGTCACCATACAGAGCTGTCTGTTTCTTATGTTATAGTAAATTCGTTCGGGAGGAGAAATCTTTTTACGTTGTAATGGGATGAATTCCTGATTCTCTGAATAGTTTTATTTCTATTTTTACTGTGCCTCTTTGAAAACTTCCTCGATTTTCCATTTAACAGCTGGACACACTATTTTTGCGATGCTGACAACTAACATGACATCGGCGAGAGACATTTCTTTCAGTTAAATTGTTCTGGACAAAAACGTAAATGCGTACTTAAATCTGTTCTATTCTTTTATGTATACCGGTCTTAAATGGCAGGAAGTAACAGCACACTTTCCGTTTCAACTTGAGGTAGGGTGAGGTGGTTTAGGATTTCATAGCTTTCTTTCCTGTTATTTTCAAATCTTTAAGAAGACAACTTATTTCTTTACCAACTTGTATCAAAGGGAAATAAAATGAGACGTATTTAGATTGTCAAGTGAGAGACACACAGAAAAATGGCTGTAATACTTGTGTTTTTAACTTTCAAATGAAATATTCGCTCGAAGAAAAGTATAAACTACAAAAAGAGAAACGATAAAAAACACTGCATTGAAAAGAGTAAAAAAGAAAACTAAAGCAAAAATGAAAATAAATAAAATAAAAATAAACTAAGGCCTCTACTCCAAAACCTCTACGAATGAAAAATACAGTATATCACTTCCAACTGATTTTATGTCACATTGAAGCAGAAATAAGCAGCTTTTTTTACCGCGTGATTAGACTAAATTGAAAGTTATGCATTTCTCGCAAGTGTATGAAGAAGTTTAGAAATGACATTCTCCAGATTTTTAACGAGTGTCCGAGAGGACAGCAGTGAAGGCAAGAAATCGTCTTAGAATCGATTAAGATGTTCACTAATCGTTCTTTCGTAAGTAAACAGTAAAAAACGCTGTTCTCTTTTACTATTTATTCTCTATTCTTCTAACTGTTTTGGTGAATCCGTGTTGAAATGAGTGAGCTACCAAGCAACAGAAATCAGTTTTAACTCTAAGAAGTAAAAGCTACATCTGTTACATTTTGTAAAAGGAAAACTGGAAAGTGCAGATAATGAACATTTTGATTAGAAATATATTTATGCAAAATTTTAACTGGAAGGAAAAATAAAGGTGTCGCTCACTCTTTTAACGTAACAACTCATGAACTCATGTAAAACAAATTAAAAAAAAAAAAAGCAATGTTAAACAGGAGTCATCGCTCTTTCCACGTTTATAAGTGAATCACGGAAAAATTCTCATCGGCCGAAACCGGGAATCGAACCCAGGTTCTTCCAGTTACGGGCCGGACATGCTACCACTGCGCGTAAATGGAAGACCCACTGTTCGATTCCCGGTGGCAGCCGATGAGAATTTTTCCGTGACTCACTGATAAACGTGGAAAGAGCTGTGACTTCTGTTTAATGTTCCTAATCCATGTCAATTGTGTGTATTAATTATTCATTCGCCTCTTAGTTATTTGTTCAGTTGCTGCTTACCATCTTTGGTGAATCCCCAGAATTGTGCGGGGCTCCAAGAAGCAACCTGCCGTGTGGTTTGACAGTTAGTTGTATGTGATTCTGGAGAATTCGAGGCCGCTGTGGCGCAGTGGTAGCATATCCGGCGCGTAACTGGAAGACCCTGAATTCGATTCCCGGTGGCGGCCGATGAGAATTTTTCCATTACTCACTTATAAACGTGGAAAGAGCGATGACTTTTGTTTGATGTTCCTAATCCACGTCAATTGTGTGTATTAAAAGCAACATTAGCTGTAACGACCCAAGTACCTTTCTGTCACTTTACGTATGAAGTAAATTTAGTCTTGGAATCCAGCAAGAGCTATCACAATCGTTCCGATTCGTTCCTTCTATGCACGAGCGGTTGCCGTTGTCCCTCTTTTTGCATGCATCTGAGGGAAGCTAATTTTTTCATCCAACAGGACCATACACGTAAACTAAGAGTTCAGACTTATCTCGTAACGAAAACAATAAACAGAGTTAATGGAAGCGCAATTGATCTAGCTTCGATGCTTACCATTCTGCCAGCGAATGAAGAAATTTTCTGCTGATATTTTTTTCTCCGCCGTTTGTTAACAACACGGGCTCACGCCATTCCTAAGAAAGCAGTTCTTTTACGCCAAACAGTGCTGTTTTACCTTTCTGAATCTCCAGGAGGCTTTAATCCTCATTCACTAGCCACGTTAAGAAGTTCGTTGGGTCTACTTTGAAGATTCGACTGCCCCCGGTTGCTTCATTCACCGACACAAAATGATATGCATCTACCAACAACAACATCGGAACACATTAGAAAAGTATTCATTAGCGTATACCGCTATTCTTATCGTAAACTCAACTTTGTCTACTTGTTTATTAAGATTGCTAATCCTTGGATTTTTGGAACCAACATGTCAGTGAACTTTATTGTCTCACGGACACTGCTGAAAATGACGCAAACACGAAACTTCGCGAATGAAAGTGAATACTAAAACATTTTTAGAATATTTACTCCGAAATGGTGTTAGAAAATCCTACGTTGACAATATGGTGGGGTGATTTAGAATAAGGACAGAAGTGTCAGTACTGCTTGTGAATCTAGTTTAGAATCGCAGGCAAGACATGAATATTTCATTCGTTTTTATGGAACTGTTTCTCTCCCTCCGCTGGAAACAGCAACTCAGATGCTTCCTTCTGGTGCCATCACCCACCTCACCCGAAAGCCGTGAACTGTGATTGTTTATTTTTCGAAGAAAGAATATGCCGAGCTTGTCTTGTCTCGGGGCCTACCAATTGGCGATCGTCACCTCTTAGCCGAATCCATCACCCAGCGTCCTGTTCTGGTCTCTCTACATCCGGTACATCGGGAGATCTCTGATGATATGCTGTGTGCTGCACTTAGTCGATGCGGCAGAGTAGTCGGCCCAGTGAAGACTCTCTCTCCTCTGATCCCGATGATAAACACATCTGTGGCTTCCGTAGAACTGCTCGCATCATATTCCCGTCGGAATAGTATTTCAACAAGTTTCCACGGTTCCTCGATGTTTGTTGCGGTAACGAGCGCCGCCGGATTGAGCTCCTCACCTCTGCTCATTGCTCACGCTGCAAGGCTTACGGCCATCAGCAGACTCATTGCACCCATGCAGAGCCAATGACTCCTGCAGCTCCAAGGCAGCATTCTACCTCTTCCTTCGTTTCTCCTGCCATTCCTCCGCCTGCGTCTGTACCTTCTCGACCCAGTTCTGCCGAAAATCTGATTAAAGTCTTCGATCAACACGCGTCTTCCGATGTTGCTTTCTCCACTCTGTCGGATTTTCCTCCGCTTGACTGCTTCTTGCCTTTCCGTGTTCTCTCTCCATCAGAGGACATCACGGCTGATCCTCAAGCTTCATTCACCGTCGGCACTTTTTCTCCCGGCGATGAGGTGGATCTTTCCTCTGATTCTACATCTCGTGTGCCATCGATCCACGGCAAACGTCGCTCTACTACCAGTACCGAGGCCCGCAGGAAAAAGAAGAAATCACCTTCTCCGACTGGCCGCCCACATCGTTCCACCCGTCCAGCAGGCTCCAAGTCTCCCCTGTCACGTTCTAGCTCTTCCTCTTCAAAGTCCAAGGGTCCTCTGCCGACGTTTGAAGATTTCTCGACTCTGCTTACCAATGCCTCTCTTCCTTCAGAACCTGTCTCCTTTGAAGATTTTTACGAGTTTCTCACTCATAAAACAAATCGGGAGGCTTCTCTCATCTTTTTACAGCAGTTTGAAGCAGTTCTTCCCGGGGTCTTCGACCAAGCAACCTCTATCCTCAAATTCCTCCGGCATAATGCCAAGCAACCCGACTACGTCTTGTGGTGTCGTGTTTTCATCAATCGCCTCGACACATTCCAGAAAGCTGCCATAGCTTCCCTTCATCCCACGCCGGACTTACCCATTCAAGATCGCCACCTTGAATTGTAGGGGGGGGGGGGTGCTAACCTCCTCGCTAACGCTCTCGTTCTGGAGTATCTCCCGCCTCTTGGGGCCGACTTATTCTTTCTACAAGAGACGAACTGCCACTCCTCAACGCTCTTTCATATGTAGTTGGCGCACTTGGGACTTCAGCTTCCGCCATGCTTTCCGTTACTGTGTGCACGGTGGTACAGCAGGAGTGCCAGTCTGCCATCTCCGCATGCCGTGAAAGCTCCTTCTATGCTACGTGGTCGCCAGTGACCCCGTGGTTCGCTCTTACACCAAGTCCGTTACATCTCACGGTGAGTTAAGACTCTGCATTAACTTTTTGATGTTCTTTTCGCACTGCGGTGCCCCGCCTGTGATCATTTTGTTCTTCCTTAAGCATTGCTCTGTTTGCATCACGTTGTAAATTTGCCATTACTCATTCAATGTACATATCATCGCTTTTATCAGTTTGTATCATACCTGTTCTTTTTTCTTTTTTTCTTTTTTTTTTTTTCTTTCAGATGATTCCATGTTGCTCGTTTCCTCTGTTTTGTTACATTAAAGCGATTCTGAAACCACCTATGGCCTTAATGCATGCACTGACCCTTCGACACATGCTTTCGACAAGGTTTCGAACCACATCGATAGGTATGCGCTTCCATTCAGTACATAATGCTGTGGTAAATAGCGTTCTCCAGGCTGCCGACATACCCACACATGCCCATCAGACTGTGGATCCCGGGTACTGGCCCCCGGTAATAAATAAGGGCGTCTTCCTCCCCCTTTCTACTTCGCTTCCGTGTCACTTTCCTATCGGGCACTCTAGCCCAAATCTCCTAGCTTCCAATTTCTAATGGCTGTTTAAGACCTGGGGTCAGACACTCCCTTCCTAAAATCCTCTACATATGATCTGATCTGATCTGACTGATGGATCGTGTATCTGAATTCATTAGTCCATAGGACCCGTTTCCATTGATCTACGGTCCACGATAAATTTTCTTTACACTATGTTAAACGACGAGTATCATTCCGAGTGGAGATGAAACGCTTATGAGTAGCCGTACGACCACGGTAACCCATGGAATGAAGTTCTCTGCGAATCGTACGTGTACATACCGAGGTTCCAGCATTTTTACTCACCTGTACACTGAGGTCTTGTGCATTACTCCGTCGATTAGCTGTAACGACTCTCCTGAGGCTTCGGCGTCCTCTATCACTGATTTTCTTTTGTCCGCCGGTACGTTTCGCTGCTTCAGGCACACCATGTGTCTTCCACTTATTCAGTACATCCAAAACAGTTGACTTGGGTATGTTTAAACGCCTCTCGGTTTCTCTTATGGACAACCCACTAATATAACACCTAACAATCTTTCCTTTCTCAAAGTGAGTTCTCTCCCACCGCAACATTTTCATTCAACCTCACAATGCGATTTGATCGCGGTCAGCTGCAGGCTTGTTTTTATACCGTTTGTAGCTGTACCGCGCTTCTTAACAACGCAGCTGATCCGTTCCTTTACTTTTAAAGGTGTGTCTGTTGACTTTTGTCAATATAGTGTATGTTGCGCGTTTTTCTCTGAAATGACGTAGTAAATAAATTTTTTTGTACTTATGTGTGAAAAGTGCCCGGGGGGGGGGGGGGCAAGCACTCTTATAAATTAATGAAGCTAAAGTTAACTACAGTTAGTCGTAGATTGTTAGACGACTTGGAGCCCAGTGTCATTAGTAGGTCCTACCCCTTTTTCTAATCTTGAAGGAGATACTAATACCGCTGTGTAGCCCTTCATCTCCACCTCCTTTTCCACAGGGTGTAGTGACACTTGCTTGAATGTCAAATTTGGTGGCACTTGCGTGCATGTCAAGGTCCTATGTTTGGGGATAGTTTTATGTTTTTGCAATTATACCCGAACAACACTGTCACCCATAGTTTGACTGATTTTAACTTTCCTTCACACTTTATCCAGGCTTAGGACTGGCAGCATCTATGCCGGCGTATTTAAAAGTTGTAGGCGATATTTGCCTTTCCTTTCTTTCTTGTTTTTGTTTTTTTTCTTATTATTATTTAATTTTTTTCTTTATAGATATTTTATTGCACTGTGTACTAGCCATGAGGGGTGAAAAGGTAAGCTGATGGGAAGGGTTTGTATGACCAAGACGTCTGTCCTAAGACTTGTCCAAACTGGATCAGCGAATCTCTAGAACTCTGCGACATTACGAAAGTACCCAAGATGTAAAGAAGTGCTTGAAGTCTTTAGCTTATGCTGCTAAATTAGGGTAAATTTTGAAAAAGCGAATGAATTTCAGTGAAGATTATGTTACAGGGAATATCTAATATTGTACGCAAGTGTCACTGTACGCAAGTGCCTCCAATTCATTCACAGACTGACACGATTCTCCCGCAGAGACATTCCGAAAACATTTACCTTAAAACTACCAACGATTTACTAGTATTGGTTCATATGTCAAAACAATGGGCAGACTTAGAAAAAGTGTCTACTCAAGGAGAGATAACCAATACCATTGCGCAGCAACGATCAGCGACCAAGTAAATAGAAAACAAGAAAGATGACACCGAATTTTCGGGTGTAATAAGCACGTCTTTTGAATCCGTTCTGACGCAAATTAAATTTATCAAAGCTATTCAAAGTCAATGGAACCGGTATGGAAAACAATAGATCTGACCAAAGAAAGAAGATTTTCAATCGGGTTTTTAATCCCTCAGATATTGCTGTAAACGGAATCGTGAGCTTCCGAACTCTTAGAAACAGAGATATCGACAAAATAAGATGTGACTTTACGTCCCCTAGTATGAAAACCATGCATTATTTTCGGAAGAAAGCGTTCTCAAAAGGTTTATCCGTATAAGCGGTATCGGTCGAGGAAAAAAATTAGTCGAGTTTTCAGGAGCCCAGATTTTGCAACAAATACTTCAGAAGCAGAAATTAACACATATGACCCCTGGTGGCTAAACCATTCTTTACCAAACATTAGAAATTACGTGAAAAATAATTTCCATCAATTCTTGTATGCGATACAGGAAGAATTTTTCAAATCAGAGCTTTAGGAGCAGAAATAACGCAGAAAACGTAATTTACCTTTGTGCCCCCCAGCGGAAAGTCTATGATTTACTTGAAAATTTTGAATTTATAGGAAAAACATTTCGCATCGGAAACACTATCCAACAAAGAAGGAATTTTTCAAATCGTTCTTTTAGAAGTAGAGATATTGACAAAAATAAGATGTACATCTACGCCCCCTGGCGTAAAAACTATGCATTTTTTCAAGAAGAAAATTTTCGTAAAAAGTTTGTCGACGTGAGTAATATCGGCCAACAAACGACTTTTTTTCAATCGAGATTTTAGAAGCTCATATTTTGCTGCAAATACAACAGAAGCGGAAATCAAGACTTACGCCACCTGGTGGCCAAACCATTTTTTACAAAAATTAGAAATTATGTGCAAACGATTTCCCATTAGGAGCTGTATGCGGTGCAGAAAGAATTTTTCAAATCGGAGATTTAGAAGCAGAGATATAGGGGTAAACGCAATTTACATTTACGCCTCCTAGCGGAAAGTCTATGAATTACTTGAAAATTTTGAAATTACATGAACCACATGTCACACTAGAAACACTATCCAACAAAGAAGGAATTTTTCAAATCGGACTCCTAGAAGTAGAGATATTGACAAAAATGAAATGTACATCTACGCCCCCTGGAGGAGAAACTGTGGAATATTTTAAGAAAATATTCCGAAAAAGTTTATCGATGTGAGTGGCATCAGCCCACGAAATAATTTTTTCATTCGATATTGTAGAAGCTCCAGTCTTATGGCAAATACATCAGAAGCAAAAAATTAACACTTACGCTCCCTGGTGGCCAAATTATTCTTTACCCAAAATTTGAAATTGTATGCAAAAGATTCTCCACCAGGAGATGTATCCGCTGAAGAAAAAAATTTTCAAATCGGAATTTTAGAAGAGTTATGGGGGAAATGTAATTCACTTTTACACCCCTAGCGGAAAAAATCTATGCGTAATCTGAAAAAGTAACTATATCTGAAATACTCTTCGACATAAATGGAATCGAAAGATAAAAAAAAATTTCAATCGGATGTTTAGAAGCAAATATGTGGAATAAAACGTATTTTTGAATTCGACATCATTTGCCTTTACGCCCTCTACCGGCGAAATTGTTCATCGCAAAAAAAAAAAAACGAAATGAAGGATCATCATTTGCATATTTCAAGCTTCCCGATGCAAAAAGAATTTTTCAAATCGGTTTAATAGTTGCAGAGATATCGTGGGTACAGACGGACGGACAAACCGATAACAGAAGCACGATCCTTTTTTACAAAAGACGTGCTAAAAATGATTATGTGGCCGTAGCATGTGTGTGCACATTTAAATTTTCAGAATGATTTTCATGGCAATTTAGTTGAAAATGTGGTCTTCAGGAGAGTCGTGATTTTTGTTTCTTGTTTAGTCAAAACCAAATTGATTGGACTTTTTGATCAAAGGGTATTAACCCCTCCCCACCCAACCCCCACCACCACCACCCCGAGCTTCTCCTTGGTGAGAGATTACTAGACTCCGCTGTTAGGATATTGCGCATATATAACCGTAAGTACGTGTGGGTATTAACTACATATATACGTTATATCTAACACTGGTCACAAAAACTTAGGGATATTGTATGAAATAAAGGATGTATGTATGTGACTCAAGTAACACGCATCAAAAAAACATTAGTAAAGCTACGAAACACAAGCGATAAAGAGGGCGTTTACAAAAACAATTTATTGTACAATTTTTTGCACACAGCAAAGTAGTACTGCAATATATATAGAAAAAACGGTAAATTTGGAGAATGTCCATACCTCTGGATTTCAGTGCCCGGTAACAGCACCTCTGCGTCAAAGAACGTCTTGCCACCTACGAGGCAATGACATTATTGATGTGTTTCTGGGACACTACGCCCCATATAATAGGCATTACATCACGGAGGTCAGCCAGTGTACTGGAGTATGGAACGTGCTTATCCAGAGGTCGCTGTACAGCGTGCCAAATGATCCCAATAGGATTAAGGTCAGGAGGCTTCGGAGGCACCTGTAACGATTCTATCCCATGATTTCCCAGCTCACGAGGCACGCTACAGGCGCGGTGACTTGTTACATTGTCACCACAGGAAACAGAATGCAGGTCCAATGGCAGTGTGAAACAGTGTTACAATTGGCACAAGGATTTCGTTTCGATGCACTGGGGCATTCATGTTGCCTTGAAAAACATACAAGGAAGTACGGCCATTAAAACACACCCCTGCCCAGACCAGATCTGACTGCCTCTGGTAAGGTTGGCTGGACTGCACATAGTGTGGTTGCACTCTTTCGTCAGATATCCTCCACACTTGTGCTCGTCGAGTATCAGGATAAAGAGCAAAACGGGATTCGTCTCTGAAAAGTACATGGTGCCACTCTGTATTTGGTGCCATGTACTCTTGGACCAACGTACGTCCTTGACGACGGTGAGCTGATGCCAATGCTATAGATACATCTCAGTGGCCTCCTTGGTCTAAGTCCGTACTCGTGAAGAAGTCTCTGCATCGTTTGAGTACATACTGTGACACCAGAATTAGCTCGAAGTGATTCTTCTTGGAGTTGGCTACTTCCCAGCAAAAACAATCTTGCTGGGCCAGCACTCAATCCAGCGCTGGCAGCCAACAATCCAGCGCTGGCAGCCAACAGCGGCCCAACACACTGGTGCCGATGCCCAGAAGTCAATAAAATGTCCCGGCGTCCAATACATGTGCTGACAGAACTTTATAGTGGTAATAGAAAAGGGTTTAATCAATGCATCTTTGCTGCTCTTACTTGTGAATCAAAAACATGGATGAGCCTTAACTAAAAAAGACATACACAGGGAAGCATGGGAAGATGCATTCTTGATGTAAGCAAAAAAGTTGGGGGAGAAAATAACTGTGAATAAGGAAAAGGGCAAGATTCATCAGATCAGAGTAAAGGCACTCGAGTGGCAATGTGCTGGACATATTGCTAGAAGAATTGGCCACCGATGGACGACTGTGATACCAGTCTGGATACCAACAGTTAGAAGACCACGTGGGAGATGGCTGGAGGAAATTTGAAGCATGCCGGGTGCATGGAAGGAAATTGTTCAAAGCAGAGTTATGAAAGAGACTTAGGAAGACCTTCATCTAGCATTGGCTTGAGAACGGTTACCGATGATGATGATATATCAGTAAGTAATCTTGAACTGTTTCCGTAATATATTTTGTTATTCAGTGTATTACGAAGGTTTAGGAGATTTTACAAGATTTTTTAGTGGGTCCAAATAAGGTCAGTCAGCTTGGAAATATTCGAAGAGATATCTAAGGCGGTAATCAGAGCTATGAAGTAAGGTGTAAAAAACGACAAAGCAGTTAACGTTTCAGAAAACGTTAGGTGCTTTTTATCGTTTTATGGGCCTACGCTGCAATAATGTACATTGTGATCTGCAAGGCACAATCGAGACATCTAAATCGCTTTATTGCCGAGGCCGAGGTGGCGTGTAGGAAACGCTGTCCCCTTCGTGCTAAGGGGAGAGGCTGGGACAGACACAGAGATCCACACTGCAAAAAAAATTCTGAAATTCACGGGCAAGTTTCCGTCATTTCTTTCGTGAATTAACGAAGCATATTTCAAATACAACCTTTTCCGTTAAATGACAGAAAGAAACCTGAGTTTCACGGATTTTTCGTACTACGGGAAAATTCTGAATTTTCAGAAACTTTTCCGTAAGTTTCTTCTATTTACGGTAAAGTACCGTTTTAGAGATATGTGTTAACGGAAAGTTCTGAATTTTCAAAAACCTTTCCGCAATTCCTTTCGTATTGTATATTAACGGAAAATCTCCGTCCTCACTTTTTCCGTATCCGTATGAAGAGAAATTACCGGTAATAGGAGCGACTGGTGAGAATTCTTGAGGTTTGATTAATTTTTAAATTTCAATCGTCTGTCGAATTTTAAAGTTCCGTAGCGAGATCAGATATTGTGGATAGCACATCGCATGGATTTTGTTTGTTGTGGCACACGATATTATATTTTTCAGATATTTCTTCTCCTTTCCCCTATTTGGTGCACCAGCTAATTATATTATATATTGTGTTAGTGTAAGAAACCGGGTATCTTATTGTACAGATGATTACCCGTCTGTGTATCAGTTTTTGGACAACTTAAGACAAAAGCTATTATAGCTATCAAGAGTAAATTTTGTATTTAGTTTTTGTTTTTTTGTTTTTTCGAAATAATACTTTTTCATCTTTTTTAAAGATAACTGAAAGTCATTATCAGTTTAAAAAAATCAAGTTGCAAAGCATTTTGTTGCTTCGAAAAATCACGATGAAAAATACTTAATTTGTGAAAAGTCCTCCTACAGAAAAAAAAAATTACAAACCTATTCACAAAAATAATAAGCTCCAATAGAAAATAAAATGAATAAACCACTCACATTAATGACAACAAAACAAAATTTCATCGTCGCGGAATTCGTTTTTTGATGTCCGTGACTCGGATTGCCGAGCGTTTGTGGATCAGTTGTTAAAGGTGCGAGTTACCTGCTAAGCCAGCTCTAACGACAGGGGCTCGATTCTGAACTCAGCGGAAGGATTATCTGGAGTAAGTGCTGTGTACAGGGTCGACTATTTCGCGGAATTTCATTTAAATACGGAAAAATATTTCTATTTCGCGGAATTTCAATTTAAATACGGAAAAACTTGAAATGGACTTTTTTGAAATAAACGGAATTTCTGTCTACAGAAAATCTGTGAAAATACGGAAGTTATAATAAACGGGCGCTTTTAAAAACGAAAATTTCTGGAAAACACCGATACCTACTGGCAACTTTGCTCCAAGTTATTTTGAGAAATTTTCCGTGAATTCACACCACTTATTTTTTATAGTGTAGGAAAAGAGAAGTCAGAGCTGGGGGGGATGATGATTTAAGAAGGAACCTTTGTCGGATCTTCCGGACCATGATAGCGAAGTGGAACGAAAGACTAGTTATTTATAAAATTAGCAGAGAGCAAATAGTTAAAAGAGAGAGCAAATAGTTAGGAAACAGAAAGAGCAGCGAGAGGACAAAAAAACAACAACAAAAAAACAGAAGCAAATAGTTTTTTAGTAAGTTAATTCTACGATAACCTACATAATACGTCTAAGCAAGTAATAAATTATTTGAAGTTACATCTTTCTCAACTAATCTTTTGCAAAATATATTCCACATCTCATTACAATG
Source organism: Macrothele yani (assembly GCA_039090855.1). Classification (NCBI taxonomy): domain Eukaryota; kingdom Metazoa; phylum Arthropoda; class Arachnida; order Araneae; family Macrothelidae; genus Macrothele; species Macrothele yani. Next base: position 64,329 of record JAYWMT010000215.1, on the reverse strand, counting down.
TGTTCAATAATTAAAATAAGAAATCTGTGATTGAAAATGCATAATCAAAAAAAAAAAAAATATTTCATTTTTCCTGTCCTTAATCCGATAGCTCAGGTGTTGATGACGCTAAGATTGCGCTGCACCAAAACCCTCCTTTCGCAAATCTCGGGGCTGCTCCTGTAGCGCAGTGGTCTAAGTGCTAGCTTCTGACTATTCATCCAAGATGGGTACGGGTTCGAACCCGGTAAGACATGGATGCTGTGTTTGTCTTAAGGCCCTGTCTCTCTCCCTTCTCTGGAACCAGTGGCCCTAAATCAGGGATGGGCGACTGCGTATAGGCCATCAAATTGCTCACCACGGTGGTCTTTACCTCCCCCCTCTCCCTCCAGGACCTGGGTATGCCCACGAACTGGTTTATTTTTCAGTAGTGATATAAAAATAATTTAGCATTATGTTACAAAAGCAGGTCAGTTCAAATGCCATTTGTGCAGGGCTGCGCCAAGGGCATTTGCCGCCCGGGTGCAAACCCAGATTTGCGGTTCCTTGTACGAGAATATTTTTCAATTTTTATTCATTTTTAGTTGAAATCAATATTTTTAGCAGCATCATTTTCTATCTCCCGTAAAGTAAGAGTTTTCATATTATATATATATATACGTTATATGAAAACTCTTACATATTGAAAACTCTTGCTTACGGTTTTAGATCGAAAAATTATGTCGTTTTTTTTTAAGTCCTCTGGGGTTTTCCTTCATATTGGCCCACTGTCATAGCGTTGCCACGCGTATCATGATACTGAAATCTTCAAAATTAAAAAAAAATCTAGAAAAAAAAATTGTTAGTTTTTTTGCCAGCGGTATCCGTTGCAGAACAAAACAATAAAAATTATTCTTTGATTTCAAGTCGGTTTCTATTGAATTATAAAATGAATACAAATCTTGAAGATGACAATCCGATTTTTGGCGTAAATGTGACAAGGATGGTAAGTTAGATAATATCCGAAAACTTGAAAAATTTTCATCGCATCGTCCTGGAGCGGGACTCGAACCCGCGTCTCCCAGAAAAACGCCCGGGTATGCTATCCACTACACCACCAAGAACGACCAAGTTTCAAGTTTCCGATCAATTTGAATTTATCCTTGTCACATTTACGCCAAAAATCGGATTGTCATCTTCAAAATTTTTATTATATGGCGTAATCCCGTATTTCTTTCATGATCTTTCATGATATATAATGAATATTTTTACTAGAAAATTAAAGATGCCACTTAGCATTACGATTTCTCACAGTAAAACGTTTTTATAATTTCTCCGAGTCATTAACATTAATTTGTCAACCGTAAAATTTGATTGAGGCATTCTGCCACCTCCAGAAGCTGGCGCCCGGATGCTTCGCCCCCATTGAACCCCCGCTTCGCGCGTCCGTGCATTTATGAATTTTACAGCTCCACGATATATCTACAGTATATCTACATGCTATATATTCCGCAATCCAAAAAAATTTGCCCTAGATCAGAAAAACTTGCCATTTGCTTATTCTCCGCGGCATCTAACAAGCTGGTCGATGTTTGATAAACTGCTTTGGATGCACATGCAGTAGTTATTCATCATATCAAACGCGGAATTCCCAGTTCCTTCTGTTTTAATTAAAACGCATTTGTATTTTGTTTCTTTTGTTGTTGTTTTTTTAAATCCACAGTAATCTTTTTCTGCGCGCATGTATGTGCGGTGAACTTTTTCTGCGTTCGTACTGTGTAGATTTCAGAATCTTATACCACCACGAGCTGCCATGCGCCTTACCAGATCATCATCATATCGTAATACCCACAGGAGATATCTGCATACTACTTCCCTTCCGAACCGAGAGTTGCTTTAATTTGTATCCACAAAACAAAAAATACAACGAGCGCAGAATTTGACAAGCAAACAGTGAAGTAACGAAACTTTCCCAGCGGTAATGTGTTCAGCTTTGGCATCCAGAATGAAAACAACACTAAACAAAGTAAATAAACTGTAGTAGGAAAAAAAGAATTAAAAAATCGCTCGTCCGCAGAGCTTGTGGCCTGGTGTAGATGTAGTCGACCAATGAAAGCACACAGATTGAGAATACTAAACTCCCATTGGTTGTTTCCAGAGCTAGTTCCTGCAGGAGCCTTGGTAACGGAATTGGCGCATTAAAATAATCACGTGATCCTATGTTCATGACGTCATCTCCCGTGGCAGGCACTCGATACCAGGCATATCTCGCCTGAAATATTAGTTGCCTCTGTGTTTCCGTCGTGCGGTTGAGGTTCTGCTATTCTCATTCTCTTTTGCTCTTACCGGGTGTAATTTTTTTTTTTACTGAAATAGAAAAGGATCAAAATTCAGGAAAGAGCTGTCTTCTTCTAACATCCATTCAAAAAGCAATCACTGACTGGGCTTTTTCCTAGCGGCGAGAGTGGCATACGGCAAATAAACGTGTACATTGCAACTGGCTGGCAGTAGAAAAGTGATGAACCGGGTATAATATCAATTCTTCAAAATCATTTGTTGGGGGACTTAAAAAAGGGTGATGCGGAATGTAAAATAGTCACATAAAATACATATATAAATATTCAAAAGTTAATCAGCATTTTACCTTTTGTATATGAAAAACTCGCACAATAACTTTGAAAATGCAGTGAAAATACCTATAGAACTAATAGCATAGAAATAACATGGAAATAAATAATTTAATGCATAGATAGATAGGTAAATATATAAATGGGCAAAAAATGAACACATGCATCATATTAAGTGACCAGAACATATGCGGGGAAACTTCCGTTTGTATCTCAAGTTAGATACTACAGTTGCAGATACTATTACGATGTTCAAACTGCAATAAACGAGAGAGAGAGCGTGTTCTTGTGGAGAGCCAAAGAGATTAAAAAGCATCAACAAAAAATTTTAGAACAGACAAGACAATAATTGTTCGCGGAACCCCAGGATTCCACAAAGTTAAAAAATAAGGGCATAAAAATAATAATCAAGTATGTCTACCGGAATGCAACTTCTAATATTATCCTAAATGAAGAAAGAGCAAAGTTTAAAATAAATAGAGGGATAAGACAAGGAGATATTATCTCGCCAAAGCTATTTGCATTAACGTTGTAGCAAATTAAATTGGTTAGAAAAGGGGATCAACATAAATGGAGTAAGGTTGAACAATTTAAGATTTGCAGAAGACTTAGTCCTCATTTCAGAAAACAAAATAGAATTAAAAGAAATGATAGAAGAACTAACAGCTTTATCAAAAGAAATTGGATTAGAAATCATTATTGATAAAACAAAAATAATGTCAAACCAAGTTAACAAAGCGAAACACAAGAAAATATTAGAATAAATGATAAAGAAGTAGAATATGTGGAAGAATACATAAACCTAGGAAAACCAATTACCACAAAGAAACCGGGAATTATGGAAGAAATTGACAGAAGAATAAAAATGGGGTGGACAGCTTTTGGGAAGTTAAAGAAGATTCTATGTAGTAAAATAAAGCCGGAAAACAGAGCAAAACTTTTCAATCAATGTATAATACCCATTATGACATATGGTACTGAAACCTGGCCTATCAAGGAAAACATCTTAGAAAAATTGCAAAAAAACATAACGTAAAATGGAAAGATACCTACTAAATATAAGACTTCAAGATAAAGCAAAGAATACAGATATAAGATCCAGAACAAAATTTTTAGACATAAATGAAAAGATACTCTTAAAATGGAAATGGACTGGCCATATAGCATGAATGGAAAATAATAGATGAACTAAAATACTGCAATAACAGAATGGGGACCATATAAAGGAAAGAGAGGAGTAGGAAGACTAGAGGGCAGATGGATGGATGATATAAACAAAACTGTAGGAAAGCTGTGGAATAGACAAGCCCAAGGCAGGAACATTTGGAAAGAGATGAGGGAGGCTTATAGCCTCAATTGGCTATAAAAAGGGTTGGAAGAAGAAGAAGAAAATAAGGGGCCGCGAGTGGCCTAGTGGGCAACGTTCGTGCCTGACACGGAAAGGACCTCAGGTTCGATCCCAGGCAGGTACGAACGCTCGATCCATTAAATATCCGCCGTGCTTCGGATGGGCACGTTAAGCCGTCGGACCCCGGGTACTGGCCCCCCGGTAATAAATAAGGGCGTCTTCATCCCCCTTTCTACTTCGCTTCCGTGTCACTTTCCTATCGGGCACTGTAGCCCAAATCTCCTAGCTTCCTATTTCTAAGGGTTGTTTAAGACCTGGGGTCAGATAATATCTTCCTAAAAGCCTCTACATATGATCAGATCAGATCAGAAGAAAATAAGAAAACTGCCTTGTAACGTTTTAAATCATAGTAGAAAACTGTGCTTTAAAATGTTGCAAGGCGCGATGAAAAATTGGCAACTGTTTTAAAGCGCCAGAAAACTGCCTGTAACGTTTTACAGCACAGTAATATTTTTAGGCATTTCTGAATTTCACTTGAAATACATTAATGTGTGTTTGGTGACTGTATAAGTAGTTAGCCCAAAGCCTTGCTTTTACTTAAGGAAGTCAGGCATCCAGTGATGTATTCAGGCATCTTCTCGGGAGTGCCCCCTTGAAAATCCATGAACGCCCCCCGTAGGTTTTGGAGTGACCTCCCCTTATATTTAGTCTAATTCTCTTTTGTTTGCGAATGAATATTTGGAGAAATGAATTACAAAAAGACCTGAGAAAATGAGGGAAAATATTATAATTAAAAAAAGCGCATCCACGTTGATCTCAGTAGCATTGAGATTATACTAAGTTTTGAATAATTTTTTTTGTTTCCAACACCAAAACTGAAACTGCCATCGATATGTATATTTACATTTTCTGAATCCGAGGAGCCAATGCAGCCACTAATGTATACAGTAACTCGAAAAAAAAAAAAAAAAATCCGTTGTTAATTAGAACCATAGATGACTTCACACACAATGTAAACTCTTTAAATAACATTTTTATTCAAAAGCGTAACTCTGAATTCAAAGTAGTTTCAAAAATATATATATACTCTAGGGCTAATTTTTTTGCTCTGGATGAGAATGCTTTTCCAGATTTGTTTATTAAACCGAACAATTGCTCCATATTAAAAATCTATTATGAAGTCCTACTAAAAATTCTTAATGCTTTCACTGGATAAAAAGCGGGTGGGCAGAAGAGCAGTTGATCTTGATCATATATGCAGGAGAGGGCAAACAAGAAAACCAGATATTGTTTCACAATTCTGTAAATTTTTGAAAGATTTTTTTTTTTTTTGACAGTTAAGTTTACTGTGGATTTGTAATCACCAACGGCATGCTGTTTGCACTGCAATACATCATCATATTTTGGATACTGGCATTCAGCTTTATTTCAGTCTTCTGCATGCCGACTTTCCACGTATACGGTTAAGCCTCAGTGTAGCTAACGTGACGTTAGTGCTTCCAATACAACAAAATATTTTCTACCTAATTTTTAACAATAGCAAATTATTAGAAATTGTTTCTACAAAAATTGTTTTTTTTTCCTGGTGGTCGGTGGTTTGCACTCTGTGACAAAAAGAAAATCCAGGCATTTCAAACGGTTAGTTAGTTGCTTTTTTTTTTTTTTTTACTACTGTGTGCCAATCTAAATAATCTAAAGGGGCTGAAACCAAGTGGCACGGGAATGGCTTACACCATACGTTTTCAGGTGACACTGTCCTTAATAATAAATAATCAAGAACACGCTTGTAGTAAGGCGAGAGCATTTTTGCCACTCCTAATGTTTTAGGGAGGATTTTCTCCAGCACAGCGTTATCTTACTAGCATCCTCAATAATATTTACCCCAACCCATAATGAAAACCGTGGTGCATTATTGAATTAAAGTAAAAGTATAACATTTTTACATTTTTAATCACTTGAATGCAGGGGGACTTCACTAAATTATTGGAGGGGGCAGGCGTGAAAAAATCAGATATCAGAGGGCCACGTCTTCCCCATTGTCAGGAGGAAAACGAAACAAGTTAGTAAAATCATGCAATGCATTGATTATGATACGTTTTGCAACATACCAGAAATCATTACTCAAGTTATCACTCAAGTTATGAGGATAATGGCTGTGGAATAAATCTCAGTCCTGTGCCCTGACCTTTGATTCCATTTCGATGATTTTCAACAGAACCGGTTCAGTATACCTCCGAAATAACATGATAAAGTTTTGTCACAATCGAAGCATTTTTACGTAAGTTATGACGCATAATGGCGATGGAAGTGATTCCGCTCCTATGTGCTGACCTTTGACCCCATTTCACCCATTTTCAATAGGGTTTGTCCCCAGGTGATCCCCTACCACACACAAAAATTTCATCGAAATCGAACCTTTTATACGTTAGTTATGACGCATAAGAGCAGTGGAATGGATCCCGCTCCTATGTCCTGACCCTTGACCCCATTTCGTTCACTTCCAATAGGGTTCCTTCCCAGGTGTTCCCCTACCACATACTAAAATTTCATCGAAACCGAACGATTTTTACGCGAGTTATCGTGCGGACGGACATACGCACACAACGCGTGACGTAATGAGGCAGATGGGAATCACGACAATCTGCTCAAAAAAGCGTGACGTCATAAAACTTTAATAGGATCCACACACAATGCGTTACGAAATGAGACAGATGGCCTGACCGCGCGCCAAAACCTCATTCGCGAGATTGTGACGTCATAAGATTTCTAAGCATGGGGACATTAATGGGACGACGCCATGACACCGAAAACGTAGTAATTCGGTGTGGTTATTTAACGCACTAAACGAATTTTCCTAAAGTCGAGATCAAGCTAAATCGATTTCTAGTACCAGAAAACGGTAGGTTAACAACTTTCATCAAAATCCTTAGAGCCGTTTTCAATTTTTTTTTTTTTTTTGATTGAAGGTTTAACGACCACCGTGAGCAACTCAAAATAAAATTTACATACATACAAGAATTTCTCCTTTAATAGTATGAGATAAAGGCGATGGAATGGATCCCGATCCTATGTCCTGACCTTTGACCCCATTTCGTCCATTTTCAATAGGGTTCGTCCCCAGGAGGTTCCCTACCACATACTGAAATTTCATCGAAATCGAACCATTTTTACGTGCGTTATGACGCATAAAGGCAATGGAATGCAACCCGCTCCTATGTCCTGACCTTTGAACCCACTTCACCCATTTTTAATAGGGTTTATTCCCAGGTGGTCCCCTTCAATATACTAAAATTTCATCGAAAATAAATAGATAAATAAAGGCACTAGAGATTATACATTTCTGTATTTTTATTTATTTTATTTTTGATAATTGTTAGAAACATTTATCACATATCACGAAAACATGTCAAACACAATACGGGGCTGGTAATCAAGTTTCATATCAAATGAGCAATGCTGAATAAGAGGAAAAGAAAGTTTTTACTTATTTTGTTACTTATTATTTTTTTAGAAATAAATCACTTTGGCCTAATAAGGTGGAGCTTAGTTCATCTTATAAAGAATAATACATTTCTATAAAGGAAAGAAATACATTTTTGCAATTAGCGCACCACACGATAGATAGCCTGAATAGCATGAGAAAACATTTTTTTTTCTCTATGGAAATATTTCAACTCACGCATTTTGAAAATGACATACAAAAACGAAAACTTATTTAATTAAACAGGACGAAAAACATTAGGTGGGCACTGCCACCCTAGTAAACATATTGGAGGGGCAAGATTCATCTTGCTTCTCCACCATCCTTCACCCATAGTCGGCACCTATGCTTGTATGTGTAGATTTCTTGGAACTTGCATTTGCGATATACGAGCACAAGATTTTTTCACTCTATTTAAAAAAAATATACGTAATAATGTATGTATAAGTAACAAAATTGTGATTATATAAATATATAAACAGTCAACAAGTTTCAGCCTCCTCAAAATAAGTAACTGACCCTCGGAGAAACTCTCTTAATGCAACGCTGCAAGCATCTACTTAAGGGCAAATCCACTGGATTGTTTAATTACAAGTTATATTATCAGAGACCCAAGTATATCTGTTGAGTCTTATCCAGTTGGCTAAGAAATCCTTCGTGGTTGTTGAGAATTTGACCACCACGTCATGAAATAAATCTCCAGTGCAGTGTCATGTAAGTGAAGTAAGCCTACAGTGGCTTACTTCGTGAATGAAACAAATCTGCCGCTACAAACAAAGAACATAAATATTGTTTATGCGATAGATAAAATTTTAACATTTTCGCGAAACCTCTCTGATCCATCAACAGTTTTCGTCAACAGGATCGCCGCTGATTATTGGACTGTCATCTCAGTATATGTGCGCCATTAAAAACGAAATCTGTTTCAGATTACAGAAATGTGTTTCATAAAATTAAGAAATTGGCGCAAGTAATTTTTTTTTTTAGATATTCACTGAACTTCAGGGTACCTTCGAGGGGCTTACGTAATGATAGCCCCCCGCAATCCACGAATTGCGAGGGGGCCCCACGTTTTAGAGGGTCTCCAGCCTTAGTAAAAAAAAAAAAGTAATAAAAAAAGTACTTTATTTTTTATTTATTTATTTATTTATTTTTTTTTTTTGCAGAAATTGTGCATTGAACTGGTTTAAGAATTAGCCGGAATATTTCACGGCTGCTTTGAACGAAGCATTAAAAAGAAAAGCCCGTTTTCGTAGTTTCTTTTTTCCTCCTTCACTAAATAAGCGAAACCGTTAGAAATCATTTTTGCGGTTTTAGTGTTAATAAAAACTGGATGACGTGAAAGCATTGGCGCACCCACTGGGAGAGGGGGTTGAAGGCATCCCCCAGGAGATTAAGAGTGACATACGCCACAAATTAAACATTAAAAAAATAATTATTTACATGTTCAGAAAATTATATATATATTGTATACACTGTGTGCGTATACAATGCATACACACACACACACACACACACTACACTGAAGAGCAATTTAATTAGAGATACCTGTCTAGTAACGTGTAGCACCACTTTTCGCCCTGATGACGGCGGCGATTCGTCTCGGCATGGACTCGACAAGACACCGGAAGCGTTGGGAAGCCATACGGATCCACGACACCAGAACAAGCTCCCACAGTTCACGAAGATTTGATGTAGGGGGGGGTCAGAGCTAGCTGGCCAAGGAAGCGAGGTCACGTCGGTGGAGTGTTCATCCAACCATTCGGATACAATTCGGGAGCGATGGCACGGTGCATTGTCTTGTTGCAGAATGAGGTCCCCAGTGAGATGTTGAAGACTCACAAACGGGAGCAAATGGTCGTCCAGGATATCGCGGTAACGTTTATTTGTGAGGGACGATGTCCCACGTACCAGGGGTTCCATTTCAGTCCACGTAAACAGTCCCCAGACGAGAATGCCACCCCCACCAGCTTGAAGAGTACCCTGCTGGCAAGAAGGATCCATCGCTTCATGTGGTCTGCGCCGTACTCGTATCCTGCCATCCGCATGTACCAACGTGAATATCAACTCATCAGTCCAGGCAACATTTTTCCACATCTCTAGAGTCCAGTGGCGATGTTCCCGCGCCCATGCTAATCTTTGCACCCTCTGATGTGCGGTCAGCAGCGGTACCCTCGTGGGACAATGGCTTCTGTACCCCATAGCGAGGAGATGGTTCTGGATGGTGTGGCTGCTTACACGTTTTTGTGCACCAGCATTAAATTGCCGAGTGATTTCTTGCACTGTGGCCCGTCTATCTGCTGTTACAACGCGAGCTAGCCGACGATGACCCCGTTCATCCACACGCTGTTGTCCACGGCAGTTGGCCCTTGCAGGGATGGTTTTACCGGATTCGATGTACTCACGGTGCACCCGTGACACAATGGCTCGTGAAAATCCCAGTGCCTGCACGTCTTTCAAGATGGAGTGACCCATTCGTCGGGCCCCGACAATTTGCCTACGATCAAATGCGCTTAGATCCTTCGTCTTACCCATACTGCGACCGACTCTTACTGATTCCTGTCGCATCACTCCTTATTGTCGGATCGCTGCATACGTCATGTCGTTTCCGTTTACAGGGCCGCCCACAGCGCCAGCTGTCTCTAATTCAATTGCTCTTCAGTATGTGTACGTATACTATATATACAGCCCCCTCCCTAGCAGGAATTCGTGGGTGCGCCACTGCAGGAAAGCGGCGGTTTCAGAGGACTCGATGCCCCTTTTCACCTACACATGCATATTAACAAGGGAATGTGAAAGAAATATCAGTTAAATGATTTAAATTTTTTTGTCAAAGTGGATACGTTGTTATGCATTATAGTTGTTTGCACATAACTACGCATCCTTGACAATATAAGGAACTAAGAAACGAAGCTTATCACTTTCTTAATTTTTTGTTAAATGGAAATTTTTTTCACTCTGCTCAAAACGTTTTTACATTAAGAGTGTGTATTCAAGAGTAAATAACTTAAACAGTTTTTTTGTACCACATTTCTTGATTGTTATTTACGTATCTGCTTACTTACATCTTATATTTTCCTATAAAACGACAAAGGTCGCTAGATACCGTCACACGACGGCTACGCGTTTTGTGTGTGTGACCGTTAGGCCTTTCAAAGAAGCTGACCTTGGTTCTCCGGAAGAATAAAATTTGCACGATATTATTAAATTTGTAGTACTTTCTATCGGTATAAGGCTGGGACTATCTTATTAAATTCATCGTGCACATTTGTGTCACATGCAGTAATTTTAGTTTTAGAGAAAATACCTGTAGCTTCTAAAGAATTTTAATTATTAAAACTTCGATACGAAACCTAGTTACTAATATGGAATTTAGAAACTTCAGTAATTGAAAGCCAACAGATTTTCGAAAAAGGACCTGGAAGGCACTTTTTTCCGAGGGGGCGAGTTTTCCAGTAGGCCACTGGTATCTACAAGCGTAAGTACCAGTGGCGTATCAATCCTACCTTTTCATTTTTTTACTAATTTTAAACCTACATTGGTCTCTGTCTTCGCTTGTAGGAAATTCGAGTCACTTTGGCATTTAAAAAATCCGTTTTTGCTTACAGAAGTCTTTAACTGCCAAAATTAACAAACGACGATGGAACTGCTATTCGTTATTTATGCTACTGCAATATATGTACCGCCCTATACTAACTGAAACAATATAATTTCTTTTGTTTGAACATTTGTCCCACTTTCGTAGCTCAGCGGAAAGAGTCGTCACCATAGCAACAACCGGGAAAGAAATATGACGTCACGCTTAGCTTTTCGTGTTTTCGGGCAGGTGTTCCATGAATGGGAACTACAAATTATGTCACCGTGTGACGTGACTTAACAACTGTATGATGCACAGAAGGTGAGTCAAAAGTTTCGCAATATTTGGATCACTTTATGTCTTCATACGTACCTTTACGACGAAAGCTGACTAGCATTCAAAGTATAGGCTATCGTGTTGCACCGTCTTTAGCCATCTGTCTGGTTACCCCACCCTCTGAAAATTCGTGGTCGTGTACAGAATCATTATATAAAGCATGGTACTAATGTTTACAGCTCTACGTCCTTTTTAACACTTTTGGGACCCCCCCCCCCCCCCCCCAAGCTCATTGACCTCGCGGACACTTCAAGGGGAACTTCCTGGAAGCACTGACAGACTCCAGCCGCCTAGAATATAATATCACGGAAGTTCGGGGTAGAGCCCCCTTCCCCCAACCAAGTGCACTTTGGATCCTTGGCTTACATGGAACGTTTTCACGAAATCCGTTTTGAGTTCCCAATTCAGTTCTCAATGTAGGCCCAGAAACGGCAATCTTTATAGGACCCCCCCCCCCCACCACCACCCCGTTTAAACTTTTGTAGCCAAGTTGCTGAAAGATGTGTGGCGGGGTTGCCGGTAAATTGCCACACCGGAACACTGCCACACATCACTGTTCCTGTGTGGCAGTTTAGAGTGAACCGTTTGTTCTGGGGGTATTTTTTCCGCTTTTCAGTTTTCAGGGGTATTTTCTCCTGGGGTATTTTTACCTACATCCAACGCTACTAGTTATACATCCAAATCCGCCACACCATTTCTTGAAAAAATGAAAAAAGAGACGGGTATCAAGTCTGTACCTCTTGCTCACATTCCTTCAAAGCCCCCTGTTGTGTCACCAATGGACTATTGTGCCTTCGGACTGATAAAAAAATCGCAGTAAGCGCAACCATACATGCAGCACCAAGAAACAAGACCAAATCCAGGAAGACTCCTACACCGGAATACTCCCACAAAGCTGCACTTTCTTTTACAAAACTCCCACACTCATATAACCGAGTGTAGCCTACACCTTCTCATATAACCGAATGTGCACGAATTGGATTTCGCTCGAAGATTTTGTCAGAGTGTAGGAGTTTTTCTAGTGGTACAAAACGAAATGTATAAGTTTTCCTTGTGACATAAACGAGTATGTAAGATCCTAATGACACAAAGGACATGTAAAATCTTTCCGACTCTTAAATCTTGAGTTATGAAATTGAATTTGAATCTTAATATTTGATATGACAGAACATCAATAAAAGCTAAAAAGTTAGTAAAATCATACAATGCATTGATTATGATAAGGCTTTCCAACATACCAGAAATCATAGGAAAATGCCTTGGTTTTGAGGAGACTAAACTATGATATAACGTTTAAGGTTCATATATCAAAATTAGATCTTTTTGTGCCCGTGTTACCAATTTCTATTATCAAGAGCTACCACACATAAGCCATTTTATAATAAAAAATCCCATCTAAATCGGGCAATTTTCACGGAAGTTATCGTGCGAAAATAATGGCTAACTAATCTCACGCATGCGCACTGCCCCAAAATGCTGACAAAAAACATTTTTGGCGGAACTGCTTCCAAAGTCGTGTGTTTCGTCGCAATAGAAGCATTTTTTCTGAAGTTATGAGAATTATGGCTTAGGAATAAATCTCGCTCCTGTGCCCTGACTTTTGACCCCATTTCGATGATATTCAACAGAACTGGTTCAGTATACCTCTGGAACAGCATGATACAGTTTTGTCGGAATCGAAGCATTTTTACGTAAGGTATGTTGCATAAGGGCGATTGAATGGATCTTGCTCCTGTGTTCGGACCTTTGACCCCATTTCGTCCATTTTCAATAGGGTTCGTTCCCAGTTGTTCCCTAACACATACTAAAATTTCATCGAAATCGAACCATTTTTACGCGAGTTATCGTGCGGACAGACAGCCACCCTTCTTCAACCTACGGTTGGAAAGCGTAAACAAAAAAGACTCAACGGATCAGTAATCGGGTGTTCACAAGGCATCTTAAGCCGCAGGCGTTTTTGGAAGATTTGAAGTTGAAACCTAAATATCGGGTACATGTAAACATGCAATAAAAGCTAGCTGAAGAAACTCAACACGCTAGTCTTCAGGCGTTTACGAGGTCCCCAGATCTAGGCCTTTTTAGAATTGTTTTAATCCGTTGCATGCTCGTATTCACAGCACAGGGTTTGCAATTTTTATTCATGCACCAAACATTAAGCACAAGACCCTAGGCCTGGGCCTTTTTAGAAATTTTAATCAGCGGTGCTCATATTTATGAGGTTTGCCGTTCGCATAACAAGTCATCCATGTTGTGCTTTTGCTTAGGCACTAAACTTTGATTCTAAGGCTCTAGGCTTGTGGCTTGGGGTCTTTTTTAGAAATGTTTAATGAGCTTAACATTGTTAACTTGTCTTTCTATGGAAATGCATAGAGCTCCGAGAATTAAAAATTGCTAAAGAGGCCTATTAATTGACGTGTCTATTAATTTACGTCTTGTGTCTGAATAAAAGTGCAATACTATAACCTTGACTTGTTCATGCCCTATGAATATGGGCGCGGCGGATGATTAAAAAAATGCACTAAAAATTCCAAAAAAAAAATGCCTTAAAAATTCTAAAAGGTCCTAAGGCCTCGTAAATACCTGACGACTAACCTTGTTGAGTCCCTTCTGCTAGCTTTTATTGCATGTTTACACATATACAATATTTAGGTTTTTAACTTCAAATCTTCGAAAAAGGCCCGCTGACTAGGTGCCTCAAAATATCCTGAAGACTGATTGGTTGAGTCCCTTTTTGTTAGTTTTTCCTGAATGTCATTACATATGATATATTAAAATCATAATTCAAGATTTAGTGAGTCGGAAAGCTTCTACATATTCCTTGTATCATTAGGATCTTACATACCCTTTTTATATCTCTAGGAAAACTACATTTCGTTTTGTGCCACTAGGAAAACTCTTACACGTTGACAAAATCTCCGTACGAAATGCAATTCAGATCAGATCATATGCAGAGGATTTTACCCAGGTCTTAAGCAACCATTAGAAATAGGAAGATAGGAGATTTGAGCGAGTGCCCGATAGGAAAGTGATACGGAAGCGAGGTAGAAAGGGGGAAGAAAACACCCTTATTTTTACCGGGGGGAGCCTGTACCCGGGGTCCGACGGCTTAACGTGCCCATCCGACGCACGGCGGGTATTTAGTGGTTCGAACGTTCGTGCCTGCCCAGGACCGAACCGGAGGTTACCTACATGGCAGTCACGAACGCTGACTACTAGGCCACCCGCGGCACGAAATGCAATTTGTGTACATTCCGTTATTTATATGAAAAAGTATAGAAGTTTTCCGCCAACCAACGAGAGATACCACTATGGAGGAAAACGTATTCTGGTATAGGGAGGAATGATGCTGGATGGCCGTACAAAAATTAAGATGCAACTTTTATGCTTGGGCTCAACAGCGTATACGATGTGAAGTCGCTCAGTATTTCACTTATATGCAGCGACAAATTCACACTATGAGGATTTATGTTGTAAACAATCGACTGAGCTCTTACAAATGAAGGTATCAGAAGTTTATTCAGATCACGTTTTATAATTACTTAATGTCCCGATGGCCCTGATTAAATGCGAGTTACTTTCATCGTTATCAAAATGTAAATCACTGCAAATCGTTTGCAAAGAGATATGTATCCTTTGGAGATTGTCCCTAAAATTACTCTGATAATTACTGGAACAGCTTTTAATACCCTCAGATAATAGGGGTTTGGAGCAGTGACAGGGGAAAGTTTGGAAACCGGCTTTGACATATAAATGCATTAGGGTAAACAGGCCTTCGATTTTGTAGCGTTTTCTTGCTCAGAGCGTTTTAGTTCCAGTAGAACTCATCCCTGCTGAATTTCTAGGAGACCCAATACCTTCAAACAAAGAAAACGAGCACCAGCAGTCTAAAGCACTTAATTTTTTTTTTCCATGCCTCACATTTTCTCGTGAATAAAAAGCTCTGCAAAGAAGAAAAAGGAGGTATTTGGGAAGATTAAAAATCTCGGCACTATAAAAATCGGAAGAAGAGCTAAAACTTGCTGGTGCTTTAGTACATCACGAATAAAAGTAGAAGTGCTTTTGGGGCGAAAGGAGGGGGATGTACGGGTGGGTGTGGAGGGAAACGAAATGAGGGAAAGAAGATAGTAAAAATGACTCAGGAGCTGTTATAGAGTCTGGTCCCGGTCTCTGTAATTGCTGGCGTAATTTAGAGAGCCCCCCCCCTCTCTTAAATTACCCTTAGTTCCCAAGTCATAAGATGAAGTCATACCGTCGTCTGAATGGGCGACTCTTCGCCAAGAGCGCCAGTCTTCTCCTGGGGGTAACTTGGCTGCTTCCCGACTTCCCCTGCCTCCTCCTCCTCCGCTAATTCCAGTTCTAAATTACTGTGCGACCGGATCCGCAGTTCATGCCATTTGCTGCCGCGATCACGAAACGTTTTCTAAATTAACGACGGTGTTTTGAGCAAATAAACTGCAACTTTCTCTCAGGTTTTATGGCAGACGGTCACCACAGACTGCGTACTTTTGCTTTCTGTTGCCAGTTTCCTTGAGCCAATTTTCACGAAGTTTCCATTTTTCTTTTTCCCTAGGCTGAAGTCGAAGGTTTTCTGCTATGTATAGAGTGGTTACTACTTCTGAACCCGCAAGGAATTCCAGTAATCATTTAACTGCCATGTCTCTTTTGTTAGAGCGCTGTTCTACGAACAAAGGCATAGTGTAGTTTACGCATGGTCGTTTTGCAAAATTATGGGTGTGCGTGTGGACGCAGCTGTTAAAAGGAGTATTTCGGTTATTCCGCGAAATGCCTGGTTAACGAGCAAAATAAACGCACCTTTGTTCGTTTTGGTTTCGGAGCAGTATTCAAAAGGCGTGAATCCCTTGGGCTCACAATGGCATAGAAATTGGTTAATTTTATATCGGTTTGCAGCGGAGTTACCACCAGAACTTAGTCGGCGGACCTCGTGGGGAATATTTAATTGAAGAATTCACTGAATAGATCGTAAAAACGCAGTTGTACAATGCGCACAGGGATGAATAAAAAAGTACTAAAACCACCGAACGGCGTTTGAAACAAACGAAATTATGCCAATGTGCCTCGGTATTCACGTCAAAAAGAAAGTAATGATGTTAACATTTAATTCGTTACATAGTACCCCAGGAACTTCTAGATACTTTCAAAACAACGGAGATGTGTTCGTTTCTGTAATTGAACTACCACCACCACAACTGATGAAAAATTCTACCCTCGCATCTGGAATATTTTGGGAACTGGAAATCCAACGAAAATGTTCTCATTCCCTCTTTTAAAGACAAAAATCACAGCAAATGCAAGACCACATTTGCCATCTACATAAAGAATTTAGCACCAGAAGAAGTGGAGAATATACTAAAAAACTTCGTGGCGCCGATATGCGACGAAAATGTTGATAAATATATACACTCAGTGGATAAAGCATTAGAGGAACAGCGTGTTCCGCCTCTAGCACAAATAATACTGCTGGGCCACTGATGGCCCAGCACTATGTTGCCGCTGCTCAGCCGTCAATAAAATGTCCCGGCAGCCACAACATGGGCCAGCAGTTGGCACCCCATCACCCAGCAAAAACACAAGTGCTGGGAAACTGCTGGCCACCAGCTGGCAGTGATGGGTCACTGCTGGCTGAAATCTGCCGCTCACGGCCCGGTAGTGGCCCGTTGGTGGCAGCGCTATCAGTTGGCGAGCCATTGATGGCCCTGCAGCATCGCCGTTAATTGTGGGCTTCCAAGCAAGTGCCACTAGTGGCCTGTTGCTGGCAACCAATGCAACCCCCAACAGCAGGTGGAAGCATCGGGACTGCGCAAGCGTAGAAGCAACACTTGCTGTGTCTCTCATGGTATCAGTTAGTTGAAGACGACGCTACCGCCATCGTGTTATTTTAGTGGATGTTAAGAAAGAAATCCATTTGTGGAGAGGCGAATTAATTTCCTAATGAAATTTTACGTCGACGAAGATATCAGATTAAGCCGTGAAATACTAGATTTCAGCCATGAAATACACCCACTCCATTCCCATGAATAACAATTCATGGAATGGAGTGATGAATAACAAGAAAAAATTTGAAACCGCTTGAAACACATATCCTTGAAAACCATTAAAATAGCGTTTGTTGGGAAAAAAAAAAAAAAAAGGATTATACGCGTACAAAATTTATTAATTATTTGAAAGAAAAAAAAAGCAACGCTATGTGGTGTACTCATCCATGGGTTGAATACACAAGACTGGGAGGAATTCGCTTCTAAAAATAGCGAGAAGTAAAATAAAATATCTTTTACTCTTTAAAACAAATGTAGCTTCGGACAACGGAAAGGAAAGACACAACGTTAAAAATGTAACAGAATGTGACATGAACCCGAGTAAATATATATTTATTCAACAATCTCTTTTCAAGACGGCAAGGACAGTACAAAACTTTGGAAAGCGACTCTAAGTATGTACACGCCTTGAAAATCAGTGAAGTTCCCTTAACGTAAAAAAGAAAAAAACTATCGTTACGTTGAAAAAATTAATTTATAAATTATATGAAACTGACTTTTATGAAAAATACCTCGCAATATTATGAAATGAAAAAGGGAAGCATTCAATTACAAATTGCATACCAAACAGATAGCTTCCAGCACGTGTCGGAGCGTGGTGAATTAGTCCGGTCGGTAGCGAGTGCGGCTTCCACGTAAACGGCCTAGGATCGAATCTAGTCAGATGCAAACGGCGTTTTTCCGGTCTGTCGAGAAAATTTGCTCAGCGCAGTGCGTTAATTCACAAGCTTCGTAAGGGTAGAAAAAAAAATTGTAGCTTTGGGAAACTGCGGTTATCCTTGCTTTTTTTATTATTATTATGGCTAATACTGGGAAATTGGCGGACAAGATTCGGCAAGCCACCAGTTACGTCACGTGGTTGCTGGCTGCCACTAACGGCCCACTAGCGGACCACATTAGGCTAGCCATCATTTCTGGCACGTGCTTGCAGGGCCACTGAAGGGCCACTTGTGGCAGCTACTGCCTGTGATGGACCACTATGGCCCTGTTGTGGCATATGACGACTGATGGGATGCCAACTGTTGGCCAGCTGTTGGCCTGAACTGCTGGCCCTTCTGTTGGCCGCCCGGACATTTTATTGACGGTTCGGCAGCGGCAACATAGTGCTGGGCCATTGCTGGCTGTGCTGGCTGCCAGCAATGGCCCACTGCTGGCCCAGCAAGACTTTTTTGCTGGGAAACAGATAGCTTCCAGCACATATCTGAGTGTAGTGAATTAGTCCGGTTGGTGGCGAGCGCGGCTTCCACGCAAACGGCCCAAGATCAAATCTAGTTCGATGCAAACGGGCGTTTTTCCGGTCTGTTGAGAAAATTTCCCCAGCTCAATGCGTTAATTCACAAGCTTCGTAAGGGTAGAAAAAAAAATTGTAGCTTTGGGAAACTGCGGTTATCCTTGCTTTTTTTATTATTATTATTATTATTATTATTATTATGGCTACTACTGGGAAATTGGCGTACAAGATTCGGCAAGCCACCAGTTACGTCACGTGGTTGCTGGCTGCCACTAACGGCCCACTAGCGGACCACATTAGGCTAGCCATCATTTCTGGCACGTGCTTGCAGTGCCACTGCAGGGCCATTTGTGGCAGCTACTGCCTGTGATGGACCACTGATGGCCCTGTTGTGGCATATGACAACTGATGGGGTGCCAACTGTTGGCCAGCTGTTGGCCTGAACTGCTGGCTTTTATGTTGGCCGCCCGGATATTTTATTGACGGTTCGGCAGCGGCAACATAGTGCTGGGCCAGCAAGACTGTTTTTGCTGGGCAGTTGTCATATTCCAGAACAGGGTCATCAGTTATCCATCACAGGCAGTGGCTGCCACAAGCGGCCTTTAAGCGGTACTGCAAGCACGCGCCATAAATGATGGCTATCCTAATTTGGTCCGCTAGTTTCCCGACAGTGGCACCCTGTAATCACGCGATGTAACTGATGGCTTGCCAAATCTTGTCCGTCAACTTCCCAGTAGTAGCCATAAAAAAAAAAAAAAAAAAAAAAGATAAGCGCAGTTTCGCGAAGGTCCATGTATTCTAGTATTTCACGGCTTAATCTGATATCTTCGTCGACATAAAATTTCATTAGGAAATTAATTCGCCTCTCCACATATGGATTTTTTCTTAACATCCACTAAAATAACACGATGGCGATAGCGTCATCTTCAACTAACTGGTACCATGAGAGACACAGCAAGTGTTTCTCCTGCGCATGCGCAGTCCCGTTGCTTCCACCTGCTGTTGGGGGGTTGCATTGGTTGCCAGCAACGGGCCACTAGTGGCACTTGCTTGGAGGCCCACAATTCACGGCGATGCTGCAGGGACATCAATGGCTCGCCAACTGATAGCGCTGCCACCAACAGACCACTACCGGGCCGTGAGCGGCAGATTTCAGCCAGCAGTGACCCATCACTGCCAGCTGGTGGCCAGCAGTTTCCCAGCATTTGTGTTTTTGCTGGGTAGTAGCGTAATTGAACGGGAATGTTTATTTTATGAAATGTAATGTAATGTAAATATCTTTTAATTGGTGAATTTTAATGAACATGTAAATAATTAAGAATCCTTACAGTTTTAGATTGTTTTAAAAGTAATCGTGGGAAACTTCTTAAGGATATAATTTTTGTGTTCGATTTGGGAGAGCCAGTAAGTCACCGGAAACTAGTTTATCGGCGACTTCCGGAGTGGACAACAAGCAGGATTTCGTGTATAGATAGCGACAATAGAAGAAGGCTTTTTTAGAGTTTTAAAGCCACTCATTAGGAAGGATTTCCGTCCTTCGGGGGCCAGCGGAGATGGAGACGCATTTGAGAAGGCGTCCGAACGAGGCTTGAGGCGCGTTTTGAGAACAGTTACAGACACATGAGGAGAACGCAACTTCTGAAGGTGGAATGATGACGTGTGTTGGGAAGAATGCTATACAGACAGTTGTAGGGCGAAGTTGAGAGAGATTTCGGAGCAAGGAGAGCTGTTGAGAAGGGGTGCGTAGTCTCCGCGCCCGACCGGTAAGCATGAACGTATAGCGAATAGTTATAGAACATAAGAGATGGTCTAATCACAGGTGACCCGGAGTAATCATTAATTAAGGAAAATCACGAAAATAAAGGATTTTATCAAACGTCAATTCGCTTCTGTTGAACGGACTATTACTACTCTATTGATGTTTACAGTGCTCAAGGAACCTTGCAATCTTCTGATTCTAACATACTTTGGTACCTAGCAAGAACAGTCTTGCTGGGCCAGCACTGGGCCATTGCTGGTAGCCAGCACTGCCAGCAATGGCCCATCACTATGTTTCCGCTGCAGAACCGTCAATAAAATGTCCGGGCGGCCAACAGCTGGCCAACAGTTGGCACCCCATCAGTTGTCATATGCCATAACAGGGCCATCAGTGGTCCATCACAGGCAGTAGCTGCCACAAGTGGCCCTGCAAGCACGTGCCAGAAATGATGGCTAGCCTAATGTGGTCCGCTAGTGTGCCGTTAGTGGCAGCCGGCAACCACGTGACGTAACTGGTGGCTTGCCGAATCTTGTCCGCCAATTTCCCAGTAGTAGTCATAATAATAAAAAAAAAAAAAAAAAAAAAAAAAGGATAACCGCAGTTTCCCAAAGCTACAATTTTTTTTATTTCTACCCTTACGAAGCTTGTGAATTAACGCACTGCGCTAGGGAAATTTTCTCAACAGATCGGAAAAAGACCAATTTGTATCTGAGTAGATTTGAAACTGGGCCGTTGGCGTGATGGCTGAGCTCTCTACCGACCGGACTAATTTGTCACGTTCGCGCATATGCTTAAAGCTGTCTGTTTGGTATGCAATGTGTAATTGAATGCTTCCCTCTTTCATTTTACAATATTGCGAAGTATTTTTCATAAAAGTGAGTTTCATATAATTGATAAATTAATTTTTTCAACGTAACGACAGTTTTTTTTTTTTTTTTACCTGAAGGGAACTTCACTCATTTTCAAGGCGTGTACATACTTAGAGTCGCTTTCCAAAGTTTTGTACTGTCCTTGCCGTCTTGAAAAGAGATTGTTGAATAAATATATATTTACCCGGGTTCATGTCACATTCTGTTACATTTTTAACGTTGTGTCTTTCCTTTACGTTGTCCGAAGCTACATTGGTTTTAAAGAGTAAAAGATATTTTATTTTACTTCTCGTTATTTTTAGAAGCGAATTCCTCCCAGTCTTGTGTATTCAACCCATGGATGAGTACACCACATAGCGTTGCTTTTTTTTTCCCCCCAACAAACGTTGTTTTAATGGTTTTTCAGGATATTTGTTTCAAGCGGTTTCAAAATTCTTCTTGTTTTTCATCCACTCCATTTAATGAATTGTTATTCACGGGAATGGAGTGGGTGTATTTCATGGCTGTAATCTAGTATTTCACGGCTTAATCTGATATCTTCGTCGACGTAAAATTTCATTAGGAAATTAATTCGCCTTCTCCACATATGGATGTTTTTCTTAACATCCACTAAAATAACACAATGGCGATAGCGTCGTCTTCAACTAACTGGTACCATGAGAGACACAGCAAGTGTTGCTTCTGCGCATGAGCAGTTCCGTTGCTTCCACCTGCTGTTGGGGGTTGCATTGGTTGCCAGCAACGGGCCACTAGTGGCACTTGCTTGGAGGCTCACAATTCACGGCGATGCTGCAGGGCCATCAATGGCTCGCCAACTGATAGCGCTGCCACCAACGGACCACTCCCGTGCCGTGAGCGGCAGATTTCAGCCAGCAGTGACCCATCACTGCCAGCTGGTGGCCAGCAGTTTCCCAGCACTTGTGTTTTTGCTGAGCACTTGTGTTTTTGCTGGGTAATTAAAGAAAGAGTTAAGCAGCACTGTTACAAGGCTCCCCAAATCATCACAGAGCCACCACTGCCTTCAACAGCGCCGACCTGGTACGACGGGATCACAACCTCATGCTGTCCATGCCACACCCTCCCGTCAACTCGGTACAGCTGAAACAGTGTTCATCTGCTCACACGACGCGGCGTCATTCAACAGAGGTCCAGTTTTGTTGTCTCCGGTACCAGGCGAGGCGTAATGTCTGATGACGAGCAGTTAACAGTGGCACACGAATACGGCGTCAGCTCTCGTAGTCCAGTGTATGCAACGTGCGCCATACCATTCGCTCGCTGACGCTGCTTGGGCCTCCGACACTTAACCCGGATGTGATTTGCGCCGCTGTTGACAAGCGGTCGGTCAGTACGAGCCTGGATCGTCTACGTCGACCCTTGTCATCAATGACGTGTGGTCGGCCATCGCTTGCTCTCTATACGTTGACGGCATAATCACGGTACACTTTTGATACGGTTGTCCACATTAAGGTTCTTACCACTTTGGCGATAGAATAATGATCCATCTGTCTTGTGCCGAGACTGCTCGAAACTTATGTTCGTCGATTGTGATACACTGTTGGGAAGATCAGATCAGATCATATGTAGAGGATTTTAGGAAGGGAGTGTCTGACCCCAGATCTTAAACAACCCTTTGAAATAGGAAGCTAGGAGATTTGGGCTAGAGTACCCGATAGGAAAGTGACACGGAAGCGCGGTAGAAAGGGGGAAGAAGACGCCCTTATTTATTACCGGGATGCCAGTACTCTGGGCCCGACGGCTTTACGTGCCCATCCGACGCAAGGCGGATATTTAGTGGTTCGAGCGTTCGTACCTGCCTTGGATCAAATTTGAGGTCTTCTCCATGGCAGTTTCGAACGCTGACCACTAGGCCACCAGCGGCCCATGTTTTTTGGGAAGATCAGATCATATGTAGAGGATTTTAGGAAGGGAGTGTCTGACCCCAGATCTTAAACAGCCCTTTGAAATAGGAAGCTAGGAGATTTGGGCTGGAGTGCCCGACAGGAAAGTGACACGGAAGCGAAGTAGAAAGGGGGAGGAAGACGCCCTTATCTATTACCGGGGGACCAGTACCTGGGGTCCGACGGCTTAACGTGTCCGTCCGACGCACGGCGGATATTTAGTGGTTCGAGCGTTCGTACCTGCCTGGGATCGAACCCGATTTCTTCTCCGTGGCAGTCACGAACGTTGACCACTAGGCCACCCGCGGCCCCTTTGTTTGGAAGGCGTGCTGTCCGCCCATTTATAGCCTGCGTTTGGTTTGGGTCTGTTCCACTCTGCGCGGGGTATGCCGACATCAACAGTGCCTTATCTCTGTTGCTTTGTCTACTGAGCTGCTAGCAAGTGTAAAGAAGTGGGATTAAAAGTGATCTTACGGAGAACAAAATCGATGTGCAATGCTTTTACAAGACCTGAAGATTTGGATTTGGAGGTTGATGGAACAAATCTAAAAGCAACTGTTGCCTACATTTATTTACCTTGGACAACAGATATCAAGCAAAGGTCACGTTAAACAAGAAATAAGCGCATAGAACTTGGCACAGTGCATTTGAAAAAAACAGTAAAATTTTCAAGAGCAATTTACCATTATGTCTTTTTTTAAAAAAGTGTTTAACCAATGCATACTCCCAGTTTCCTACTTTTCGATAAGACCAGGGGCGTACTGATAGTTCCCGCAACTCCCCCAGTGCGGGGTGGGGCTCATGGTTAAAATAGTCTGTAACCTGAATAAAACGTTTTTACAAAATATTTTGCGGAAACTTCATATAAAACTGATTAAAGAAATAGCTAGCAATTAAAGCAGCGTTTAATGAAGTTTTAAGAAAAAAAAGTATTTTTTCTCAGTAAATGCGTAAAATCTTTAGAAATAATTTTCGTTGCTTTAGTTCATAAAAACTGGATGACGAGAAAGCAACTATTCAAGAGAACTTGAGGCCCCTTGTAGTAGCCCTTTCTGTTACAAGGGGCCTCAAGTTCACAGCCCTTGCAATAGTTTTTATATATGTAGGTATATTAACAAGACAATGTGAAAAAAATATCAGTTCAGTGAGCGGAATTTTTATACCAATGAGAATAAAATGTTATGTATTCGTTCCGAATAAAATGAACTGAAAGGTGTTCTTCGCAGGAGCGAAAAATCAGAGACCTGTGTCATTTTTTTTTTTTTAATAACAGAATCAAAAGATATTTTTTTACTGAGCGCAAAACATTGTGGCATTATGTTAAGTGTGTTTTTTACATTCCAGAGTAAATAATTTAAGTACGTTTTTTTGTGCTACAGTTCTTAAACTTTACTTAGTTATTTGCTTACTTACTGTATGTTGTGACATTTAGTATAAATCTGAAAAGTTAAGACACTATATCACACGGCAGTTGTATGTTTTGCGTGTGCAATCGTGAGGCATTTTAAAAAGCATGCCTTCGTTCTTCAAAATAATAAATTTTGCATGATATAATTAACTTCGATGTAAGTATTTTGTAGTAATTTGAGTAATCTGTAACCAGTGCAATCATTTAAATTATAACGTACACACATTTGTGTTTCACGCAATAAAGTGGAATAATTTTGATTTTACGAAAAATACTCGTAAGCTCCTAAGATTTTGATTTATTAAAGCATTCGTGAAGCCTAGTTGATAATATGGAAGTTTAAATTTTGAGTAATTAAAAGCTAATAGATTTTCGTAAAAGTGCCTCGAAAACAGTTTTTGCGGGGGCCTCGAGTTTTTCCGGTACGCCACTGGATCAGAGAAATGTATCTAAACTATAATGAAAAATAAAAAAAAAACGTATAGATGCTGAGAACAACTTAAAGAAGCACGGAGTGATGATAGAAAAATAGGAAAAGGAACTCGTAGATCAGAAAAATGAAAACAGTTGATGATACGGTGATCAAAGTAAAGATCCTCAAGTGGCAATGGTGGACATATTGGTTGAAGGAGTGACTACCGTTTGACAACTGAAATACCTACACAAAGCCACCTTAAGAGTGTACTGCGATAAAAGGGTAGGGAAGTCTGATCACTGTCTCTTCGGTGAACCGAAGAACGGTATCAATCCGTGTTACATTATATAGAGGGCGAGGCAAAAGTTTTGCAATATTTGGAACACTTTATGTCTTCGAGCGTACCTTTACGACGAAAGCTGACTAGCATTCAAAGTATAGGCCATCGTGTTGCTCCGTCTTTAGCCATCTGTCTGCCAGTTCTTCGATTCCGCATCGGTACTAGTTTTTGTCCTCCGAGGCAAAGAACTCCTTCAGCCCAGCTGCCACCTCCCTCTGGTTGTTGAAGTACCGCCCTCGAAGGAAATGGGCCATGCACGGAAACAAGTAATAATCTAACAGGGCAAGGTTCGGACTATATGCTGGGTGTGTCATCAGTTCGATGCCCTCAAGTTCCCGGAGTTTTGCCCGTGTCGTTTGCGCCGTATGAGGCTGAGCGTTGTCCTGCTGTAGGAGAGAGCGCTTTCTGTTTACTAGTGCCAGGGATTTCAACTCCGAAACGGCAAACATCCGCTCCGTCTATTCAGAGTAGAGGTTGGCGTTGATGGTCCGACTGTCTGGAACAAATTCGTAATGGATTATCCCCTCGAAATTCCACCAGACGCATAGCATCACCTTGTGCTCGAAGCGCCCACGTTTGGAAACAGGTTCTAGAAGCAGGCCCGGGCTCGACCACTGCCGTTATGTGTTAGGATTACGGAAATAAACCCACTTTTTATCGCACGTAACAATTCTCTTGATGAAACGTACATCGCGCGGGTTTTCCAGGAGTTTCGTGCACACTTCCACTCGGCGGTTTGCTTCAGCTGGAGTCGGTTCGTGAGAGACAATGCAGCAGCTCCTGTAGACCTTGCCGAGGTCCTGTAGGTGGCGAACCACGGTAGTCTGTGATATGCCCAGCTCGCGTGATAATCTCCGAGTGCTGGTTGTCGGAGTTGTCTCTACAGCCGGCGCACGGCTTCCGAATCCGCGGTTCGCAGCCTACCTGACCTAGGCTGATCGTCGAGGTCTCTGTCACCTGAGCAAAATTTCTTGAATCAGCTAGTTGCGGTGCCGTGGTCCACGGAACCTTCCCCTTTCGCATGACAAATGTTTCGTTTTGCTTGAGCAGCGTTATGGCCGAGTTCAAATTCGTAAAGCAAAAGTTTTCTAATTAGCCGATTGTGGCTGTTCATCTTTTAGGCGTCCCAAGTCCCAGCCATAGACAGAACGACGACGTGCAATGCTGTTCACATCAACGACTACCCCGTTATATCCCTTTCGACTGACTGCAGTGCGCGACTTGAACTAGTTTAAACACGTGACATACCCTCCGCAGCACATGCGTTTATGCAAATATTGCAAAACTTTCGACTCACCCTCTGTACTACTGCTGTGTACAAGCAATTATTCCCGCACTGATCCCCATCACCACCCACAACCCAGGCAGAACTACGCTGAGCATTGAATTTAATCTTAATACCACAAGGAACTGAAAAACGTTAGACAGGGATCCGTTTCAAGAGAAGCAGTCTGGCTAGAATAGAATGGCAGTGTGGTGGGGAAAATCCGGGGTGTAGTCCTTGAAGAAATTCTTCACATACTGTTGCTTACCCCCCCTCGGGTTTTCCCGATTGTTAATTTATTGTCTCTATGTTGCAAATATTAAGAGAAGTCTTCCGCCCTTTCCTCTCTGTCCTAGTTACGGTCACTTCCCAGCTAGATAGTCAGCTGCCAAAAGTACGAGGCTCTTGAATGAATAACTTCTGATATTAAATTTATTTCTGAAAACGCTCTGACATTTTGAAAATTCGTCTTAGATAGCAATTTGGCCCCATAAACTGCTGAGAAAACGAAAAATAGATTCTGAGCAATAATTATATTACTTTTCGATCTAATCGGTAGGGACTGCTTGTGATAAGGGGAAGTGGCTGTTCCGTACCTTCCTCAGTAGTACACTCTTAAGTTGACTCGCAGATAGAAAAATACCCTGAAGAAGACTCCAAAAGATGTTTCAAGGTATCTATCTATCTATCTATCTATCTATCTATCTATCTATCTATCTATCTATCTATCTATCTATCTATCTAATTGTCTGTCTACCTTTCATCTCCTTAAACTAATAATTGCGAAAATGGTATTTTCTATTACACTCTTAAACATTCGCTCACAGGACTCCCTCCCTTTCCCATAATAGTACAACACTAAATTTAACAAAAAAATAATTTCACACACTCTTTGCAAAAACAACAACAACAAACAAAACAAGAAAGATGACACCGAATTTTCGGGTGTAATAAGCACGTCTTTTGAATCCGTCCTGACGCAAAGTAAATTTATCAAGGCTATTCAAAGTCAATGGAACCGGTATGGAAAACAATAGATCTGACGAAAGAAAGAAAATTTTCAATCGGGTTCTTAATCCCTCAGATATTGCTGTAAACGGAATCGTGAGCTTACGAACTCTTAGAAACAGAGATATCGACAAAAATAAGATGTGACTTTACGTCCCCTGGTGGGAAAACCATGCATTATTTTCGGAAGAAAGCGTTCTCAAAAGGTTTATCCGTATAAGCGGTATCGGTCGAGGAAAAAAATTAGTCGAGTTTTTCAAGAGCCCAGATTTTGCAACAAATACTTCAGAAGCAGAAATTAACACTTATGACACCTGGTGGCTAAACCATTCTTTACCAAACATTAGAAATTATGTGAAAAATATTTTCCATCAGGTCTTGTATGCGATACCGGAAGAATTTTTCAAATCAGAGCTTTAGGAGCGGAAATAACGCAGAAAAGACAATTTACCTTTGTGCCCCCTAGCGGAAAGTCTATGATATACTTGAAAATTTTGAATTTATAGGAAAAACATTTCGCATCGGAAACACTATCCAACAAAGAAGGAATTTTTCAAATCGTACTTTTAGAAGTAGAGATATTGACAAAAATAAGATGTACATGTACGCCCCCTGGCGTAAAAACCATGCATTTTCTCAAGAAGAAAATTTTCCTAAAAGGTTTGTCGACATGAGTAGTATCGGTCAACAAACGACTTTTTTTTCAATCGAGATTTTAGAAGCTTATATTTTGTTGCAAATACAACAGAAGCGGAAGTTAAGATTTACGCCCCCTGGTGGCCAAACTATTTTTTACAAAAATTAGAAATTATGTGCAAACGATTTCCCATCAGGACCTGTATCTGGTGCAGAAAGAATTTTTCAAATCGGAGATTTAGAAGCAGAGATATAGGGGGAAACGCAATTTAACTCTACGCCCCCTAGCGGAAAGTCAATGAATTACTTGAAAATTTTGAAATTATATGAAAAACATGTGACACGGAAAACACTATCCGAGAAAGAAGGAATTTTTCAAATCGGACTCCTAGAAGTAGAGATATTGACAAAAATTAGATGTACATCTACGCCCCCTGGCGGAGAAACTGTACAATATTTTATGAAGAAAATATTCCGAAAAGGTTTACCGATGGGAGTGCCATCAGTCCTCGAAAGAATTTTTTCGATCGATATTTTAGAAGCTCCGATTTTATGGCAAATACATCAGAAGCGAAAATTAACACTTACGCCCCCTGGTGGCGAAAGTATTCTTTACCAAAAATTTGAAATTATATGCAAAAGATTTTCCATCAGAAGATGTATCCGCCGAAGAAAAAATTTTCAAATCGGAGTTTTAGAAAAAGAGTTATCGGGTGAAATGTAATTTACTTTTACGCCCCCTAGCGGAAAATCTATGCGTAATTTGAAAAAGTAACTACATCTAAAATACTCTTCGACATAAATGGAATCGAAAGATATAAATTTTTTTCAATCGGATGTTTAGAAGCAAATATGTGGAATAAAACGTATTTTTGAATTCGACATCATCTGCATTTACGCCCTCTAGCGGCAAAATTATACATCGTAAAAAAAAAAAACGAAATAAAAGATCATCATTTACATATTTCAAGTTGGACTAATAGTTGCAGAGATATCGTGGGTACAGACGGACGGACAGACAAACCGATAACAGAAGCACGAGATTTTTTTACAAAAGACGTGCTAAAAACGAAGCACCCCGAGTAAATCGTTCGATCCTGATGAAACTTCGCATACAAGTACCTCAGGACCGAATATGCAAATGATTAAAAAATAATGGCTAGGCAGTAGAATGCCGTATGCGCTGGTCACACGTATGCGCTGGTCATCAGTGCCAAATGCAAATTGCGAATAAAACTGGCTCAGGACAGAAAGTCGTGGAAGAGACTTGCCGAGGATTGATATTAGTTGATGAAGATTAATACACCGGTGCTCAAAATTAAAAGATAATTGATATACATCACTCGAAGTATTTATGAGAAAATTCAATGAAAATTGGTCAAGAGGTTTATTATTATATTACTTATGTAACTTAAACTGAAGAAATTTCTAATTTATAATATGCCTGTTCTAATATCATAATATTGTAATTTACATAATAAAGTAATTCATGGAATAATATTTAAAGTCCTTTCTTTAAAATATGTGATGTCTTAATATAGGGTATGATCACCCGTTACAGCATGCAGCCCAAGCAATGGCTGTTCATATAGTTTATGGGAGTATTGATGAGGTCTTGAGGGATTAATAACCACCCCTCAACAAGAGCTTTTTTGAGTTCTTGAAATGATATAAGGCGAGCTCCGATACATCTCCCTAAAACATCCATACATGCTCAATGGAATGAGAACAGGGAATCCGGCAAATTTCTTCCTGTTCAAGAAAATAGTCGACCAAATGAGCTCGATGTGGACATTATCGTTCATAAGAATAAAATCTGGGCCAACGGATTCCTTGAATAGCCTGATATATGGGTTCAGGATCTCATGTCTGTACCTTATGGAAGTAACAGAGAGATGCGCACTCGTTCGTTATGATTCCTGTCCAGAGCATCACGCCACCGCCTCCAGAGCAGCCCCTTTTTCTAATCATAGAAGGAACGTTGCGGATCCCTGGTTCTCTCCAGATGAGAATACACTGGCGGATCCAGCCTGGGACAATTGGGGCTATCGCTTCCTCCCCCTTTAAAAATGAACAGACAAGAAATGTTTTGGATGTGAGGGCGGATAAATTTGCCAATAAAATTCAATTGAAACAAATTTTTATTAATATACAGTGGAACTTGGTTTATACATTTTTCAACGGGCCAAGTAAAATTAACGTATAATTGAAAATAACGTATTAACGAAACAGGGAAAATTTAACATTAAGGGCGATTCAGAATTTTGGGATTGGCCGTATTTTACGTATAAATGCGAAAAACGTATAAGTGAGAAACTTATCGAGATTCTACTGTAATATTTAAAAAAGTGTGACGTACTACAGAGGTGAAGCACCTGTCAAAGTGACAAATCTGCAGCGATACATTCCGTTGGTGTAGTTTACGGTTAGAACAAATGGCTCCGGAGCGAGGAGCCGCTGATACGATCAGTGTCACCGACAAAACTGTGTTTTCACAAAAGCCAACAACGAATTATGTTATATAAATGCAAAACTAATTGAAATGGTCGTGAGCAATAACAGGTTTTGCAGAGTCATATATTTCATATATACAGGGTGTCCATAAATGAAGTATACATCTTCAGTATGCTATTGAAAAAAAAACCCAAAAAGAACCCAATAAATAACAACTTACTTTTAATGTCAAAATACATGGTACCGTGAAAGTTATTATTATTTTTTTAATGTCAGTAGGTCTCCAAGTGTGCTCCGTTGGTTGCTCGCAGGATGTCTAAACGATAGTCCAGTTCCAATTACGTATGCTGCAGAATGTCAGGTGTAACAAGGAGGAAGGCTACAGTAATGCGTTCTTTGAGCTCAGTGATAGATGCAACCTCTTTCTTGTACACAACGTCTCTAATAAAGCCCCGAAGAAAAATCGCATGGGATAATATCAGGAGAACTGGGTAACCACGCCGTCGGACCCCCATGTCCAATCCAACACCCTGGAAAATGGTGGTCTAAAGATCGAGATTTTTCATTACATGAGACACCTGGCGCCATCTGTCATCTCGCTACGTCACTTGACGTTTAAAGTAAGTTATTTTTCTATCGTATTTCTTTTTAATAGCATACTGAAGTTGTATACTTCTTTATAGACACTCTCGTTTATACGCCCAATATATGTATATATATACACACACACACACACTTGCATACGTATATTGGCTCTTCTGTTCCCATGTTCTGCGGGTCAAATCGCCCCCTTCCCGTTCCTTTCTTTTGGAACAACTCCCCCTATCCCCACTTGTTCCAGTGTTCTGTATCCGTCTTTCTGAGAATACGTCACGAATCAATACTTAAGCTGACTCACGACTCATTTGTGAAAAGTACAGTCACCTACTGATCTGGACTATTGATGGCAACTCCACGTTAAAGCAGCTAGCTGGGAGTTAGTTAGAGGGTCACAAATAACTGGTCTTCTTGCATAAAGGCATTGCTCACGAAGTCTTCTACAACAGTTTGCCTTGAAACCCTCGCTCCTGTAACTCCTGATATAGCTGGAAAGATAGTTAGTTGCCTGGCGGACTTCTCTTTGTTCCGTCTGCAAGTCACACTCTTATAGCGATCGTCTGTAGCAGTTTTACCTCTGGTACGGTCTTGTCCTGGTCGACAACGAACATATCCTGTAAGATGAAAATGTCTCGAGAGAAATTTTGTAGAGCATTCAATGCTCTGGAAACTTGCGGCTGGGGTTGACCTCCTTCCATCCTACCAATCGTTCTCCACTGCTGAAAATCATCCACACCTCTCTATAATCATCTCGAAGTACCACTGAAGTGAAAGTAAGAGTTGCCTAGAACAGCTACACGATGCGAATAAACTCACGCGTCTTTCTATCGCAATACTATAATTGGCAGTGCCATAACTAACTTTTCATGTGCCCTGCGCAAGCTTTTATTTTTGGGCCTCTTAATTTTTTTTTGGGGGGGGGGGGGAGAAATAGTAAAACAAATGCAATAGAACAATGGTTACACAAGCAAGCAATATACAAAATCATTCATATGTTTTTATAAATGAAAATAATTATTTTCATCGCACTTTTCTGTCTTGCATTTCAGCAAATTCATTTATTATATCATCATAATCAATATCTTTAACGATATCATAATCGTTCTTGTCCTATAGTCGGTCTGAAGTAATTCTTAATTTTAACTTGCTAAAACTTCTCTCACCCTAGCAGTAGAAACGGAAAGAGTGAGAAATATTCGGAGAGAAACACTGATATTCGGATATGACTCAATTAATCCAAAATCATGAAGAGCCTGTATAATACCAAGCGGAATTGAAGATTTAATGTTTTGCGTTAGTGTCGAGGCACCAAGCTTTGAAATTCACATGTGAGCACGTACAGATTTCAAATCGTGGCTATACTTAACAGCGATATCTGCGGCCGCTATTCAAACTCGAACAGAGTCTGCTGATTCAACCATAGAGTATTAAGGACTTCAGTATCTACAACTTTTACGCTGCATGCAGGGCTAGTTCATCGACGCAATTTCTGTGCTTTCCCTGCTCAGTGACGTCACAGGTACGGATACTAAACCATGAACCAAATAAAACAGCCGACAAAGCGAAGAGGAGCGTGAGCGCCTGAAGACCACTTCTTTATTAACCATGACGGGAACTTTAAGCACCATTTTAAAAAGATTTTGGGCCGCATATGGCGTAGTGATCAACGTTCGTGACTGCTACGGAGGAACCTCAGGTTCGATCCCAGGCAGGTACGAACGCTCGAACCACTAAATATCCGCCGTGCGTCGGATGGACACGTTAAGCCGTCGGGCCCTGGGTACTGGCCCCCGGTAATAAATAATGGTGTCTTCCTCCTCTTTCTACCTCGCTTCCGTGTCACTTTCCTATCGGGCACTCTAGCCCAAATCTCCTAGCTTCCTTTTTCTAGGGGTTGTTTAAGACCTGGGGGTCAGACACTCCCTTTCTAAAATCCTCTACATATGATCTGATCTGATCTGGTCATTTAAAAAAGATGCTCTTCTAATCATGACTGGCAAATACAAGACTACTTAATGGCAAATATTTTTAACTGGAAGCAATGAAAAAAAGCGTTTTGTTTCCTCTCTACTGCCGATGACATTTTAGTTATCCCGTCACCTAAGTATTTTCACAACACAATTATTTTGTCAGTTCCATTTCAGGGCCCCCTTCGACCCGGGGCCTGTGCCTGTTCACCTATTGCACCTGCTTAGTCATGGCATTGCGAATTTGCATATTTCGGCTCACCTGCAGAAACAGTAAATATGGGATAGTCTTCTGCGTAGCGAAATTTACATGTCCGCCAGTTTTTAGTGCTTTTCTTCACATACATTAGCAGCTGTATACGTCTTTGTAGATTATCATTTAATTTTGAGGATCAGTGTAGATACGTACATAACTTTTACATGTGCACACACCCACACATAGTCCGTTTTAATTCAATGCACAAAATTTTTAATAAAGGCTGTAATACCAATGTTAAAAAATACCCGTTTTATCCAACAGGCTTTGCCGCACAATGGCATAAATTATTTCTGTATATAGGAAAAAATATTTTTCTACATTTTCTACACAGTCTGTTGCTATCTACTTGTTGTTTCCATTTTTCCCCTTTAGAAAAAAGTAGTTCTCAATGTGTGGCAGGAAACCAGATTGATTTCCTCTGGCAGGTGGTAAAGGACAGACTGTTTCCCTTTCTGGATACCTAACAGTATTTGACGCTACAAGTCTGTTAGGTACATGTCCAGTAAGTGCTACAAGAGTACCAGATTTTTGTTTCAAGAAAACGGTTAACGATAAAGACAAAGATGCTTTGGATATATTATTTTAAATACACCAGACTGTGAATACTCAAGAAACGCTTATACGTAGGAAACCCGTTTATTTTTGTGGTGTAATGTGCATAAAGACTCGCCAAGGTTTGTGGCGTATATTTTAACTTAACTTTAATTTTTAGTTCCTTTTCCTATGTAAATTTGAGTTTGTTCTCTTTTGCGCTTCCCAACTTAACATGATATCTTCTCTTTCACTTGAATGAGGTTTGACAGCACCCCTGAAGTCATTCTGTAAGTGATGTATGCATGTTGATAAAGACGAGAAAGGATATAAGTTTTTTGCGACGTAGTTGTTGGTGTGGGGATGTTGAATCGTTGCTGAGAGTATTACGCTTGTGGATTTATATTGTTGTTTGCGTCTGCATAACTATGTTGTAAAGGTGTGCCTGATATATACAGGGTGTTAGTAAACTGTTTTGACAAAGAAGAGGGGTGATAATACCCATGAAGACGAACAATATTTACAATGGAACCTAATGTCGCATTCCACTCTGAGTGTCAGAAAAGAGTAACTTCGAAATACGTCCAACAAGCACAAGTCATCACCTCAGACGTCATTTCTTTCGTGCCGGAGAAGTAGCACATCGCCAGAACATCACCGTCAAGCATTTACCGTATGCAAATTGCCAGAGAAAAGACGCAGCATCGACAGTTGCAGCTGATTGGCTGATCAAGGTGCATTAGACACTTCCTGAATGCCACATATCCCAGTGGGTTTAAGTCCGGTGAGCCTGTGGCATGGCCTCCACGCTCACCGGACTTAAACCCACTGGACTACTTCTTCTGGAGGCACATGGAATCGTTGGTGTACGAGACGCCTGTGGACTCCGTGGAAGATCTCGTCGCGAGAATCGTTGTGGCAGCGGACAGGATAAAAACGACACCAGGAGTCTTCGAGAGGGTGCGCCAATCTTTCATTCGCCGGTGTGAATTGTGCAACGGCACCCACTTTGAGCATCTGCTTTGAGTCTGTCCCTGATCTCCATAAATGGGATTGTGCAACTTATGATGTCCTTAATTCTCTTTATTTGCACTGTTGAAAGTTCAACTTGGACATTTAACTTTACTCTTTTCTGACACTAAGAGTGGAATGCGACCCTAGGTCCCATTGCAAATATTGTTCGTCTTGATGAGTACTATCACCCCTCTTCTTTTATCAAAACAGTTTACGAACACCCTGTATTGATTGATTAATAGTGTTGGATTAACGACGTCGGAATATATCATGCTTTCTTGAAGTTGGATGGAAATAAAAAGATTAGTAAGTACCAACCCTTGACATTCTTTAGAGCGAACGCCTATTTCATTATTGGTGAACTTGACATTTAACATATGTAGTGGTTAGAAACAATTAGAAATATATAGACATACACTACATGTTTTACTCTCCACTTGGAGGCTTTTTCATGGCAAAGGTAGACATTATGTCTACCTTTGCCTTGAAAAAGCCTTCCAGTTAAGAGTGAAACCTTGGCGAGTCTTTATGCCTATAATACCACAAAAATAAACGGATTTCCTGCCTATAAGCGTTTCTTGAAGCTTTGGTTAGCCAAACAATGACTTCTGACTCCGAAGATTGTGGCATTACAAATTCAATCATATGCTTTGCATTTCAAGTGTTTCCATGTTTCACAGTATGTGATGAGGATTCACACACACACACACAGATAACAGACACATTACACACGAGCAACTTGTGCAAAAATCACCTTCCCACGATGAAAGTGTAAAACTCACTACGCCAGAAATTAAACGATTATTTTATTAATCCCATTTTTAACGATGTACAAAATGTAAACTGTCAGATATCAGCGGTTAGTTAATGTGAATGTGCTATATTTGTGGGACTAATATATAATAGGTACTTCAATGAGAAGCATAGGCGGCGGAAGGCAGGGGGACGCGGGGGTCCATCTTAAAAATATGTGGTTCACATATAATTTACAGTTTTTTTTAACGATTTCTGGGATACCGTCACCATGCTTCGCAATTTTTTGGAAAACTCTTTATATACACTTTTGAAAATTGATTTCGCACAAATAATAGTGAAAAGTTAATTCAATGTTCTGTTTTTCTCCTTAAAAAGATCGTTAAAGAATTCTTTAAATTTTTTAAAACAATAACCAGGGCGGAGAAGGGGTCGCTCCTTCTCCCTGTGAGTTCTTTCTTTTTTTCCCCTAAGTCCCAATGTGTCTTACTCGAGATCAGAAAATCCATAAATATTTACATCTGAGAAATAAATAGCTGAACAAATGAACTCGAACTCAAATTAAGCAGTATACTACTTGTTGTGCACAGAGCAGAAATCTTTCTTGGTTTTTTGACACATAGGAGATAAAAGATTCTGGACGAATGTGGGTGCGTTTTCGGCTGTCATATTGCTAGGAAAACTGGCCGCGTTTGAGCAACTGTAATAATAGATATAATATCAAGGGGCAGGAAAAGAGACAGCACCATACCACGCGAAAGATGGAGCAGAGACATTAATGTCTTTGCACCATATGTGGATGAAATACGAAAGACTGCTAGAGTGACTTGGAAGAGACAGGTTCAAGACAGAAAGTTGCGAAAGGTACTTGGGGAGACCTTCATCTATCGACGTTGATGAAGATGATGATATGTACGAGTATATACTCATCTACCGACGTTGTTTTATTTCTCTTTCTCTCTCTCTCTCCTTACTTTTTTAAAATTATTTTCGCTCTCGGCGAAGTTGGACCCCCCCGGGAAATATTAGATTCCGCCGCCCATGATGAGAAGCACAGGGGAAGATTCCTTTGTTCGAAAGGAAGGACTCCATCTGCAAACAGACAGACTGTCGTCCGCAACACAATGTGTTTAGCGTTCACGAGACGTGCGGACAATCGTCGTACCTAAAAAAAGAGGATCAGACGGAGATAAACTGAAGAAAGATCACCTCTGTAACTAGTGGCACTTTGCATTGTGAAAGCCATAGATAAGCCGGTTTAACATTGGGCAAAGGCGACAGCGAGTCGCTGGATGGACATACATGTAACGAAAGTTTGTTCTGTATCCTTTAGTAACAAAGTACTGTGTTTGTACGACCTGAAAGACGTTAAGTGAGAGATTTTGGAATCATCCCCGGCGAAACAATCTTTCGTTAAACGTATAACACTGGAAATGTCATGTGATACACATAACACGAAATATATAAATATAAATTTCATCCTATGTAGCAAATTTGATGATATAAAAGTTGAAAAGTCGAAGAATTTCGTTAATAATCTTCAAATCTGTAATAGTAATTTCAATAATCCTACGATTTGTAATGAATTCTAAAGGAAATGTGATTGCCGCCCCGGTAGCACAATGAATGGACAGAAGAGTCCTCCCTCACAGGAAAACTCCCCCACATTCGGAAAAGTTCCCCACCTTTTTCAATCAGGGACCATGCACAAATTGCATTTGACGCAAAATATCGAACGTGGGGGAGATTTCCGAGGTCATCATTTCCATTTCCATGCTGTTTAAAACAAGATGCAGCCAAACAACGTGCACACATATGTGGGGGAAATTCCGGGCTCGGCATTTCATGATCATGATCATATGTAGAGGATTTTAGGAAGGGAGTGTCTGACCCCAGGTCTTAAACAACCCTTAGAAATAGGAAGCTAGGAGATTCGGGCTAGAGTGCCCGATAGGAAAGTGACACGGAAGCGAAGTAGAAAGGAGGAGGAAGACGCCCTTATTTATTACCGGGGGGCCAGTACCCAGGGTCCGACGACTTAACGTGCCCATCCGACGCACGGCGGATATTTAGTGGATCGAGCGTTCGTACCTGACTGGGATCGAACCTGAGGACCCTTCCGTGGCAGACACGAACGTTGCCCACTAGGCCACCCGCGGCAGGGCTCGGCATTTCAAACATTTATCGCTATTTATAGTAAAGAACTGTCTTCCAAGTAACTGGATGAGGTTGGGGAAATTTCCGAGTTAGTATTTCCACTCTTACCGTGTTTTCTTGAGAAAAACGGTCTTACAATCAGCAGGCTGACAAGGTGGGGAAAATTCCGGGGTCGGCATTTCGACTTTTAGGATGGGGCGGGGGAAATTTCGGTGTCATCATTTCTATTTTCATCCACTTTAAAACAGCATTCAGACGTACAAGTAGCACAAATCTGTGGGGGAAATTTTCGGGATCGTTATTCAAACCTTTATCGCTGTTTATAGTACTGCAAGTAGATGGATGAGGTGGGGGAAATTTGCGGGTTAGTATTTTGACTGTTACCGCGCTTTTTCGTGAAAAACGTTCTTACAATAAGCAGGCTGACAGGATAGGGGGAAATTCCGGGGTCGGCAAACTTTTATCGATGTTTATAGTAAGAAACCGTCTTGCAAGTAGCTGGATGAGGTGGAGGAAATTTCCGGGTTAGCATTTCCACTCTTACCGCGTTTTTTAATGGAAAACGGTCTTACAATAAGCAGGCTGACAGGATAGGGGGAAATTCCGCGGTCGGCATTTCGACTTTTACGATGGGGTGGGGGAAATTTCCGGTGTCATCATTTCTATTTTCATCCACTTTAAAACAAGATGCAGCTGTACAAGTAGAACAAATGTGTAGGGAAAATTTCCGAGGTCGGCATTTCAAACTTTTATCGCAGTTTATAGAAAAAACACTATCTTGCAAGTAGCTGGATGGGGTGGGGGAAATTTCCGGTGTCACCATTTCTATTTTTAGGCACTTAAAAACAAGATGCAGTCCTACAAGTAGCACAAATACGTGACATTTTTAACACCTTGTGATCTACCGACTTCATATTCATAACGTTTACATATCAAACATTATGTAAACTAGGCCTTTTATAAGATTATGTACTTAGGCATTTTTAACAGTTTTTGATCTATCGCCTTCATATTCACAACGTTTACACATCAAACATTATAACTAACAAACATTTTACTGGAATGGCCTGAAGCCTCGGTGTTTTGCAAGAATGTCGTGGTCAATGTGTTGCACATGCGCGACGCTACGAGCGCTCTACGGTGGGCTTCAGCACACCCAACTTTTCTTCGAGCCCCCCTCATCCTCTCCCCCACTTCACCACCACACCTTGCCAGAAGAAAATCTCTACGCAGTTAGAACGTAAGTCGAGGGCAGCCCTCTAAGATTTTAGGAAACTCAGATAAACGTATGTGAATGTTTCGTATTTATGAAATACTGTCGAAAAATTTCTGTCCACAGCGTTCAATTGAATCTACCGAAGTGCGTCGGAAAATCTTTCACTAAAAATCGCGGTAACAGTAGAAATACTAACCTGAAAATTCTACCCACCCTGTCAGCCTGCTTATTGTAAGACCATTTTCCATGAAATACTGTGGTAAAAGTGGAAATACTAACCAGGAAATTTCCCCCACCTCATCCAGCTACTTGCAAAATGGTTTCTTACTATAAACATCGATAAAAGTTTGAAATGCCGACCCCGGAATTTTCTCCCACCCTGTCAGCCTGCTGTAAGACACGTTTTCCAGTAAAAACCGCGGCGAGAATCGAAATACTAACCCGAAATTTCTCCCACCCAACCCTGCCAGTTGTAAACCGATTTTGACCCTAAACAACGGTAGAAGTTTAAAATGCCGACCCCGGAATCCCCCCCCCCCTGTCAGCCTCTCTTATTGTAAGAACTTTTTCACGAAAAAGCGCGGCAACAGGCAAAATACTAACCCGCAAATTTCCCCCACCTCATCCACTTACTTGCAGTACTATAAACAGCGATAAAAGTTTGAATGCCGACTCCGAAAATTTCCCCCACAGATTTGTGCTGCTTGAACGGTTGAATATTGTTTTAAAGTGGATGAAAATAGAAATGATGACACCGGAAATTTCCCCCACCCCATCCTAAAAGTCGAAATGCCGAACCCGGAATTTCCCCACCCTATCAGCCTGCTGATTGTAAGACCGTTTTTCACAAAAAAGCGCGGTAAGAGTGGAAATACTAACCCGGAAATTTCCCCCACCTCATCTAGCTACTTGGAAGACAGCTTTTTACTATAATGTTACAGAGACTTTATACAGGGTTTTAGGATTTCATATAAAATCTCAAGATGCAACTTTTATTCCATCTCGGTGTGCTCCATTTCCTTTGTCTTCACAAAGCGTGAGAGAAATTTCTCAGAGTCAGTTCCCCATTCGACACCGGATGCACGGTTATTTACTAAGACGACTTTTTGTCTATGCGTAGTATTTGCACTTTGTAAGTTGAATGGAGATTAACTCTATCGCGCCTCTTTTGATGCTCTTCGGGTTTCAATATCAATGGTGCCGACTAATGCACTAGCCCTCACATTTTTACTTTGAGGCTTAAGATTTACCGAAAGCGGTGTGGTTCTTTGTCTCGGAGAACATTAGGATATGCTTAAGGGCATTTTTTTTTTTTTTTTTTTTTTGGAGACAAGGGAAGGAGGCGAAACAGTTGTCTCTAAGTTTAGGTAGCGAGCGGTCACGAAAAGTACGACGAGGTAATTGCCCCAGGCGAGGCGCGGAAGGTCTTAGGTAGACCGAAAGGTCAGGAGATTCACGACAGCGCGAGAAATGATCGAAAGCGGGAGAGTTAGGAAATATAGCACAGCTTAACGGACAACCTTTGCAGGCAATTAAATAAAGAAAAGAATAAAAGTTTCTTAGACATATTTACGAATCGCAAGAATTATTTGCATACAATTATTATCATTTTGGTTATTACGTGTTAATCAATATCATCTTCAACTATATAAGACTTAGCAACTCAACCACGCAATGTTTATAAAGTTAACAACAAGAATAAAGTTAAGAAATAACTTGTTGACAATTGTCGCCCAACGTGGGGCAATTGTCAACAAGTTCTTTGTCTAAGCACTGGTTATGACTATTCGTCAGAGAAGGGTCCGGGTTTGAATCCCGGTGAGGTATGGATATTGTGTTTGTCTCACAGCACTGGTTCTCGCCCTTCCCTAGAACCAGTGGCCTTAAATTATGGACAGGGAACTGCTTATAGCTCATCGAGTTGCTCACGGTGGTCGTAAAGTCTTCAATAAAAAAAAAAATTGTGTCTGCGTGATCTTGAAGTGAGTCAGCAGTTTCAGAGAAGTGTAATAAAGATATTTGTGAAAATTAAAACTGTTCGTTAAATGAAATTATTAGAAACTGAGTAGATGCCCATAGTTAAGGAATAGTTAAAAAGGAGTAAAATAATTGCATAACTAATATATTTGAAGAAAGAAAACAGCCCACTTTGCCATGGATTTTACAGGGTTCTTTAAAAAAGAAACCCATAAAATCCATGACAAAACTAAACCAGATAGACCCAAACTCTGGTTGGGGCGCAAATACATTCATTAGGTCTCTTTCTCGCTTTCTTCTTGGCTGCAAAGCTGGTAATAACATTCTGAAAACCAAATTTCCATATATGGACAATTTCTATTGTTAATTTTTTTAATAATTGTAAAATATTCAATATTGATTAGATCATTTTTAGAAACAATTTTTGAAAAGGGAGGCCCTGTTACACAGGGGCCCCAGACCCAGGCCCTGCTGTGATCAGGCCCTGGATACGTGTCGGCCCAAGAAAGAGCAGAGAAAGACACATTCAAGCATACAATGGTGGAGGACAGCTTATAGCGCTCCCTGAATCACAGAGTTGGGAGACATTCTTCTATTTCATTCTGTTACATTAAAACTGAAAAGCGCCCATCTTGAAACGATTCCATCACACGCTGCGGAAGGTTTTCTTTTTCTTTTCTTCGGGGGAGGGGGGACAGAAGTCCGGGCACCGGTCTTTTGCACTCACTCCAATCTCTGATCTCTATCTGATAAGTCAGTTGCACTTATGAGAAGGGAGACAACAAAGAGATAGACTGCATTCACCCAGCCCTTGTTTACTAGAGGGGAAATGTGAAAACCAGTGAGTGGAACAAGGAGCTTCCAGCGTAAGATGCTCTCTGTTGGACAATGCTCTACCGACTCCCTGCAAAACAGTAGTATATCATTGCATTGTATCATTCTTCAGACAGAAAAATGAGTAGCAACAATGAAGTATTACTGTTAAGAAAGGGTAAAAAATTAGAAAACAAAGCGAAAAAGAAGAATAAACAAATTAAAATGAGAAAATACAAAAAATTAAAAAAGAAAATGGTATATCCTGGGAAACGCTAATAGACTCTATCGATTTTACCTAGTAGAAATCCAAGCTCATATGTTACACTTATACAGTATCTCGTACACTGCCGGACAATTGCTAAGGACGGACGACGATAGCAACGATAGCAACCATAAAATGAAAGGCAGGAAAATGTGGAAATTAGCATAAGTGCGGGATACAGTAAGACGTGTTGTGCGTATGCAAATTTTGGATTGCCGAACTTGTTCGTGACGTCATAGCGCTGATAAGAGATATAAAAATTTGACGCGTATTGACCGTTGTTGTTCAAACGCAAAGCTGAAAGGGAAAGAATCAATTGACGAACTTGCAATTTTCAGTATGTCTTCCCGACATCACCTAGATGATTTTACGCGTGGCCGTATTATTGGCAAGATTGAAGAAGGGCGAAAAATAACAGATGTTGCCAGGGAGTTCGACGTCAGCCACAGTGTTGTTTCAAGGCTTTGGAAATCATTTCAAACAAATGGAGAGTGTAGCAAACGTCACGGGGGAGGTCGTGTTCGCAGTACGACACCTGCAGAAGATCGGTACATAGTGCTATAAACAAAAGGACACCGGCGCAGCACAACTAGTGAGGTAGCAAATCAGTTTATGGCTGCTACTGGCAAGCGGATCTCCCGAAAAACTGTCGCCAGACGTTTGCATGAAGGAGGACTATACGCTCGCCGTCCTGTTGTGTGCATCCCATTGTCCAGACGTCACCGTACCGCCCGTTTGCAATGGGGCGATCAACATGGCAATTGGACTGATAACGACTGGTCTGCTGTCCTCTTCTCAGATGAGAGTAGATGCAGTCTATCGTCTGATTGTCGACGACAACTGATCTGGCGTGATGGTGGTACTGCATATTGTCCAGCAAACATACAGGAAAGGGACCTATATCCGACATGTAGTGTCATGGTATGGGCTGGCATCATGATCAATGGCCGTACGTCTCACTATATGCTTCCAACTGGGACTATGACTGGCCAACGATGCATTAATGATGATCTGCTACCTCATGTTCGCATGTTCCGTGGTGCTGTCGGTGATAGATTCATTTTCATGGACGACAACGAAACATGTCATCGAACAGTCGTTGTCCAGGAGTGTCTTGAGAGCGAGGATATTCAACGCCTCGTATGGCCAGCACGTTCTCCAGATCTGAATCCCATTGAAAATGTGTGGCATGCTTTGGGGAGGAGTCTTGCTGGTCGCCAATGCCCTCCAATAAACAAGGACATCCTCATCCGTGCACTGACAGAGGAATGGGATAAATTACCCCAACAGCTGCTTAATAATGTTGTGCAAAGCATGACACGACGTGTGGAATCTTGCATCGCCCTCCATGGTGGCCATATCCCGTATTGACATCTTACGCCGGAACGCCTGCGGACGGTAATTGCCTTTTTTTCACGTTTACGTATTCTGCACAAAATGGCCTGTTTGTCCCTTGAACACGCTCCAAAGCCTTCTGGATTTCAGAGCACAATAAATTGTCTTTCTTGTAATGTCCTGGCATTCTGACATTATTTTATTTCACTTGGCATCCAACCACACTTACTTTTTTATGCGCTATATAGCCGTTTATGATCCGTCCTTAGCAATTGTCCAG
The DNA here is from genome assembly GCA_039090855.1 of Macrothele yani. NCBI lineage: Eukaryota > Metazoa > Arthropoda > Arachnida > Araneae > Macrothelidae > Macrothele > Macrothele yani. The sequence continues at coordinate 20,503 of JAYWMT010000215.1, read as the reverse complement.
CAGTGTATGTATGTATATACGTATACATACTCTACGTACTTATGATTCTATAAGCTCAATTTTTCCTACAGCAGAAAACAAATTGGAGCAAGTCTCTGAGTGCAGTAATTTCTCTACCGTGGAGAAGCTCTGGGGGTTGGCCGTGGGGTGAGGTAAGGTGGAGTGGCTCTTGAGGGCGGTTAGCCCATGAACGGGAAAGGCTGCGAGGACAATTGACTCATTTCATAGTTTCTTGAGTGTAACAGACCAACACTCTGAAGTTCGAATATGTCTCGAAGATACAGGATATAAGAGGATGACTTCACCCATCTGATAGAGATTTTGCTCAGCCACTCAAACCATTAAACAGAAATCGGTAGATAGATATATCTAACTTCAAGTTTTTGTGCGGAAGTATAAGGTGATCCATTTAAACCAGTACCATGTGATTTACTTATAACTTTTTTATAAATAACAACAAAATCACACAGTAAGTTGAGAATTATACATGTGGTATTGGAGAATCATTTTATCAAAGCAAATGTTGGAATTGTCCTCCATTTTCTTGTAAACGCAGTTGAACACGCCGCACCATATTCAGTGATGTCTCATGTAGAGTACGAGCAGTAACATTGCCAATTTCAGTCGTGATTGTTTCACGCAATGCATCCAATGTTTTTGTATGGGTTTTGTAAACTCTATCCTTTAAGTAGCCCCATAAAAAAAAGTCAGGGGAAGTTAAGTCCGGAGATCGGGGAGGCCATATGTTTTTTGAAATTAATCTGTCATCAAAGAAGCTGGTTATGAGTTCCATCGAGACTTTCGATGTGTGACACGTAGCGCCATCCTGCTGAAAGTAGCCCTCTGTCAATTCAATGTCATCAAGTTGTTCCACAAATTCATTGAATATGCGGACATAAACGTTAGTGTCGACAGTCTCAGAGAAAAAAATGGGGCCAATAATTTTTGTAGACGAAACCGCACACCATAGACCAACCTTTTGCGAATGCATCGGTGTTTCACACATAACGTGTGGGTTTTCGGCAGCCCAGTATCTGCTGTTTTGCAAATTGACGTAGCCTGACAGATGAAACCAGGCTTCATCCGTAAACCATGTGATGGAGAGAATATCAGATCGCAAATTAAGAAAATTTTGAAACCATTTGCAGTAACTTACTCTCTTTCCCTTATCCGGTTCCTGTAGCTGATGGATTACGTGCACTTTAAATGGTCGAATATTCGCTTTTCTTGCTGCCCTTTGACAAGTTTCGTATGAATATCTTGTCTGTTGGCTTAATCTGCGCAACGATTTCGTCGGAGATTGAAGTAAACGTTGCCGAACATCGTCCACACGCGTTTGGGGCATCGGAGGGTGATGTTTACCGCTACCACTGAGAAGAGAACCGGTTTGCTCCTGTTTTTTTTGCCATCGACATAATTGTTGACTTGCTTGGCACTTTTCGAACTCCAAACTCTCTTCGAAATGCTCGTTGCGTTTTGATGACAGAATTGGTTACCCAATACGATTTCACTAAAAAAAACACGCTCTGGAACAGAGTACTGCATGTTTCCGAATGCACGCAAGTGAATGACAAAGCAACAATAAACAAATCACGAGCTGAGTTACAGTTACGGTTAACAATCTTCTTCACGGTGGCGGTTTTCATTCTCCAGGAGTTGCTGCTTCTATTGAAAAAAAGAAGTTCCTTGCGCGATCCCTTGCAAAAATGTAAGGTTTTTTCCGGGTACTGGTTTAAATGGATCACCCTGTATATGCCCCACACAAAAAATTGAAGTTATGCGCTACTTGTTACATCTGTTAATAGGGAAATAATTTTTAAAATTCTGTTTATACTGCATAGCAGCATTCATACCTAGTATATTTCACCTTATAAAATTTTCCCATTTGAGCTTTTGGTACCATTAAGAAACCGCTTGTGTGTGTGTGTGTGTGTGTGGATGTCTACTTCATTTTGAAGTTTTCTAGAACACATAGTTTTTTTTAAATTGTGAAACGTTTTATTAATTAATTCCACCCCCATTTTTTTAGTCATGTGAAGACAAGTCCACGAACACACTCGAGGCTTTAATAACAAACCGGCTTTTTCACGGGAATTTAGATTCCACAGATGTGCTACTCCATAGACACAACATGCTGATGCAGTAAAATATTTTCTAGATTTGTCCGCGGTTCGTTCCTGTTTTAAATTTGTCGCACAAGCTGATAACATTCCAGTCGTGTAGGTTTTGGTCCGAAGTAACAGTATATGTGCATAATTAACGCCGAGTCTTCGTGTGGGCATTTGTTTGCATTTAGCGTTTTTTAATCCGCTTAAAAAATAAAAATAAAAGGAACGATAAGCTGATAATAGACAAAGACGCAGAAAGCAGCAAGAGCAAACCGCCGATAGGATCGGAACTGCTGCTGCCACTGATACATGCCAGACATCCCGGCTGACATGGTTGCAAATTACTCTGACTCAGCACGGCGCAGGTAGTCGATCAACTCCGAACTGTGCTAGGCCACAGTACTCGATAAACGCCTGTTCCTATGCTCTCGTATTATTTTGACCTGCTGAAGTAGCTATGTGGAAAAACTGAAAACCGGTCGCACTGGTAATGGCGCGGCTCCCGTTCCGGCAGATAACTATATCAATCAAGCGTGAGTTTCTGTGTTTACAAATCAATTTAGTGGAAAGAGGCAATGAAAACGGCCGGGTGGATAATAAAAAAAGAAAACTATTTGAAGCTGTAGTGAGCTGAACCGTGTCTGCCCAGCGTTCTGCGCCCTTTTTTTTTTTTTTTGCGAAGATGACGCACCTGCTGCTTTTCACTCTTTTTTTCAAATGTTTTCCAGAATTTCATAAAAAAGCAACCCAAAGATAAGTGACTTGCAAGACCATCGCAAACAAATAAAAACAAGAAAAGAAGCGCTCCTGTTCAGAAAATCTTCGTCTTTCAGATATAATGAACTGACTTAACTCTGCAGTATCTATTTACAGATTAGGACTGGTACCCGAATCACAAAAGCCCAGCGGGAATTAAAAAAAAAAAAAAAAAAAAAGATGGCAAAAATAATGCAGCGTAAATTCGAAACGTGTGCGGAGTTTATTGTCCCCGCATTTTGTTAAAATAATAATAACAAAAAAAAGGTATTAGTGCCTTCAAGCACGTTACAATAAATGTCATTTGTTCTAGTCTTTCTTATTAATAATAATAATTAGCCTTCTGTTACCAGAAATATCGAAACTAAAGTTAGAACGATCCTGAAACATTGTTATTCTTATAAAAGGAAATTATTAATAATTCAACGAACTTTTGCTTTCTTCCTCTTTTGATTTTGACTTTACTGTAGTTAAATAAGTTCACTCTTTACGGGAGATCTATCCTCAAAAATTCGATGTGCTTATAATTTAGTCATACGAAATTTAAATAATTGTTTACATCAAATAGTGAATCTCTTTAGTCTGCATGTTAAAAAGATGATGAACGAGAGCTGAATAACATCGCATTTCAAGTAGAAAGGCATGATATGTTGAGAAATGTTTATTTATAAATCAGCTGTCATCGATGTACGAGGGCGGATCGAAAAGTAACGCACACTCTGCATTTTTTTTTTTTTTTTTTTTGAGCAACGATTTAATAGATAGGCAAAATAAAACATGTACACAGTGAAACTACATTTCTTAGCTGTTTTTCAACATAACAACCGAGACACTCAAGACATTTATCCCAGCGTGGTACCACCAGTTTTTAGTATACCTTGTTCATAAAAGTCCGTTTTCTGGGCTTATAGCCACACGCGGAGAACCGATTTGACTTCGTCAGCCAAATCGAAGAATTGGAAGACCAGGAATATTTTCAAGGGACCAAACAGATGAAAGTCCGAAGGGGCCAGGTCCGGACTGTACGGTGGCTGGAGCACTTCCCAGCCAAATTGCACAATTTTGTCGCGAACGTGTTGTGCAAGATGTGGGCGAGCGTTGTCATGAAGCTGTGATGACCTGCCAGGAGAATGCCGTTCTTTCGTTACTTTTCCGCATTCGTGATTCTTACTTTATCTTTACATTATCCATCACATTTTCGTAAATAAGATGGCTTCATTATTTCATGACAAGAGCTTTATTAAGCAATCCCATCAGAACATATATATACATTTATTTACAACTTGATTTTCACTTTCCGTGGGTGACCAACGAGCAGCGTCCATTCTGCATACTACCCACCCCGTGTCCTGCTCTCATCTCCCTTTTTTACAATTCTCTCTCCGAACATACGCCTTCGGGCACATCCAACCTTACCAACCTTGACGATTCTTCGAAGAACCCCTTCCCATCTCAATTTTTATATCGTCCGTGGCATCGTTTTACCCTTCTTGGAGCGTCGTGGTCACCCGGAAAAGAAATTTACATCATGAGTGGCATTACACAAGTTTTACATTTTGGAAGGATCATGACAGAAGCAGTCTGACATTTCCAGCGTCTCTGTTGGGTCTTTTGTCACGAAGGGCACTACGCAACTTTGTCAATGAGTCAGCGTAGGATTTGGCATTCACAGTGGTTTCCGTTGGGTGAAACTCCACCAGGAGAACGCCATGAGGAATTTTTGTGCAGATTGGGTTACTCTGAATTTTTTGGGTGGCGGGGAGTCGGGATATTTCAACACCATACTGGCTTTCTTTGTTTCGGGAATGTAGTGGTACGCCCAGGACTCATCTCCCGTCACTACACCTGCCAGAAATTCATGTCCTTCTGCGTAACGCATCAAGTGATGCAAGGATGACATATTTCTCTGTCCCTTTTGGTCGTCTGTGAAGTTCTTGGGCACCCATCGCGCACTGACCTTGCGAAACTGCAATTTGTCATGCACAATATCGTACGATACCGTACGAAAAGTTGAACTTCTGTGCCAATGTGCGATGATGGATCCGCCGGTCACTCAGAATTGCCTGTTCACAGTAGCAGGTGAGGACGCGGTTACAGGTCGACCGGAAAGTGGTGAATCGGCAAGGTTGCCACGGCCCTCTGCAAAGGGATTGCACAATCTGGAGATGTTGCTGCGGTCCAGTCAATCACCACCATACACTTCAACCATTTCTTTGTGAATTTCCGTCGGAGTTTTCTCCTTACCCCTCAAAAATCGGACTTCACAGCGTTGCTCTTCATTCGTAGACGACGCTAACAAATGCGATATCTTTGTGCCCGTCGTTCGCACTATCTTCCACCACGGCGACACCTGATCCGGAAGAACCGGTCTGTAGCGTGATATTCAGACTTGTTGTCTGCCAAACTACAACCTGCTACTTGCTACCTGCAAAGACAAAAGAATTGCTGTGCGTTACTTTTCGATCCTCCCTAGTATTACCTCGGAAATACTTCAATACGAAAATCGATATGTCACACCAATAGCATACCAGATGTGATGTTCCATAACAGAGGCGTAACTAAGCATTTCTGGGCCCAGGGCAAATCATAAAATATTGCTCCTCCCATCTGTTTGTACACATATACAGGGTGCATAGGAAAGTCCCTTTAGCCTGGAATAACTTGCGAACGGAGAGAAGTACAGTTATGCAAGTGAGATAGCCGTATAGTAAAGCGACTACACCCGATAGAATGCAACCAATAGCAGCGCCCCTAGTGGCGAAATGCTGAAGTTAGCCATTGCAAACCGAAATCGAAAAGAAATAAAGCGAAATTTCCCATTACAAAGTTGTAGAGCATCAATTAATTAGTACAAAACGACATTTGTTTCACATTTCACAAATGTAGCCGTATGGAAATGCAGATTATGACGTTGCACCGTACCTACGATATAAAAACCAGTAGCAGGATGTATCCTGATCAGAAGTTTAGGTCTACGTACGCTGTGTGAGGATGGCGAGCTTGGATTTCTGGGGTTACGTAAAAAATCAGGTGTATGCAATAGCGCCTACAAGTCTGCTAGATCTACGTCGTCATGTTACAGATGCTTGAAATAGTGTGACACCTTCCATGCTGAGGAATGTGCATGCAGAGTTGCTTTCACGAATACAAATGTGTATCGTGGGCAATGGCGAACTTTTCGAACATACTCGACATTAACTTTTTATCACTGTGCGCCAGTTTGCGTTTTTGTTTTGTCTGACGTCATCAAACTGTATTGACATACTGTACGTACGCATTTATGCAATAAATTGTGTGTATTTGTTCCTTTCAAACTTTCACACAAAAGGTCGCGCATCGATTTCGGACATTTTAGGGTATTCAGGCGACAATTTTATCTTATCCGTGTGAAACAAATGTCGTTTTGTACTAATTAATTGATGCTCTACAACTTTGTAATTGGGAATTTTGGCTCTATCTCTTTTCGTTTTCGATTTGCAATGGCTAACTTCCGCATTTCGCCACTAGGGGCGCTGCTATTGGTTGCATTCGATCGGGCGTAGTCGTTTTACTATACCGTTATCTCACTTGCATAACTGTACCTCTCTAAGTTCGCCAGTTATTCCAGGCTAAAGAGACTTCCCAAGGCACCCTGTATATACATTCAGTAGACAAAACATTAGAGATAGGGGTGATGGGCAGTTGACATAGACATCCACAGCTCAGAGTGGGGCAGACCCAAACCGAACGCAAGCGATAAATACGCGGACAGCACGTCTTCCCAACAGTGTATCACAATCGACGAACATCGGTAAACATGCGATCTGAGCGACTTTGTTCGTGAACGCATTGTCGGGAGTAACGCATTGTAGGGTGTTCCGTGAGTATACCATTGACGGACGTACCAGCGCCCAGAGCGCAAGTGGTGGCCGACCACATGCCATTTATGACCGGGATTGACGTAGACTATTGAGGCTTGCACAGACCTACCGCTTATCAGCAGAGTCGCAATTCACATCCAGATTGTTAAATGCCGAAGTCCCAAGCAGCGTCAACGAGCGAACGGTACAGCCCACGCTGTGTCACTGTTGACTGCTGGTCTTTGGAAATTGTACCTCGCCTGGTGCCGGAAACATTAAAACTGGGCCTCTGCACAGTGGCGCCGTTTCGTGTGGTCAGATGAATCCCGTTTTCAGCTGTACTGAGATGATGGAAGAGTGCAGGTGTGGCATCGACAGCATGAGGCCATGACCCCGTCGTCCCAGTTCCGCACTGTTCAAGGCGGTGGTGGCTCTGTGATGGCTTGGTTAACCATCTCGTGGTACACATTAGGTTCCTTAGTGTGTCTGGAGAGGTCCTTAACCGCTGCGCCCTACCAGCATGTGCTGGCTGATCACCTACACGCTTTCATGGCCTTCGCGCATCCTGCGGACGATCAACTGTTTCATAAGGACAATGCGCCGTTCCACCGGGTCACAACTACCCAGGCACGGCTCGAGGAACACTCATCTGAGTTTGGAATCATCCAGTGGCACCCCCACCCCCAAGGTCACACACACACACACACACACACACACACGCACACACGCGCACACGCACACACACACACACGCGCACACACACACACAGTTGTATCAGAATAATATGACGACCACCGGAATCACAGTGTACCCGCCCAGGCGCGTCACGTAACAGGGTCGATCAAACGGAGATATGTGCAGCCAGCCAGGACAGATGAGCCATAGTGCGTTACGTGAGCACAATGGGCAGAGGTATTGATTTGACGGACGTTCAATCGGCTACCGCGCTAAGAGTGGAGGCATCTCAGAAACAACAGACTTCGTGGGCTGTTTGCCAGGTGCTGTGGTATGGGTGTACCAAAAATGGACCGCTGGCACACCGAGTATCTCCCGACGTGTAGCCCCAAAGGCAATCGACCACGAATGAGGTAAAGTGTAATCGACGCCAGGGCCGAATTAGGGTCTTAGTGGGCTAAGACATTCGAGTGGGCCCCAAAGAACTTATGCCAGCGAATCATTATGAAGTTTGTTAAAACACGAAACTGTAGCAATATGCTGCTATTAATTAATACGTAGTGCATTCTTCAAACTAATAAATTATCTGCAGAGTTTTCATTATAAGTCACTGTATTTTTCATTGTTCTCATAAGAACATGAATTAGAAGCTTAAGATGCCTAGATTTTGTCATGAATTCTCTAATGATTTATAATTGTATATCTTTCTAAGTTCATCTTTTATTGTTAAATGCAATGTAAAGCCTCAGGGGACTTCGACCACTAACGGTTCCAAGTGCGAATTGTGAGGTGTGGATGGATGGTAGTGAAAAAGCTGAAACTATCTACCCGACCCCACTGTACACAGCGATATGAAACCTTTACCCTTGGTGAGTCACTACCTTGAAATCTGTCCCTCTTCCAGCCTTCGTTTCTGAGTAAGTGGAAATCATACGAGACAAAAGTAAAACTATTTTACAAACCTCTCTCTCTCTCAATCTATTATTTGCCTACGCATGCTTCCTGGGCCCCTGGTCTTGGTGAGCCCCAAGGCTATATAGCCCCTATAGACACCAGAGTTGAAACGTGCTGAGCCCGAGCCCGAAAGCCCGAAGCAGAGCCTGGGCCCGAATCGGGCTCGGGCTGTAGAATATTTACTGGGGTTCGGGCTCGAGCGGGCTATGGCTCTTAGAGAGAGGGATAGCGTGAGAATTATTTTTACATATAAATGGGATTTTGTATGATTTAGCAAATGAGACACTTTATAGTTGGCAAAGGGAATTCTTCGGCAATTTGTTCTGGTTGGGGAGATGGCATTCAGAGATGGATATTTATTCCGGGCTTGGGTAGAAAATGCCATAGGCCGCGCACTAGTGAGTTCCTGCAGAGAAGAAAAAGCTTTTTCAAGAACTATAGATATTGGATAGTTGATAGCATGCCGACGATAATTTACCCCCTACCTCCACGCAGTAGCTCGCTGCTAATTCTATTTAGCAACGCACATATTGCAGCGCATTATGGCGCAATAATATTATCATTATTTGAGCAACATACAACTGCATCACCGCCCGATCATTTTGGATATCCGGCCGTCCAAAGCACTTCAGGTGTAAACGGACGGTCAAAAAAAATCGTACAGCTGCACTGTAAATATAGATACAGGTCCCCTTCCTCCCTCCCCATTTGAGAAATACATTCGTTAATTTCAGGAGAAGGAAGAGAGAGTGGAAGTGTGGAAAAGAAGATGTTTTTTATTAATAGTTGAAGAGGTTAGCCAGTTTCCGGGCTCGTTCGGGCCCGGGCCTAATCTTGCAATATAAAATTCGGGCTCTGGTATGTTCGGGCTGATATACTACGGGCTCGGGCTCCGAAAACTGAACCCAAACTCAGCTCTGCTAGACACCCCTTTAATCCGGCCCTGATCGACGCGCAACAGTGCCGCAATTGACCACGCAAATGAACGCTGGTACATGTCCCCGATAACAGTACAGCGAACCCTGTTTCTCCGGAATCGACGCTGCGTCAAGGCGCCCATGTTAACCCAGGTCCATCGGCAACGACGCCTGCCCCAACTACCGTCAATGGACATTGGAAGAATGGGAAAAGGTTGCCTTCTCTGACGAATTGAGGTTTTTACTTCTCAGGAGTGACGGGCGGTGGAGGATACGACGTCAGACACACGAGAACTAACACCTGAACACGCTTGTCGGTCAAGCACAGGCCGATGGTGTGAATGTCTGGGGATGTTTTCCTGATATGACCTTGGACCGCCGGTACTACTGGATCAGTCTCTGAACGCCAGTGGCTACCTGTCCATCTTCGCTGACCACATGCATCCTTCATGTTGGACGTTTCTCCTGGTGGTAATGGTGCGTACCAACAGGAAAATGCGCCTTGCCATGTAGTAGCTAAGAGGGTGGGTGGCTGGTTCTAGGAATACGACAGTGATGTCTTCGTTCTCCCTTGGCCGGCAGAATCGCCCGATCTCAATCCCATAGAGCACTTGTGGGACAATTTTGATCGACAGGCTCGACGAGCCGACCCACAACCACATCATCTCCGGAACCTCTATGCTGTGCTGTAGTCCGAATGGGCATGGTTCTGTTCCACAATATTGATACATTAACGACAGTGGTGTATCAAGACATTTTAAAGAGGAAAAGACGAGGTTTTGCATGTTATTATCATTTAAAAAAATGTTTTAAGTTAAAAAGCAGGTCTTTTTATTTCGCGTGTAATAAACGTACAGCATAATGTGCTGTACGCAGCACCTGAAGATAATTATGAGAGATTTCAATGCAAAAATAGGGCAACGGTAACAGAATGAAACTTCAGTAGTTAAATTCGGCCACGGCAACAGAAACCAGCGTGGAAATACTCTCGTAGAGTTTGCAGAGGCAAAAGGGTTTTTCATCATTAACTCCTTTTTCAAGAAAAATCCGCAAAGGAAATGGACATGGAGGCATCCCAATGGATGGACAAGTGAAATTGATTTTCTTATGTGTAACGAGAAATTTGTCATTAAAGACTGCAATGTGCTGAACAAGTTCAACACAGGTAGTGACCATAGAATGGTAAGATGTAAGATGCACCTCAATGCTAAACTCGAGCGTGGCAAGCTCATAAAACAAACAAAGTGTATTGACGTGACCAACCTTAAAAAGCATCATAACACCTTCAAATTGGAACTGAGGAACAGATTCTCTGCTCTAGAAGGTCTAACATCAGAAGAAGTGGACATCTCTGAAGTTAACAGAAAAGTAACCAAAGCTCTTATGGAAACAGCAACAAAATTAGCTGGGTCTAAGAATAAGTTGCATGTGAACAAATTATCAGGAAAAACCAAAATGTTGATGCAAAAAAGAAGAGTGATGAGGACAACTAAAGAAGATGTGACTTCCAAATATATACTGATTTCATTGTCCCGTTCCGCCAATCTGTCTTGGCTCCACGGGGACTTATTGAGCACCTTGGATGTTATTTTGACATGTTGCGACAATTATCCTGCCTTGAGACGCCGGTTCGGACCCTGGCCACCCCAATGGCCCAGAGACCAGCCCGCGGTGACGTGGTGGCAGGCGACCTAGTATACCTTGTCTGGGTTCCCGCTCTGTCTGGCGGGATAGGTCGTTCATTTATTTAGCATTGACTGGGAGATTCCTTGCCCTCGAACTTTTTTGGGGGAATAATTTCTCTTTATTATTTTTCAAAACACCTACACACATCAATTACACTGTCCTCATGCTTAGGACTTACAACATTGAGAGATTTAAAGAGTATTTACATAGTATGTACACTGGTGGGATTTTTGTCTGCTTTCCTACAGACTTCTGCCCTCATTCCTCTTCCGAATCGCTTTCGGTGTGCACGTTCACCTCCTGCGTTTCGGTCCCCGTTTGATTGGGGAAGATGGTATGTTGCTGGAGGGTTAGCCTTTCAACCAAGGCTATTATCCCTCCTGTTAACGGAAGATTGGATGAGCAGATCCAATCTTCGCGTTCTTTGCACACCTGGGATCAGTGTGTTTCTCCATTCGGCGAAGCCACTGCATTCAAGTACGCAGTGTTCTATGCTTGCCGTTCTCTTTCCACAGGGACAAGTGCAGTTCCTGATGGCAAATCTGCCTAGGTATTCAGGGCTGATGCCATGGCCACTGAGTACTTGATTCAGGAACTTATTTGTTCTGTGCTCGTTTGGTCGAGACCTTCGGAAACACTCTGTGTGTCTTCCGCCCTGTCTCTCCCGTGTCCCATCTGACCTGCCATTCGGTCATGGTCCGACGTGCTAATGCTGCGCGAATACACCTTCGCGGCGTTCTGCATTGCACGTCGACCGTCTCTTTCAGCGTGGCTGCCTTCGCCAGCTGATCTGCCCTTTCGTTTCCTAGGGTTCCGACATGGCTTCGTACCCAGTGGAAACTAACTGCCCCATCTCCCTCTGCCCTCAAGAGGGTTTTGATCCTCTGGACGATGGGGTTTCTTCCCCTGAATCTACTCAGAGCCTGCAGTGCTGCCTCACTGTCCGAGTAGAGTTTTATTCTTTCGTCACTACGCCTGGGGAGTGCCCAGGTGAGTGCCGTCTCTATCGCCAGAAGTTCTGCCTGAAAGACCGAAGCGTTCTGCGATAATTTCACGCTTCCTGCAGTGGCTTCGTTCCCGTCCGAGAACGCACAGAAGCCTGCCCCCACTTGTCCCTTCAACTTTGAGCCGTCCGGGAACAGCTCATGCCCAACTCCCGTGGGTTTCTCCTTGTCCCACGGTGGGCAAATTTCCTCGGCAGGGTGGATCTGCCAGTCTACGCTTTCCATCTCCATGTCGGAGGCTCGATGCGGCGCACCGAGAAGGTAGGCGTCCTCGCCTGACCTTAGGCAGTGCATTGCTGCCTCCCTTTCCGCTACTAGGTCTGCCGGCTCGCACCCCGCCAGCACTTGGAGTGCTAGGGTTGACGTTGTGCGAAAACAACCGGTTATCCCTAGTAGGGCCAACCTTTGGATTTGGTTTATCCCCTTTTTCATTCTGACTGTGGGAGTCCACCATGCTCCACTTGCATACGTCAGAATTCTTTCAATTCCTCTCTGATAGATGGCCTTCTTGGTTTTGCCCGTTAACCTCATGCCATTCAATCTATTGAGAATCACCGTGCACCTTGTTCTAAGGTGCCTCAGGTGTGGCAGCCCTGATAGACTCTGATCCAGGACCACACCCAAGTACTTCATTTCACGCACCGCCTTGATAGTGCACCCTTGGAATTTGCACTTAGGTGGTGTTTTCATTACTCCACTCTTCGCTATTGCTAGCAGAGTGGTCTTCTCAGGAGCGAAGCACAGTTTGCTTTCTCTGCTCCAATTTTCTAGCACATCCAAGGCCCTATGTGCTTCTCTTTCGATCACGTGTCTCCCTGAGGCGGAGACCACGAGAACGAAATCGTCCGCATAGGCTTGAATCTCCACTGCGGGCCCCAGGTCTAGGTTCAGTGCTGAATCAGCAACTATATTCCACCAGAGCGGCCCGGAGTTGGATCCTTGCGGACACCCTCTATGGTACGAACGCGAGGATTGCCCATTCCCCGCTTTGAACTCGACTCTTCTATCAGACAGGTAGCTGCTGATCAGTTTGAACAGGCTCCTTGGACAGCCAAGTTCTTTAAGTCTGGTTAAAACCATTGGCCACCAGACACTGTTGAATGCCCCCCTCACGTCTAGTGAGATGAAGCAGGTATGGAGCCCCTCCGCTTTGTTCCTCTCTGCCCTCTCTCGGAGGCTGCGAATTGCCTGCGTTGCGCAACGCCCCGGAAGGAAACCAAATTGGTTCATGTTTAGCTTTCCCTGCTCCATGAGAAAGCCAAGCGCTCTGTTCGTTATGAGCTTGTCCAGCACCTTGCTCCACGCCGAGAGGAGGCAGATGGGCCTATAGGCTGCGGGGTCATTTTTGTTCTTTCCGGTCTTGTTGAAAAGAACTAGCACCGCTGTTTTCCACAAGTCTGGGAAGATTCTCCTCCCGAGGCATTCGTTTAGGAGCGCCACAAAATACCCGGGATTTGCATAGTAGATTTCTCTGATTATGCTGAGGTCGAACCCATCCTTGCCTGGTGCTTTGCCCGTATTTAGACTGGAGAGGGCATTCTCCACTTCGTCTCTCGTGAAGGGGGGTCCTCACCAGTGTCCGGCGGGATCCGACTTTCTTCCCTTATTTCTTTTTGTTGAGGGGAGTCCCCTTCTCCCTCGTCTCCTTGGAAGTGGTAATCCAAGAGACTTTCTACGGTACTATCAAGAGTCTTTGATAGGCTACCGTCTGCCCTTTCTACCGCTGCTAGTTTTAGCGGTTCGGTTATGGATCCCCTCGAGATCTTATAGGGGATCCCGAAAGGGTCAGCCGGAGTTTGAAACTCACACAGTTTTCTCCAGTAGGAGATTTTCGAGAGATTCAGTTCTCTCCTGTATGCTGAACGAGCCTTTTTATGCACTTCTGTGCACTCCCTGTCTTGCGGAGTAGCTTTTGCTCTTTGCAGAGCTTTCCTACTCCGCCTAGCTCTCGCCCTTAGAGCTTTTAGTTTCTCCGACCACCAGGGGTGGGGTCCTTGGCTCCCCTTTTATTTCCCCTACTACTCTCGCATAGCGTTGTTATTTGACTGGTAAGTTCTTCAAAGAGGGAGTTGAGGTCCGACACTTCTGCGGCCTCTTCTTCCCCTCCTACCCCCAACAAGGTAGTTAACTTGGCTTTAAAAGCCCACCAGTCTAGATTCTTCATTAAGAATCTTTTGCGCTTGGGTCGGATGGGCTTTTCCGATCCCAAAACGAAAGATAGCGCTAGGTGGTCACTGCAGCTCTCGTCGTCCAGTACTTGCCAATCCTGGACAAGGCTGCGCTTTGAGACTCTGACGAGAGTCACGTCGATCCAAGAGGAGCCCCTCGCCCCTTGGAAGGTCGGGGTGCTCTCTGCATCGTTCAAGAAACTCAGGTCTGCCGCGTTGGCAAAGTCCACTAGTAGCTGGCCGCGTTCGTCCTCGTTCTGATTGCCCCAGAGAGGACTCTTCGCGTTGAAGTCGCCTGCTATTATTATCTCATGACTGGGGAATTCCCTAATAGAGCCATTAGCTCATTCAGCGTTTCTCTCAAATTGCCTGCTGGAGAACTGTATACGTTCACCATTAAAAATTTTGCATCACCACATTCCACGCCCAGGGCGACCACGTTCTCGGAGCATTTTATCTCGAGAACCGCTAGGGACGGGTCTTTCACGACCGTGGCCACCCTGGGCTTTGCCACCCTAGGGTGGTAGATCCGGTAGGAGTTAGGGAAGCCCACCACTCTTCCCCCTGTTCGAATGGTTCCTGCAATAGCAGAATATGAGCTTTTTGCTCAGTGGCTGTCACCAGGGCCTGTGTTGTTGCTGCCCGTGCGTGGTGCAGATTGATTTGAAGCACCTTAACGCCTCTCTTTGGTTTATTATCCATAATGAGTGCGTTCTTTTAGCAGAGCCAGTTCTCTGACAAGTCTTGAGCATTCCTTGTCTAGACTCGAGTGGCCTACATCCACTCGACGCCTGAATCTCTTGTTGTTTGCCAAGCAGTTAGTGCAGACCGGGCTATTGCTGCACTCTTGGCGCTTGTGCCCGGTTTCCCCACACCGGGCACATCTATCCTGCTCTTCGGTGCACCTTGACCTAAAGTGCCCGAACCCGTTACACCTGTAGCAACGGACCTCCCTCAGATATTCCCTTACTGAGTGGACGGTCCATCCCACTCCGAGCTTGCCTCGCTTCATTACTTTTTTGAAGGTCAGTGGGTCCGCCTCTGCTACCCAGTGGCGTTTCCCACCCTTCACCTTCAACGAGAACTTGAGCTGGAGGCTGCTCTCCTCCAACTCTGGGTTCTGTTCCGCGAGACATTGCTCGACCTCTTCCCTTGACAGGTTTCCGTCTATCCCGTAGACGATAAACCTTGGATTCCTCTTAGCTGGCAATCTGGACCGAAGGTTCTCCTTCGTCACTGCATTGCTCTTTAGCTCCGAATCCAGTTTCTCTATTTCTTTGGCGGAGGAGCATTCCACCATTACTCCTCCCCATTGACCTTTCTAACTCCCTTAACCCCAATCTGGAGTTTGGCGGGGCAAATCTGTGTTTGCAGAACCGCCTTAACGTCTTCTGACGAGGGAGAACCCTTGTCTGTTGCGGGGTAAACGAGAAGCACGTGCCTCTTCTCGACCCTCTTGGGTGCCACCTTCTTGGCTACCTCCTCCTTAGCCGTTTTTTGCTTAGGGGCCGTATTCCCCTTGCCGGGCTTCGCTCGAGCCGCTTCGGCATATGTTTTTGGAGCCGCGCTAGCGTGCTCACTTCTTTCCTGGAGTCTCCCTTGGATGAGACTCATCTCTATCACTTGCTTGGTGCAAGCTGCTTGTAGCGAGTTCGCTACTTTCCTTATCTTGGTTCTGGTGTTAACCAGAACCTTGTTTGAAGGATTCTCTAGAATCCTCTCCAACTCTTGGAAGAAGGAGTTGACTGCGCTTGCGAATTCCGACGGAATTTCTAAGTCGCAGTCTGCCTCAACGGGCTCACTGGGACCGGGGGTTGAAGTCCCCGCGTCCTCTGCCATCTCTCTACTCGGGTTGCTAACCGAGTGCAAGCCCTGGGACCTGTGTCCCTGGTCGGTCAGACTTAGTACGTTCGAAAGTCAGGTGCTCAGCGGTACCCTGGGGTTCTTTCCGCTGTAACCTGCACCTGACCCTGGTTGAGTGCGGGATTTGGACTGATCCGTAGATCAGTGGGACCAGCACGGCGACGACGTACCCGCGCGTTTGTCAGAGTTGCGCACCTTGCTTTGACCGAGGTTTGGACTTTGCCCTTACAAGGGCAGTTTTAACTAAGTCCAAACCCACTGCCTCGAAACCCTATTGTATATTCAGGGATCGAATTAAAAAAAAGATTTTTGAGGGGAGCAATTCACTCCCCTCGCTCTGCTAGCAGAGTCTATCTGAATAGCAGTCGATTTGATTCGCAATCAATCACACGGTACTCACTCAACCAGCCTCTGACAACGGCCGGTCATGTGACTTCCAAAGTGGAATATATAGAGCTATGCAAGACAGTACGAAAAAGTATCACTGAAGACGTAAGGAAATTGAACTGTGAACTAGTGAGGAAAGCAATTGAAAACAACCAAAGCCTAAAGATAGCAAAGGGACATCTCAGTAAGGGAAGAAAACAGATTATGGCACTGAGAAAAGAAGATGGTTCTGTAACAAGAAATAGAGGGGAAATTTTGACAAGAGTGAAAGATTTCTACTCCAAATTATATGAAAGGGATGATACATGTACTTTAGACGTCATGAAAGGTACTAGCACCAGAGTTTTCCAGTCCTCTCAGCAGAAGTTGCACATGCAATCAAGAACATGAAGCGGGGGAAAGCTCCAGGAGAAGATGGAATTACTGTAGACATCATACAAGAAGCAAGTGGAGAAATCGAAACAGTACTCGCCCAAGTTTTCACTCGATGCCTTAATGAAGGGAAGAATCCTGAGGATTGGAACACCGCTACAATGATCCTGCTACATAAGAAAGGTGACATTGAGGATCTCGGAAACTACAGACCTATCAGCCTTCTATCAGTAGTTTATAAAATCTTCACTAAAGTTCTTTCACACCGCTTGAAGGTAACACTGGACATGGCTCAACCGAGAGAACAAGCTGGATTCAGGAGTGGCTACAGCACAATAGATCATATCCACGTACTGAAAGAACTAATTGAAAGAGCGAGGGAATATGAACTTCCATTGTGCATGGCTTTTATTGATTATGAAAAGGCCTTTGATTCAGTGAAACCATCAGCAGTTAAAAATGGCTTTGAAATCCTGCGGTGTTGAAGATGCATACATTAATATTATTAATAGCATCTATGAAAACGCAAGTGCAAAGATTCGGCTGTTTGAGAATACAGCACACATAAAAATTGGAAAGGGAGTGAGACAAGGTGACACCATATCTCCCAAGCTCTTTAATGCCACATTGGAAAATGTCTTTCAATCACTGAATTGGGAAAACAAAGGGATAAAGATTAATGGAGATTATCTAACTCACCCTCGATTTGCTGATGACGTAGTCATTTTTGCAACTGCCCCATCAGAGCTGCAGGGTATGATCCAGGAACTTGCTGACAAGAGTAAAGAAGTGGGATTAAAAATGAACTTTCAGAAGTCAAAAGTGATGTTTTTTTTTTTTTTGATTGGAGGTTTATTGACCACCGTGAGCAACTCAATGGGCTATAAGCAGTCGCCCGTCCCTAATTTAGGGTCACTGGTTCCAGGGAAGGGAGAGAGCCAGTGCCGTAAGACAAACACAGCATCCATGCCTGACGGGATTCGAACCCGGACCCCTTACGGACGAATGATCAGAGGCCAGCGCCTTAGACCACTGCGCCACCGGGGCGGCTCAAAAAGTGATGTACAATGCTTTTATAAGAAATGAAGATTTATCGATTGATGGAGAAAAGCTGGAGATAACAGACACGTACGTTTATCTTGGACAGCAGATATCAAGTGAGGGTCACATTGATGAAGAAATTAATCGGCGTATAAAACTTACCTGGAGAGCTTTTGAAAGAAACAGCATAATTTTCAAGAGCAATATGCCATTATGTCTTAAAAGAAAACTGTTTGATCTATGCATCCTTCCAGTGCTTACGTATGGTGCAGAGACGTGGACCTTAACTAAAAGTGACATACAAAGGCTGCAGACAACTCATAGAAGCATGTAGAGGTGCATGCTTGGCGTGACCAGAAGAGATAAGAAGAGGAACTCGTGGATCAGAAAAATGACAAGAGTGGAAGACATCATAATCAGAGTTAAATCCCTGAAATGGCAATGGGCTGGATATACTGCCAGAAGGACAGACCATCGATGGACAGCCGAAATTTTAGATTGGATTCCAAGGGACAGGAAAAGACCCAGAAGAAGACCACATGAAAGATGGGTGGATGAAATTCGAAAGTATGCGGCAGTAACATGGAGGAGACTGGCACAAGAGAGACCGTTGTGGAAGAGGCTTGGAGAGACCGTCCAGCAGTGGATTGATAATGATTGACAATGATGATGATGCTATACATACTGTATAAAATAGAGTTTGGGACCCCCTCTCCCTACACACACACACACACACAAAGGCGCGCGCGCGCGCAGGGGCAAATCAGTTGCTGAGGCGCGATCTAACGGGCACGACATAAGCGTCTCTGTTGGCGAATTGTGGAACTTAACGAACACAACTGTTAAACTGTGGTAATAGGGCAGAAATGTAAATTACAAAGTTGTAGAACTGAATTTGCTTATTAGGAATCGATGTCGCTGTTTTATTAAGTACACATTATACACGTGTTTGCATTGTACGAAAAATTACAATCTTATATTATTAAATTTAGTTGGTTCACATTATAAAAAGTGTGCATTATATCATTATATTCCCCAAAATTTTGGCGGGGGGGGGATCCTTTACATTGGGGATCCCGACTCTGAAAATCTGGGGGGTCCTGATCCCCGTTCACCCCCAGTGGTTACGCCTATGGCATGATCCGACTGTATCGTCTCATCTCTACGGTATTTCTTTTGTTCCTGGGTTTAACGATCACCAAGAGCAACTCACCAGGCTATAAAGCAGTCAGTCGTCCCTAATTTAGGGCCACTGGTTCCCAATTAGGGACGAGTGACTTAAAAGGTTCCCACGTCTTCCAACATTCAAAACATTCATAAAATGCAAGGTTCCAAGTATTTACACATTGAAATTAAGCATTTGTTTTTGTTGTAAGTTTAACGACCTATGTGAGCAACAAGCAGTCTCCCGTCCCTGATTTGGAGCCACTGGTTCCAGGGAAGGGAAAGAACTAGTGCCGAAAGACAAACACAAGATCCATGCTACACTGGGATTCGCCGCCCCAGTGGCGCAGTGGTCTAAGGCGCTGGCCTCTGATCATTCGTCCGTAAGGGGTCCGGGTTCGAATCCCGGTGAGGCATGGATGTTGTGTTTGTCTTACGGCACTGGCTCTCTCCCTTCCCTGGAACCACTGACCCTAAATTAGGGACGGGCGACTGCTTATAGCCCATTGAGTTGCTCACGGTGGTCGTTAAACCTCCAACCAAAAAAAACAAACAAAAAAACCCCACCGGGATTCGAGCCCGGACCCCATCTCAGACGAATTATCATAAGACAGAGCTTAGACCACTGAGCCACCGGATTGGCAAATTAAGCATTAATTAATAACTGAAGGTTTCTACTTATTTACAAGACATTAGAAATTCATAAAATATAATTATTATTCACTAGCCTATTAACATAAAAAAGTTATTATTAAACGTCGTTAATAATTACTACTGTTGATTTGAATGGCATCAGGAGCGACGTTACAGGTGGGTTGGGGTTGGTTTCAGCCCACTCTTCAACCCCCAAAATATTTAAGCGGTTAGAACACATGGTGAGTGCAGCCATCTAAGATTTTGTAATTCACAGAAATTTTCTTATGCAAAATGAATTTTTTATTAGATTTTGTTTTGTATTGGGGGACCAGAAAGTAATGTCCTTTTTTTGGGGGGGGGGGCTAAGTTTGGGAAGAAGTTGTTAGGTGTTTATGTGCGTTAAGCATAAAGTAAGTGTGCGTACAAGTGAATGAATTATTCGCCTTTAACTTATCTAGGTGCTTTTGTCTTACAGATTTGCAGAACAAAGTGAGTGACATACAACCCGAGGAGAGCCATGTTCGTCATTGTATGCTGTATGAATTTCACAAGTGGAACAATGCAACCGTGGCCACCAATAACATTTGTGCTCTTTATCCGAATGCGTTAAATGTCCTCAAGTGCCAGCCCAGCGTTGGTTCGCCCAATTCCGATCGGGTAATTTTGACCGGTCTGATGTCCCTCGTGCAGGAAGGCCCACAGAACTGGACAATGGCCTGCTACATGCAGCCGTTGAGGCAGATCCACGTCAAACCACTGATGAATTATCCCAACATCTTAATGCATCATGGTCTACTGTTCAAGAGCACCTGCAACAGATAGGGAAGGTCTTTACACAAGGAGTTTGGGTCCCACACCAACTTTCACCTGACAACAAAGCCCAGCGTTCCACCATCTGCAACTCTTTGTTCAGCCGACAGAAAAAGGATCCAT